>VZTF01004195.1:304397-347579 GCA_013397755.1 Cnemophilus loriae | reverse complement strand
TTGCAGACGGTGATGTTGGTGGTTGAGGGAGCAGTTTGCCGTGGTCTAGTATTAATGCTCTGGTAGGAACCAGATGGAAAGAACCGACAGTTGTTTAATGCTGTAGTTTATTAGCATTAAATCATTCCTTGGTGAAAGGGCTGTTCCTCGTTCAGCTGCTCCTGTAATATACAGATTTGGTGTAAAAGATGCACTGAGATGGTCCATTAATTTCTTACTGTCCACTAAACAGGCATTTCATTCATGTGCAGGAACAGCTGGAAATGAACATCCATCGGGGAGAAATAATGTCTATAAAAACCTCTAAACACCTAAGATAAGGGATAACCCTTCTTTCCTCTGCCAGTGAATTTCCAAAAATTTAGGCGTTTTTAAATGAAGTAATTCTTTAGTCTAATCTTTGTGAACCAGGGGTAATGACCCATCATGTAGATGGAGAGTAGTAGCATTTACTGGAGACGGGGAAATTGCTCCTCTAGCATTGGAACAGGCACGTGCATTTTCCGTGTCCTGGTTATTTCATGTCTGCCTTAGGTGCTGAGAAGGATGGAAACCCATTTTTATGACATATGAGCATGCTCACAGATAATGATGTGATTGACACATGGTAATCATCAGCTAAAGACTAAGGATATGAAAATCACAGTGTGGAAGAATATTTTTGGGGGTTACTTTCAGCTGTGAATAGGTATGACCGTTGATAAATATATTTCCTTGGCATTGCCTGTCCTTGTGCTCATTCAGGTGAGAGGATGGTGCTCTGTGGCTTTTAAAAGCATAAAACAAAACCTCCTTCTGATGATAGTAGTATCCAAGGATGTGTTATTCCCAGCTGTTTGAAAACTCATCTGTAGGTGAGCTTGATAGATCACTGACTTTTTATGCTTTTATTAGCACTCTTGAGTGGTTGCTTTCAGTTGTTTTCACGTGGAGTTGTTCTATGATGGAGAATATCCAGCAGCACATCTGATTTCTGAGGAGACTCTCTAGCCTATTTCTTCTGTGTGTGTACATGGGTTTGTCATCTTGCTGGGCAGATGATGATAAAGGTGATAAGTGCCTGTCCCCAGAGCAGTGTTTGTGTTGTACTGACAGTACAGCTGTTGTTAATGACAGATTGCGTAGAATTATGGGCTGGTTTGGGTTGGAAGGGACCTTTCTGCACATCCCATTCCACCCCTGCCATGGCAGGGACACCTTCCACTGTCCCAGGCTGCTCCAAGCCTGTCCAGCCTGGCCTTGGGCACTGCCAGGGATCCAGGGGCAGCCACAGCTTCTCTGGGCACCCTGTGCCAGGGCCTCACCCACCTCTGATATTTTTTCCTAATCTCTAATCTAAGCCTGTTCTCTGTCAGTTTGGAGCCATCCCCCTTTACTTTTCCTGTGTTTCACAACAGGAGTTCTTGAACTGTGTGAGGTGCACCAAAATTCCTCTTACCAGCCCACATCTATGGGGTGTCCTCATACAGAGTAAACCAAACCGGGCTGTACCTGCAGTGAGAGTTCCATGGCTGCCAAAGGCTGGGCTTCCATGTCCTCAGTGTCATCTTTTCTGTGTGGGACAACCAACTTGGATGGGGCCTGGAGTAACCTGGTCTAGAGAATGGCATCCCTGCCCTTGGCAGGGGTTGGAACTGCTTCAAGGTCCCTTCCCTCCCAAACCATCCTGCCCTTCTATAACTATCCTGTTTGACAGTCACTTTCAAATTAGCTTATCCATAAATGTCCCTGAACCCCGGATGGGGAGCTGAAAGGAAGCCTCAGCCCTCACTGAGTGGTGTCTGCCTGCAGCGAGTGCCTCAAAGCCCAGCACAGATCACAGATCTTCTGAAACTGTGTTTGCATTTCTCTGAGCAACTATAGAACAGCTGGTAACTGGTTCTTGGGTGTCTGTTTGGGTGATGACAGCATCAAATACATCAAAAGTATCACTTGGGGGTAGCTGAATTAGGTTAGGCTGGGGACAGCATCCCTCTTATGGTGTGTGTGTGTGGTGCTTGTTTTGCTGTTTTGGTTCTGGTAGTTATTTTGAGTATCAGGTGGATATTAAATCCCAGTTCATCATGGCCATATTCCATATGTCCTGACCATCGAGTTCTTTAAAGCAGAAGTAGAATTTCCAAAGCTGTTAACAGTCCTTGGAGTAGGACAGACTACAAGACCTCTAAATATTTGTTTGACTATGTGGTGTTTGTTGTTGCCGTGTTGGAGGGTATCAGTTATTTGTTAATATCCTGTATTGCTTTCATTCTGTGATGATTAAAAGGAATGAAAAGTGTTTCAAATCTTTCACGTATAAGTTGTAAGTAATAGGTTTTTGTCTAGGTATTAGTCATGGTTTGTGGTACTTGAGAAACTGCCACTGATTTTTGCAAAAAATAAAAGGTGGTACCAGTCAGATTTTGTTTGGATCTGTGGATGCTAATTGTCTGTGGCCATACAAAAATGTTATTATCATATTCATTAGTGTGAACACTCAGACTTAATATTTGCTAGGCTTGCCCAGGTTTACCGATGTGTCCAGGTTGATTCAGAAGCTGTAGGTGAGCTACAGCAGCACAGTCAGTGTGCTGCTGTTTAAAAGAGAAGAAGATGCCAGCAGTGCCTTGGTTTTGTTCCCCAGGGTACCCTCTAATCCAGTGTTTGGCTCTATTGTCATAACATACTGCCTTGATTTCCCACTCCTTAACAAATCCGAGTTGTTTTACCTCTACATCTTCCAGAATTGTTAATGTCAGGCCTTGTGAACCTGAGTGGGGAATGGATCTGGGACAGCTGCAGGATGTTCTTGTGGCTTTGATAAGGAGTGGGTTCTGCTGCAAGGTGACGGGAACAGGCAGGTTCCTCATGCTGAGCATATTTATCTTTCTGGAGCATTCTCAAACAGTGACTAAAGCTCAAAACAAGGCACTATCAAATAATCATGATTGTGGTAAAACAACAAACCTGCTCTGCTTCAGCAGGGTATCCCTGCATATCTTTTTTTCAAGCACTGTTTGACTTTTCCTTGCAACAATTAGAAAAATAAGAGGCAGAGCAGGATGCTTGTGAGGATATCCTGGAAATTTCCAAGCCTACATTTGAGCTAAAACATATTTAAATGTCTTGTTAATCACAGCTGTATTTTGAGGAGGTTAATAACTAGTATTGTTACAAGTAACACCTGCTTCTGGGGGGGGAAGAAATAAAAATGTGCACACATATCATGCTTTGTTTCCTTTGGGTGTTTGCCAGGTTTGTGTATATCCTGGTTGGGTTTTTTCCTAGTTAAACTAGTTAGGTTCTCTTGCTTGTTTTTTTTTTGGGGGGCAGGATGAGAGAGAGGGTGTGTAGTTTTTAGAAGCCAAAGAAAGAAATATGCTGGATCTCATTTAACTGAGATTCAGCATATGAGCAAAATGCCAAAATTGTATATTAAAAAGTAGTGACAGCTGGAATAAACTGCAAGTCCTAAAAAAAAAACCAAACCCAAAACAACCCAAACAACAACAAAAAAAAAACCCTGAAAAAATCAACTTATTCTATTCTGTAGTTCCTTGGAGTGAGGATGTTTTGAGGGAGGGTGTTCCTGTGAAGAATCAAGTTTATGTTGGCAGAAGTCAGATTTTGAACTCTCTAGTCAGTGTCTTACAAAGATTTCGGTTCTTTCCCCCTGTGCCTCTGCTTTATACTCTATTTTGCATAATTATTTCATGGCTTTGGTTCTCGAGGTGCTGCTAAGTGTTCTCTGTCCCAGGTGTTTGTTGCAGTTACACAGTGCCAGCCTCATCTTGGGCTTGTTTTGGTTAACGAGGAGTTTCACCCCGTGTTTATTTTCCTTTTGGAATGTCTTTTCTGGATTGTGTGTTTCTCTTTTCTTCCAATTGATTTTTCTTGAAAATAATTTGTTCTTGGAATGTTTTCTGGTGAGCTCATTAACCGCAGGAGCAGTTGGAGATGACATTAATTTGGTTTCTGTCACGTTTAGGTATTCTTTGAGCCAAAGAAAATGAACAAACAGGAATTTGCTGACTGTTGACAACAAGCAGCAGAACGTCCGTTCTCTGCATTGCAGCAGAGGTTGAGTTTACTGATGGAGAATCATTGTAAGCATCATTTCTGTCCGTTAGAATAAAACAAGCTTGTCCCAAGGCTTCAGTCTCCAGGGTGTTTGATGAGAGCGAGAAGGATGAACTCCCCCTGAAATGAAGTGTGGCTATGCTGCTGCTTCAGCTCAGCTTCCCTGCCCGGGGAAGTACAACCAAGGTCACAGAGTGGGAGGGAGGCAGAGCTTCCCAGAGCCTTGCTGAGGGGCTTCTGCTGTGACCCGCAGGGTGAGCTCACAGAGACCGAGCTCCCCTCGTGCTGCAGCGTTTGGGGCTTAGGAATGAAATGTGTGTGTGTGGGAAGCAGTGATGCTTTCACACACGTGTGCAGCCTCTGTCACCTGGCAGGAGCAGAGCGTGCAGCAGGACTGCACTGAGTGCTGCTGGGCTTCAATCAGATCCTTCCATCACCTCCTCCAATTAAAGCCTCACGGTGGAGGAGAGTCATTACCTCATGAGTTTTTGCCAGTTATCGTTATTAACACATGCCTTATTTCCACAGTCTAAATTTAGATGTGAACTGAACTGTCTTTCCTTGTTATGTCTTTACTGGTTTGAAACGTCTTGTCTTCTGGCTTGTGCTACTCAGATTGCCTTTTTTTTTAACCTCTGACTATGGGGCATGTTTCCTCATCCTGATATCCTCCAACTTCCCTACCTTTTCAGTATCCTTGTTGAGCCTGAGACACCAGAACTCTTCATAATTGAGATAATGAGGTCACATCATGAGCAGAGGTGTTGAGCTCCTGCTGAACAATAATTCCTGTTTCCACTTCATTTCCTCTGGGCTGATTGAACTCCAAAGCAGGCTGGGTTTTCCCAGTTCCTGAGGAGAATCTCACACATGTGTGACTGAGGCTCAGGCTTTGTATCCCTTGTGCTGGACTCTGTGAAACACAAACTGTGCTGCTCTGGCCCAGAGAGCAGAGCAGGTGGGAATGTTTGGGCTCTAAAAGTTGTTTCTGAAGTCAGACTAGTTCAATAACTTTTTTTTTTGCTTGGTTATTTATGTGATTGAGGTTTGTACAGATCAGCCTGCTAGCTGGTATTGTGCTTTCCAAGGAGAGCTGGCATTTTCCGTTTTTTTTTTTAATGCCTTAAATGATATCCAGTAGAAGCAGCCCTTGTCCAGAGGGCTTGTAGATGATTTTGAAATTGATTTAAAAGCATGGAATATACCTAAGTTTTGAACTGATTGTTTTTTGCAATGAGTCATTTGTCAACAGATTGATTCAGTGAGCTGTTGACTCAGGAAAACTTTTTCCTTCCCTGTTGAGTGGGGAAGGAAGATGGCGGTTTCAGCCCAACTTTTTTCCCAAAATCTGCTGTTTGTTAAGTACACTGTCCTTCCCTAATCTGGCCTGATACTCCATATTTCATTATTAGGCATTACAAAACATGCTGGGGAGCTCCTTGGATTTCCTCTGTAATTCTTACTGAAATATCAGTGTTTTTCAATCCTCTTCCAAACTGGAGCAACACGAGCATACTTTTCAAATTGCGTCTTCCTCAGTTCCTCTTCTAGAGGATCCTTGTACAGCTGGCTGGAATTAACCCCTATCTGCTTTAAAAAATTATTTTTTAAAGTGTTATGTGTAGAGAAAGTTTGGTTGGGTTTTTTTTTTTTAGTTTAATCTACCCAGGGAGAGAAGGACAAGAACTTTAATAGAATTACGTTATGACAAAGTTACAAGTTAATGTCATTAATAAGTTTAACTGGGGGCACCATGATGTGCAGCTTTTGTAACACACCCCCCTGGACGTGCAGTTCAACATTCAGCCTTAGATCCTAAGAAGGGTCGTGGTGGGTTTCTCACAGCTGTGCACAACAGCTGGATTGGGCATGTGTGTAGTTATCCACCTGTATATTTAATTTATACCTGTCCTCAGTGCCAGAACTTGTGTGTCAGTGTGAGCTGATGGAGCTGGGAGTCATCTTGAAGGCTTTTGAGTCATTTTTCCATAGTTAAAGAAAAACAAATCCCTGGTAGGTTCCAAATGGGTTAAGCTGGTGTCTAAAAGATGTTTCTCTCTTCAGAACAGAACAGTTCTAAAAGTCCAAAGCTCTGTGTTCATGTCAGGGCACGTTTTTCTTGAATCACTGTTTTGTTTTGGTGTTATGTAGCAATGCTGTGGTCAGGAATTCTGTCTCTGTGGAGCTTTGACAAGAGAATCATTTCTTCAGTCCTCCCAACTGCTCCTCAATGAGTGTTACTGGGTCTCCTGGATTTACTTCACAGTTTGACATACACTCACTATTTCCATGTCAAATTTCATTTGAACATATTGCTGTAACAGCCACAACATTTCCAAGAGGCTTCCAGCTGAGTTAATTCCTCAGAATATTTGCCAGTGTGTCGAGGGAAGGGGTTACAGGGATACTGAAAGTCCCAAAGATGTTGTATTTCAAGTTAGAGCAGTGAAAAATTGCAGTTTGGACTTTGGGGCCCAAGCCAAACTTGACATGTGCCTGAAATTATTGATGTTCCAAAACTGAGGGTCCTGTGGGGCCTCCCCCCTCCCTCCCACCCCGCCAGGCTGTTTACTCCTTGGCAGTTTCAGAATCTCGTGTTGGAGGGATTCTCTCCTTACAAGATGAGTTTATGTAACCTCATAAATATATAAATTTTTAAAAGTCTTCCTCCTGTTAATATTTGATAAACCAGGAATCTCTGGGATTTTGGGTTAGTGCTGCAAGGTGAGAGGAGGGAGTGACACCGTACTTGAGAACTGTGAAACGTGACAGTGTTTTTGGCTGCCTTAAATCTTGCTACAGCAGCTCGGGAATGTGTCTAAGCTTCCTCCAGAAACGATCTCATCAATTATTGATGGATGCCCACCTTCACTTTGGGCATGGAATGCCAGGCAATTTAAACAGCCTTTTTTTTTTTTTTTTTAAACAGCAGAAAATACATTTTAGGTTTTATAGAACATTCACTGTGAGACAGCTGTGCTGAAGAAATGAGAACATTTAACCATGACTGTAGCTTTTAAATACAGCAGAGTGGCTGTTCCTTCAGTGCCAGGGAGAATCCAGCTCCAGCAGGAGCTCTGATCCCTTTGAAGTGCAGGGACACGCTGCTTTATCTGAGCAGCAACTTTGCATGCAAACTTGCTCTGGTTTTTAAGAGACTTCTTTTTTTGGTTTTTTATGTTCCCCCAGCAAAATAGATAACAAAAAGGAAAACATTCATTTCTGGCAATTGACATTATTAGGTCAAAGCATTTTTGAAGTTTTTTTTGTAGGTTGTGTTGTTAAAATAGCAAATTTGCTGTGCTCTGGAGTCAGTGTCGTGTGCTTTTATAAGAAGAGTTGACTAGAACTCAATTTTTGGCTGGAGATGTTCTCACGTGCTGCGTTTGGAATATTAATTCATCAGCTCCCAGTGTCTGTGGGGAAAAAGGTGAACCAGGCACCAGATGCTTATCACTGGAAGCATTTTAAGGCATTATTAAAACTGGGAGGAATGTCAATGTTTCCATTTAAGCACTGACAGTGGCAGGTGTGGAGTGGTGCTTCCTCAGGTCATGTCCCCTCCTGTGCTCATCCGTGGGTCAGAGGCTTCAAGATAATGGGAATTAATAGTTCACAATGGATTTCTCTGACATTTATGTGCACAGCGCCTTTGTACCTGCGTAAATCCATAGCATTTATAGCCTGATGTGGCAGAACTGAACCATGCACTGCACAGACAACTGTCTGTGCTTTGTTAGGAGTAACTCAGCTGATAAATTTGCTTATCTGCAGGCACAAATCACTGTGGGCATAAAACAATCCTGTGCTTTGAATAAATGCATGAACAGACTCCAGTTTTCCCGTTTACTGATGGGGGAGTTACCTGTGTGAGCTCAGGTGTCAGTGGGGACAGGGCTGGTGCCTGTCTGTAGTGCTGGGTGTTGGTGAGTCACCCCTTGCAGAACTTGTGGGTTTGGGTTTATTTATATCCGATGTATTTGCATTGCTGTATCCTAGATTATGAGCCACTTAAACACTGTGAAAAGCTGTCAATTGCAGGTTTTGCCAACTTCAGTCGTTTCTTGATTTTGTCTTGGGTTGGTAGCTTATACGTGGCAGTGTTTTGGTGATGCAGGAGGACACAAACACCTGGAAATATATCCACAGATTAAAAGAAACCCCTTGAAACCACCTATGGACCCCTCATAGCTCAGTTTTTAACATTGAAATTGTGCTCTTGAGGTGAAATCTTCTGATACATGAACTTACGTTTTAGCCTGCTGTGTTTCAATGCTTTTAAGTCTAGATTTCATCAGAAGTTATTTTTGCTAGTAAGCTGAATTTCCCCGAAAAACTCAATCTTAAATTTTAAGATTAATTTACCTGTTTTTTTTTTTTTTTTCTTTTTTCAGCTTTACCAACAGGGCCGCTTGTGCCAGCTGGGTAGTGAATTTTGTGAACTAGAAGTTTTTGCAAAGGTGCTACGAGCTTTAGATAAAAGGTGAGTATCTTAATAGATCAATGGTTGTCATTTCAGGTCTTCATCTCAACATCTAGGAAGGGAGGTTAAAAAAAGGCACAAACAAGAAAAACAAATGGTGCAAACCCCCCCAGCTGCTCAACACCCGGAGGTCGGTGCCCAGCCAGACCCTGAGAGTGGCAGTCACAGCACGCATTTCCTGCTGATTTAGCAAATCCTGAGGGAAGCTGGTGGGATTGCCCCAGCTCGAAGCGTTTTCCTGTCGTTAAATATTCCAGTTTGTGGTGTTACAGAACCTGACTGTTTTAGATCAGATTCTTTGTAACCGGGATGAGCTTTGAGTCTTCAGACACCGGTCCCTCCCATAGCGTGTGTGATGTTAATGGAGCCATCACTGCTCATTTGTCTGCGGGTGCTGGGGGAGGGGGGTTGGAGGCCTCCTCCCTGGTGAGTTTGAGCTGGAAAGCGCTGTTCTAATCCTGTGTGGGCAGCTTGTGTTTGGCTTCCACCGGAGGGTGTCCCTGTAAAGAACTTTGTGTGCCCTGGATTTGTGTTGGGTCACCCAATACCTGGGATCCATCCTCACATCGGGGCTTGCACTCATCTGCTTTGGGTTTGAGGGAGGCTTGGGCTGGATTTCTCTCGTTTGAACTCACGAGAGCCAACTCTGACTGCTTTTAAACCTTCCTGTGTGACAGAATTGTGCTTCCTTTTGTTGCAGACATCTGCTCCATCACTGTTTCCAGGCTCTGATGGACCATGGAGTCAAGGTTGCTTCTGTCCTGGCCTATTCCTTCAGCAGACGGTGCTCCTACATTGCAGAGTCAGATGCTGCTGTGAAAGAAAAAGCAATCCAGATTGGCTTTGTTTTAGGTGACTGCTGCTCGTGGGCTCTTTGCTTTCTTTCTTGCAAGCTTCAGTTAATCTAACATTAATTTTTTCCTGCTAAAGATAGGCTTTTTAAAGAAAGCGTGTGTTTTGGAATGGAATTTTTAGAAAGCTACTTGGTGTCTTAAAGGAAATATATTGGATTTTAATATCTAAGAATATATAGACTTTTTTAGTTCAAACAGTTTAGATTTAAAATTGGTTTGCGGATGTGATGAGAAATTTGCATGATTTTAGTGTTGGTAAGTTTTTCTTGGCAGAAATCTGCAGGAAAACTCTGTAATACCAAAAAACCATCCTACACCAAAGTATTATTTCCTTCAGCTGTAGGAGAACTCTCCTCTTACATTTCATCCTTTGCAGGTCAGGTCAGGAGGGTTTGACCTTGACAGGATTTCTGGTTGTAGAAGCAGGTCTCTGAAATAAGCGATTATCTTGCAAGACCTGAGCAAACCCTTTTTCTCTTGAAAATGTGTTTTGCTCTTCAAATTGCTGTTTGTTGCTGATTTTTCCAGGGGGCTTCCTGTCAGATGCAGGCTGGTACAGTGATGCTGAGAAGGTTTTCCTTTCCTGCCTTCAGCTGTGCACCCTCCACGATGAAATCCTTCACTGGTTCCGTGCTGTGGAGTGTTGTGTGAGGTGAGCTCACCCTGAATTCCCGGGAAACCTTGGGGCCATCCAGCTCCAGATGCTCCTTTAGTGTTCTGCTGCACCAAAACACTTTCCTGGCTAGAGCTGAAGATCAGGAGGTGCTTGTTTTACACTAATCCCTGGATTTTCAGCTTCTCAGTTGGCAGCACAGTACAATGGATTAAAAAACCCAATGTTTTGCTGTCCTGTGTAATCTCTCATGGGTAACGCTGCTGGATAATAAGAGTGGTCCAGCAGTCCTTGTTTCCTCAAGGACTTTTGCATGTGAAGGAGTGTTCAGTGTTGGAATTTGCTGAAGTTCTATTTACAGCTAGGAGAATTTGCAAAATCCAAATGCAACCAATATAGATACAGTTGAGCAGAAATAAAAGCAAAACTTAGCAGTGAGTTCTCTTGCTCCATGCTGACTACTTAGCTCTGGGCCTGTGTAAAGATCTGGGTGTCCAGTTCTTGTGGGCACCTCCAGCCACAGCTGAAAACATTTGGAAAAGGTTTTTTTTTTTTGCTGTTAGAGTTTTGAAGGGCCTGCAGAGGTCCACATTCCATTGACAGAGGCCTCTGTTGCTCTTCCCCCTGTGTGTTGAGGTGTGATGAACTGCAGGCAGGAGCTGGCTGGGTTTTGTTGCTCTCACTGTGACCAACCTGTTTTTGCACACTCCAGATGTGCCTATGGGCACCTGGAGGCTGCTGGGCAGAGTTAAAGTAGGATTTTTAAATTTTTTTAGCTGCTATAACAAAGAACAAAGCATGTTGCTGTATTTATCTGAATATAGAGCAAAACTTGTTTGGAAAGCTGCTCCAAAAAAAGCCCTGCATCTTGTTTATGGCTGGGCAAACACGAAGAGTAAAGAGGCTTTGCCAGGAGCTGCTGGTGTCCTGTGCCAGCCCCAGGGCCATGGCAACGCTGCTCTGCCTGGTTCTGCTGGCTGGCATTCCAGAAACGGTGCCAGGAGCCTGGGCACATGTATCCAGCTTCCTAGAACTGGGCAGTGATGGATGTAGAGCCACAGTCAGTGCTTGGTCCTTTGCCTTCTAATTAATCTAAAAAAGGTTTTCTCGTTGTATCGGGCTCTTTGGCAAGCTGGAGAAGTTGCTTAAAAATAACTCTGTCACCTTCTCCAAATAGAAATGAAAAGGGAAAGAAAGGGAGGGAAGGAAGGGAACTGTCTCTGCTGGATAATAGTTGAGGAAAGGAGATTTTCATTCTGGGCTAGAAGAAAGCATCCTGTGTTAGAATGAACCCTTCTGACCTGGGGTGTTGGCTCTGTTTGGTAGAGACATCCATTGTTCCCTGAGGAGCTCTGCTGGCCTGCGAGGCGCATCACCCCTCTGGGCAGCAGGGGGAATGGGAAACGTTCTGGCCTCTCCCAAACATTCAGCATCGTTGGTTTGGAGTTGTATCAACTTGAAAGAACTCAAACACTTTGAGAAGGGTTAAATCTGTAAAATCTAAATACCTTTGTGTGGCAGAGCACAGTCGTTATACCCAGTTTACTGCCTCTCAGCTTGAGAATAAACTTCCTGTTGTTACCACTTGATCCCCACTGCAGGAGGTTCTCACACTGGGCTTGCACTGGAGTTAGGGGGAGTTTTAAGGAAACAAAATTCAAATCCAGCTTTTGAAATTACCACACTTTTTTAAAGTGGCAGCTCTTGCTCTAAAGCTAACAAGTCAGATCTCTGGGAGCTGAATGAATCCATTGCATTATTAATAGAACGCAGTTTAAAAATG
This sequence comes from Cnemophilus loriae, assembly GCA_013397755.1. Lineage (NCBI taxonomy): Eukaryota > Metazoa > Chordata > Aves > Passeriformes > Corvidae > Cnemophilus > Cnemophilus loriae. The sequence goes on along the minus strand of VZTF01004195.1, from coordinate 335,787 downwards.
TGTGAAGTTTTGTGTTATTTAAGCACAACTTGGTGTTTCCTTGTCCTGGCAGTAGTAAATTCTGTGGAGATGCTGGGAAGGTGTGAGGTTTCTCTGAGCTTGTACCCTGCTTTCCTGGGAGTGTGGTGCTCCTTTTGGTTTGCCTTCTCTCCTTATTCTGTGTTAAAACAATAAGGTACAAATACGTGGTTCTCCCACTTCATTGTTGCACATTTGGCTGATTCTTGGGTTGTTTTCTTCTGGTGGTTTTAGACTTCCTAAGCTGCTGTGTTGGCTCTGAGAGACTGAGTTTGGTGGGGGAGGTTAGTCCCCAAAAGCTGTTATTGCAGACATCAAAGGAGGTTCAGAGCTATTAGCATAAACGTCCTGAGGCCTTTTCTTTCCCTCTTGGCTTTATCTCCTAAGATTCCTTTGGATTAATAAAGGATTTTTTGTTACTCAGAACTGGATCACATAAACTCTGCTTATCCTAGAGGATTGGCTTAGGTTTAGCTTGGTTTTTGGGGAGATTTCTTTGTTTCTAGACACTATCACTGACGCATCCAGACACTGGATATGATCTTTCCCAGGAGCTTATCTCAATTGCAGTGCTATCCCCACTGGCTTATTCCATTACATGGGATTTGGGCTCTGTGGTTTTGATGTTGCAGAGCAGCTCCCAACTGAATGGTGTTGGCAAAATGGTTTTTTTCTCTTTAGGGAAACTGTTTACTTAATTCTTCTCTCGTTTCTTTATAATTCCTGACTCTTGTTGCTGGAATGTTCCTGTGACCGGGCACACAATGCACTTGTACATCGTGTTTGGTTCTGAGGCTTTATTTAAGGAAAAATGTGGGTGTTGCTTTTTGCTGTCTGTTGTTGAGCCACAGTGCTGTTTCCCACTGGAGAGCTGGAGTTTGTGTAGCTTTTGCAGGGTTTTGAAGGGCTTTTCTTTTGATGTTCTCTTTGTGTAGCAAATACACATCTGGTGCGTGCTTGCCTTCATGCCCTGCTTGGGAAAATGGGAACTTTATGTCCTTTCTTGTTACTGTTTGAGTTTGGTGATGCATTTGGGTGGGAAACAGAGGGACAGTGTTGGACAGGCTGAGTTTTTAGGGTGAACTGAGCTGTGTTACTGGGGCCATGGCTGCAGTAGCTTAAATCTCTACTTGGAGCAAGTGGAAACAGGTTTAGAAAGGAAAAAAAATTGAGCAAAAACTTCACTGTTCACTCCTTCCCCTTTAACAATTGATTGGAAGTTTTACCCTAATGCATTACATCAGGACTAAAATGCTGTTCCTGTACATTAACCCACAGAGCCAGAGTTTGAGCCTCTTTGCAGTGCAGCTTCACATTCTGTTCCTGTACATTAACCCACAGAGCCAGAGTTTGAGCCTCTTTGCAGTGCAGCTTCACATTCTGCTTCCCTTCCCTCTGTGCAGTTCTCCCCCTGTGCTGTCCTGATTTCCCAGCTGTGCCTGGTGTTTTCAGTCTCTGTTACTCACTGTCTAATGACACATTTCCAGCAGGGACAGTGGAAGTTAATTCACAATTCCACGTCTGCTCACTGGCAGGTGTTGGCCATGGAGCAGGAGCAGCTGCCCTGGCTGGGAATCCAGCTCTGCCCTTGGGGCTTGGAATATCATAACACACCCGTTCCAAATGCACCTCGCTAAAGACACTGAGCATCAGCCTACACTAATGAACAAATTCTTTACTTTTATTTAAAATGGGTGCCACAAGCTGGAACTGTGACTTCTCTAGAGAAGCAGGAGTGGGTTCCACCAGTGCTGAGTGTTATTGGCTGCATTTGGGTGTTGATCCTTGAGAAGGCAGCAGGGTAGGAGAGGGAAGAGCAGGGGATGCTTGAGTTGTTGTGGACTGGGTCAATGAAATGGTCTCTCCTGGGGGAGGTGGATCTTGTGTGGAACAAATGTGGCTAAATCTTTTGTGAAGACCTCCCCCAAGCCCCAAAGCACAGAAATGCCCACTTGGAGCTACTCAGGGTTTGGGGGAAAGAGCGTAGGGATGCAGGAAAATGAGCTCTGTTGTACTTACTGTGGCTGTTTGGGGTTCCACCCTTCGGGAAGGAGGTGGAATGGATTTCAGACTGTGTAGGGCAGGGCTTTGGGAGAGGAATCTCATCAGTATTGGGAAGAATGGATTTTATGAAAAATAACACACAAGGGCGCTGCACCAGAGTGGTTCAATGCAAAACTGCAACAATAGGTAAAATCCTGTGACATCTCCAGCAGGAAAAGTTCCTGCCCTGTGCCCAGCTGCGGTGTGTGCCTGACCCCGGGCAGGGCAGTTCTGCTGGGCTGGCAGAGCTCCACCCCGTGAGTGCCCCCGCGAGACCCCTGGCGCTGCCGCGTGCAGTGGGTCCTGCAGCTCCCTCAGCAGCTCTCTCTGCATCCCCCAAGGTTGCTGCACGTTCGGAACGGGAACTGCAAGTACCACCTGGGAGAGGAGACGTTCAAGCTGGCGCAGTCCTACATGGACAAGCTGGCCAAGCACGGGCAGCAGGCCAACAAGGCGGCGCTCTACGGGGAGCTGTGCGCGCTGCTCTTCGCCAAGAGCCACTACGATGAGGTGAGGGGGCTGGGGGGCTCTCCTGGCTCTGGCACCTCCTGGAAGTGCCCCACGAGTCCCGGTTCTGCTCTCCTTGGGACCCGTGTGGCACTGCCGGGGCAATCGTTCATTTATCCGCTCTTGTTTCTATGTAACTCTTGTAACCTCTTCGCAGCACTCCCACCAGTGTGAAGATCAATGTGTTACCTTGCCCGTATGTGTTGGTCATCTGTAAATGAAATATTATAAAAGTTTATTTTAATAGGTAAAAATGAACAGCAGAACACAGTCTTTGCACCTGTTTTGTAAAACTCTGCTCTATAAACTGGTTTTCCTTTAGCCCCTAAGTTCACTGGCAGGGTGGTGTTCTGCACCATGGGAATTGTGAGGATTGCTTAAAGGTTATAGAATACCCTGTTCTGCCTGTAAAAGTCATCGTAATAACATTAACCTTAGATTAGTACTTGCATATTCACTATTAACCTTAAAAATGGGTTTTAAGCCTGTCTTTGAAGACATAACTGGGCAGTTCATTACCTGTAAGCAATCAAACTGTGTATTTTGACTTTTGGAGTGTAAATGACCAGTTTTTCAGAGGCAGGTGATATTTTTTCCTAATGTTACAATGCTGTGAAGTTCCAGCTTCATCGTGTTGGTGCCTCTCTGTCCCACAGGCCTATAAGTGGTGCATAGAAGCCATGAAGGAGATCACAGTTGGGCTGCCTGTAAAAGTAGTGGTGGATGTGCTACGACAAGCGTCAAAGGTGAATCTAAAATCTCCCTGTTGCTTTGGATACTAAGTTGCTGCCAAGGATGGTTGAGGAGAGGTTGTTACCTCCAGAGTTCTCCTCAGGAGCCCTAAGGGTTGTTGTTTGTGTTTGTCTCAGAACGGGTGGGGGGTTTTGTTTCCCTTTCTTTCTGAAACTGAGTTAGAGCTGCACGAGTGACCATTGTGACCACATTAACCTGTGAGCTTCCCTCAGAAGGGCTCTGATCCCTCTTTGATCTGGACTAGGTACAGCACAATCCCTTCAGTCAGGATAAAATCAGTTTATTAGTGCTGTGCTCCTTTTCTTAAATAACCAAAAAGTCCTTTAAAACCACGAAGGTATTTGGAAATTAAAACCAACAGTAAGTGTGGCAGTGTCTGGAGGGGCTGAGCTGTGAGTGCACAGCTCCTCACGGGCTTCCCTTCCCCTGCCCAGGCCTGTGTGGTGAAACGGGAGTTCAAGAAGGCTGAGCAGCTCATAAAGCACGCCGTGTACCTTGCCAGGTAAGGGCTGTTCCAGAAAAAACCCTTTCAGAATTGTGCTTGACTTGCCTCAGTTTGTAATGGAAGTGTGTTTGTGCAGGGAGCATTTTGGAGCCAAGCACCCCAAATACTCTGACACGCTACTAGACTACGGATTTTACTTGCTCAACGTAGACAATATCTGCCAATCTGTTGCCATCTATCAGGTAGGCAGCAGGACTTGTTTCTCTTGATATTGTTAATCTCTCAGATGTTGTAGTTAATTTATGGAGATAGCGAATAGTTGATTTAATTACTGCGATGAGGATGTTTAAAAAAACCTTGAACACCACCAGCTATGGGATTTTGCTTTCTTTGTCTTCCTCTGACTCGTTTCTTTTATGTATTTAGTGTCTCAAGTACACAGAGAATTTCAGAGCCAATAGATTTATCATAGAGATGAATTTTGGGAGGTTTTTTTCTGTGTTAACTGATGAAATGTTACTTTTGGAACCCTTGCAGACAGCTCTCGATATCCGGCAGTCAGTATTTGGAGGTAAAAACATCCACGTAGCTACAGCTCATGAAGACTTGGCTTATTCCTCATACGTTCACCAGTACAGCTCTGGGAAATTTGACAATGCACTGTGAGTACAACACACAGCAGCACAGTTAGTGCTGTACATGGAGATAAATGTTCATTGCGTTAATGTTTCTAATATTTTATCAGTCAGCTGCTGACATACATAAACATATCTTGAATTTTTTATCTTAACTCTCTCAGATTCCATGCTGAACGTGCTATTGGCATTATCACTCACATTCTCCCAGAAGACCATCTCCTCTTGGCCTCTTCAAAGAGAGTTAAAGGTACTTCTCTTCATTGTTTGAATCATTTGGATGTGTGCTGGTCTCTACCAGCAGTGTAGCTTAGGTTATCTTTTTCAGTGGAGATGTTTGTAGTCCTTGGTGTTTACAGCACACATGTGAAACATAAAAGAAACCCCAACTTTAAAACTTAGCCAGAAGAGTTGGAGTGGGGGGATGGAATTACAGGATATAAAAATGTGCGTGAGCTTGAGACAGCAGTGTGGAAGCAGTTTGTGGCAGGCACAGAGCCTGGTGAGCTGTGTCCTGAGCTGCCTGGGGTCCCTGGCTTTGAGCTGGGTGTGGGCACAGTAACAGCTCCTGTCTCCTGCCCCCAGCACTTATCCTGGAGGAGATTGCCATAGACTGCCACAACAAGGAGACCGAGCAGAGGCTGCTGCAGGAGGCTCACGACCTGCACCTCTCCTCGCTCCAGCTGGCTAAAAAAGCCTTTGGGGAGTTCAACGTGCAAACAGCCAAACACTACGGCAACCTGGGCAGACTGTATCAGTCCATGAGGAAGTTCAAGGTAAGACTTTGCTCCCGACCTGAAATCTGCAAGATAGCTGAAATCTGTCACTGCAAGTGAGGGGTTTCAATGTCCACAATCCCGAACTTCAGTGAGTAGTTCTGTGCTTGGAAAACTTGTGCTTTATCATTCGCCTCAAAAGCCTTGTCCAAAAGTAATCCATGGAGGTGGATGATGCCCTCAGAGGGTGACAGAGTTTGGTGCTGCAATTGCTGATCCACTTAACCAAGAATTTGGAGAACTTGGTTTATGTTTGGCTTTGTTACTTTTTAGCTGTTACAAAATGCTACTGTTTAAGCTGCTACATAGTTAAGTTTCTTTAAATTTTCTTTCCCCTCTTTTTCTGGGGTGATGAGTGGGGTCTGACTGACCTATGTGAATCTGGCCCTGACAGGAAGCAGAGGAGATGCACATCAAGGCCATCCAGATCAAGGAGCAGCTCCTAGGGCAGGAGGATTATGAAGTTGCCCTCTCCGTGGGCCATCTCGCCTCCCTCTACAACTATGACATGAACCAGTATGAAAATGCTGAAAAGCTTTATCTGAGATCCATAGCAATTGGTAAGTTTAATGCAACAGGAAACTTAGAAAATAACTTGGCTGTTAGTCTTGGACAGCGTTCTTGTAGCTAGAACATAAATGGAGAATACAGGCAAATTTTGTTGGTAAAAATAACCTGAGAACTCAGATGCAGCCCCGTGGATATTTTACCTCTCAATCTGGTTTTTCTCTTGGGTTTCCTTAGGAAAGAAGCTTTTTGGTGAAGGATACAGTGGACTTGAATACGATTACAGAGGTCTCATTAAACTGTACAATTCCATTGGCAATTATGAGAAGGTGTTTGAGTACCACAACATTTTGGCCAATTGGAACCGGTTGCGGGACCGGCAGTTCTCGGTCACGGATGCGCTGGAGGACGTCAGCAGCAGCCCCCAGTCCACGGAAGAAGTGGTCCAGTCTTTTCTGATGTCTCAGAACCTCGATGGACAGAGCAGCTAAGAACTTGGTCAATTAACCAGTTAAGGTTTTTTTCCCCAGGTTACAGGGGGAAAAGTCATACTGTGAAATCTAAACCATGTAGTTCTCTGGGGGCTGGAATTTGCATTGAAACACTGGTCCAGTCTACTGAAGAGTGCCCATACGGATGAATGTGTGTTAAATTCCTCTCAGCATGTGTATGGCATGTTTAGTTCGGCTCACATTTTTAACTCGGTATTCCCAAAAAAAAAAAAAACCCCTTCTTTCTCTCTTCTTTCAAAAGAAGCTACTTTGCAGAAAGTCTGCAAGAAAACATTAAATAAAACTGTTTGAGTTCAAAAGAGTTGCATTCTTATTACAGATGGAAGGTTTCATCGAGAGCTTTCTGCTGATTCACGGAGAGAACAAAAGCTGTACTCTGAGGAGCTGTAGGAGAAAGGTCTTTCTGCTGTATCACTGTAGCAAAGTTCATGGTAAATAGCCAGCAAAGGGAGGATGTGCTGGCCTTGGCTGCTGCCTTACCAAGAAAAGTGGCAAAGACCCACTTTGGAGAGCACCACCTGCTCGTTGAGTGCCACCTGTGCTGTTGTGGATGCCCTGAACTGGACCAGTGCAGATCCATAGACCAGCAACCACAGTGTCCTCGGTGCCACCACCAGTGCTCCCCCTGAGCAGGACCAGGACACCACAGTGGACCAGCCTGCTAGAAACCGGTTTTGGACCAGTGGCTTTAATTTAATATTTCTGCCCCTGCATTCACTTTGACGGTAGAACTCTCTCATTTAGGTGTCTGATCAGTGCGAATGATATCCGTGTAATAGATCCAGAGCTAGGAAGTGAATTGATGGTTTGTCTGTACCCAGTGAGCTTCTGCAGAGATTCCTGGCAGTGCCACAGCTCCCCCCGCTCTGCTCTGCTGCAGCCACTCCTCCTTTCCTTTCCCGTGGGCTCTCTCTCTGCTAACGGAGGCCATACCTTGTTTATACCAGTGAAGAGTTTTGTATTCCAATCCAGTTCCATTTTCTGTTTCTGGAGAACACAACTTACTGTACAGTTCGCAGGGGTCAGTGGAAAATGCCAAAAAGCACAACAGGTCTTTTTTTTTTTTTTTTGTGATGCTTCATTTCTACATTAAACAAGAGTACAACCAGAAACTGATTCCTTACGTTGATTTACGAAGCAGAGCTCAGCTGTACAGACCCTCTGAGAATGCCTCTCTCACTAGCTTGTCTTAATTCTTCTGTTGGGGGCTGCTTGGTTGTGTGGGTTTGGGTGTTGTTTTGGGGTTTGTTTTATTTCCTGATGTTGGTGAAATTGAAAGTCTGTGTCACACAAAGGAGAACCGACTTGCTGCTGTTACCTCAGCTCTGCCAGCGGCACCAGCAGTACCCTGGGTCTGGGATTCTGTGGGTTCTGTCAGTTTGGGGGTTTCTCTCCCCCTCTTTTCAGGGTTTGTACCTTGGCCAGCTCTTCCTGCGGGACTGGATGTTGCGTTTGGGGTCTGGTTTTTCGTTGGTTTGTGGCAGGGAAAGGTGCTGGATGATCTTCAGGGAAGAAACGGAGGTTTTGGACATGGAGCTTAATGGCTCTTCTAAGAAATGACATTTTTACAGGCCAATAGTTCATATTCTGGTGCCTTCAAGTGTTTTTTTGGGGGGGGAAAGGCTGAGTAATATCAACTTTAAAATGCAATGACATAATTAGTGAATGCAGATTAACGATTGCATACTTAGAATATCTTCACTGAGGAGGTGAAAAGAAGTATTTGCATAAAACCCCCTGTGGTATTAGGACTTAACTGCAGTGTGTCTGCAACAGCTGCTCAGTGAAAATCCAACTTAGTTGTGTGTGGATTTAAAATGTGATTTATTTATAGCAGTTTTTGTTTATGACTGTGTAGGAGCTGCAGACAAATTCAGCTATACAAGGCAAAACCTTCTTCTCCCTGAATGCCCATGGCACTGATGAGTTATAAAGTTCTTATGAGTTCTTAAGTCCTACTAAAAATTATTTAGAGTTACACAAAGTATGGAACAGTGTCAGAACTTGGGCAGGGAAGTGGCTTAAAGCTGTCCTGGAGAACCTGAGTGATTCTGTACTGCAGAAGTGTTTAAAGCTCCCAGCTGGGTCCGTGGGTTTGTGCTGGTGTTGTCTGGAGATCATTTATCCACTCCGTGCTCCCAGTCTTGGGGCTCCAGCTTTGGGCTGAGGAGTCCCAATGGTCTCGAGGTCGTGTTTGGGATGAGCCCTGACACCCCTGAGTGGCCTGCGTGCACCGCTGCCCTTGTTCCAGCCCTGGCTGTGTCCCTGTTCAGGGTTTGCCGTCGGGGGAGTTGGGTGTGGGCAGCTCGGGGAGGAGCCGCGCTTCCGTAGCCAAATGCATCCCTGCAGTTCGTTTGTTGGTGGCCTCAGGCTCAGCTCTGGTGCCTGTTCCCCTGTGTCCTTTCCTAGAGCTGCTTCGGCGCGGGGCCTGCTCGGTGCTTGGTGGGAAGGAAGGTCCTAAAGCTCCCTGGGAATTCCCTTTGGTGGAGGGCTCGGCGTTGAGGTGATCCTTGAGGGCTCCGGTGTTCCTGCTGTGCCTGCAGGGAATCCTGGCTGGGGCCGAGCTGCTCCTGCAGCATCCCTGCAGCTCCATTCCCTGCAGCTCCATCGTGCCGGGGCAGGTCCCTTCTGGAGCAGGGGGGCTGTGGCCGACCACTGACGCTGGGGGAGCACGGGGGGTTGGCAGGATGATGCTGTTGCTGCAGGGGGCAGCTCTGCTGCTGCCAGGGACAGCTCTGCTGCTGCTGCTCCCAGGGGCAGCTCTGCTGCTGCTGCTGCCGGGACAGTTCTGCTGCTGCTGCCAGGGGTAGTGCTGCTGCTGCCAGGGGTAGTTCTGCTGCTGCCAGGGACAGCTCTGCTGCTGCTGCAGGGGCAGCTCTGCTGCGCCTGCTCAGGGCCTGCACTGATGGCTGGGACAGCCCAGAACTGACCCTGCGGGGGTTTGGTTCTGTGTGTCCCAAATGGAGCTGTTGGAATGTGTCTGCTGGCACCTGGAGCCTGTCTGGGGTGCTGTGCTGCCGCTGTTTCTGTTGCTCTCTCTGCTCTTTCAGTTTGTTTGATGCTGTTGAGGGCGGGGAGCCCATTCGGATGGTGCCGGAGGCTGGTAAAGGACTCGTTGGGGTGGATCTGGTAGCACGACTCCAGTCCTGCCCCACTCTGCCCTGGGCAGAGCTGAAAGCAGGGGCTGCAGTCCCCTCTGTTCCCCTCCTGTGGGGTTTTCCAGCACCCCGTGGCTCTTCTCTCCCCTCCTGCCATAGCCCAGGGCAGGTTTTCCGTGCACAGCCGTGGGGTGGGGGCCTGGCACGGTGGAACATCGATCCAGGCATGAATGACTGGCATTTCTAGACGCACAACGCGCCCACGCAGGGGCTGTTTGGTGCTGGCAGTGAAAGGGCAGACCCGGCAGTGGAAATCCTGTGAAATGCATCTTTTCCTTGAAGGTGAGTAAAGGAATCACCCCAGAGTCACTGGGTGCAGGTGGTGAGGACAGGTGTCCCTGTAAGGTAAATTATTTTTGCTATTAATTAAGTTAAACCCTCAATATTTTCCTTTCAGTGTGAGGTTGTTTGGGTCGGTGAGGGGAGGAGTTTGCTCGAGGTGCCATTGCTGCTTCTCGTGGTACAAAATGCACATTGAAGTTCGTTCCCTTTTTCAGTCCTAAGTGTGGGAGAGCACAAAAAGGAAAACTCACCGTGCCTCGGACGGGGGGAGCTGTTGGCAGAACCTCCCTTGGGTGATGTGGCTGGGCTGGACTCGGGCTGGCAGCAGGCGCTGCAGGGCAGGTGTTGCTGGTACCGACCTTTCAGCAGGTCCTTCCTTCTGCTGCCTGTGCAGAACCTCATTTTCTTTAGAATCCTTGTTCCCTTGTAAGAAAATTCCTGGCCAGTGTCAGTCCAGAGCTGCCTCTGCATCGTGGGGTGTGTTTGACACCCCTGCCCTGGGGCCCTCGTGCCACCGGGCTGGGAGGGCTTCGGGGAGACGTGGGGAAAATTCCCTTTATCTAGAAATAAACTCCAATACCTGCAAAGAATTGGCAGCACTGGGAACACTTTTGTCCCTAAATCTCAGGAACGTTTTGGGCAGTGCCACAGGTGTCCCTGGCTGGTGTAAAGTCTGTGCTCTAGGGTCTCGTATTCCACTCCTCCTTGCAATCCTCGGTATCTATAGCATGAGTGGCCTTAGTGAGTTTGTTGAAGTGCACATTTTTTGGTTGGTTTTTTTTTTTTTTTCTTTTCAGAAGTAAATTTTAAGATGAAAAAGATATATACTATATAAATATATAGAGATATTTAGAAACTTGGTTTGTGGTGCACAAGTTCAGTGTTGGATCGCTAAATACTCGTCGCAGGTACCATATGTGTAACTTTTCTGTGTATTCCTTTCTGGGAAGCAATGTTGCCATGGTAACTACAACTTTACAATTTCTTTACTACTTAATGATGTGAATGAATTCTACATTTTATTGAATATTACCAGGTTCAGTACTATTTTTATACTTTATTGAACTACAGGGGATTTTAATTTAATAGCATTTAAAAAAAAGAAAAAAAGATGTTGCTTGAACTGTATAACTGTATAAATTGAACTACTTACACAAACCCACCTCTAAACCAGAATCTCCACCTGTAGTGCCACGTTCATTTCTATAAAAGTATCTTGCTCATTACTAGACCTTGCAGCCCCCCCTCCCCGTCGTGTCAGGACGAAGGTTTCGTACCCCACTTCTCCCCACCATCCTTTGTGCCCACGGAGCCATCCTATGTTTGTAACCAGCATTGTGATATTCTGTAACTGTATTGCTCAAATGAAATATTGACCTAATAAATGGAGTGTTCCCGCAGCCTGGACTATCTGCAGTGAATTGGTTGCAGCCTCCCTTCCCACGGCGCCTGTGCTTGCCAGGAGGAGGTGAAATCCCTGCCTGTGGGGGCAAATCCCGATGGGTGGGGCTTGCGTTGGTACCTGTGGAATGTGAACAGGGGGAGGGGGGAGCCCGTGGTACCTGCAAGCTGTGGATCCTTCCCGGCTCCTTCCCAGCTCCTTCCCGGCTCCTTCCTTGCTTCTCGCTCTTTCCCACCCCTAATGCAGCCATGGGAACACAAAGTCTCTCCTGCAGGTGAACGGTGGCAGCACAAAAGCCTCTCGTGTGGCTGCCTGAGCACAGAGTGGGTTAAAAATCAGCATTTCTGGGGGTTTTTATTTTTAAACCACGAGGTTTGTGTCATTTGAGTGGCCTGCAGCTCCCCAGCTGTGCATGGAGCTTAGACAGAGGCCTCCCCTCGTCTCACAGGGCTGAGATTTCCATTTTCAAAGGCAAAATGCCCTCGACCACTCCCCTGGCTCTGAGAGCCCGGGTCAGGCCTGGGGCCAGGCTCCCCTCCTTGGCCAAGGGTGACCCTGGAGTCCCTGGGGCTGTGGCAGTGCCAGCTCTGGCCCTGGAGCCCGAATTCCGTGAATGGAAATGGAAATCCCTGCGTGTCTCTGTGCTCCTGCAACTTTCTCAATTCTTCCCCTTTTCTTCAGGGAAATGAAAATTGAGGAGTGCTGGATCCAGACTGCCAAGAACAGGCTCACAGCAGGAGACTCCAAAAAACCTCTGTTTGCTGGTGTGAAGGAAGAATTAACAGCAGCAACCCTGAAACTTCTGCCCAGGTGAAGGAAAACAGGTATGAATGAGGCTGTTGTGCTGATTTTTGGGGAGAGCAAGTCCAGCTGCCTCTGCCATCTTCCAAAATCCAGCAGCAGGAAAGGCAATCCCTGTAACATCCTGTAGTTTATTCCAAAGATTTTCTGATCCTCCTTGGAGCAGGAACCCTCGAAGGTGAAATCTTTCCTCTTTGCCCACATCACCTGGTCAGGAAACTGAGGTTATTTCTGGCAGAGCTCGGTTTTCCTTGAGAGCTTTCCTGTCACTTCTAAGTCACCTCGAGTCCTGCTGGAAAAATTGTGGGATAATCCAAGTCCTGAGCAGCCTTTAATCTTGCTCAGTTCCCTCTTAAACCAGGGTGACACTTTGAGGGCAGACAGCGTTTTCCTGCTGCAGCCATGGGCACTCCTACACTGGGTTTACCTTTAGCTGGAGGAATTATTCTGTTATCCTGAGAAAATTCCTCGTGGCCCAGGTCTGCACCACGCCAGTGTCTGCTCTGCTGCCCTGGGAGGCTGAGGCACAGCATCCTCCCACAGCCTCTCACGGACAGGGCCGTGCCCATGGCCAGCACAGCCACGGATCCCAGGCCCCTGCCCAGGTCTGGGGAGGGGATCCACAATTAAAAAGGAAATCTGGTGTCCTGGTTGGAAGAATGGTCCCCCAAAGGGGTCTAGGAGGGGTTTTTCTTGCTTGGGTTCAGAGCTGAAGGCAGTAACTGAGCCCCCACTCAGCTGTGCCATTCCCAGCACGTGGGAGCAAAGGATCTTTGGGGTTTTTACTGGTCAGACTGAAAGATTTCCAGGCCAAATTACTGATATTTCTGATGTTTCCTTGAAGCCTGTATTGAACCATAAATTAAACGTGGCCAGCCCCAAAGCCCAGCCACAGTCATTCACAATCCCAGAACCGTTCAGGTTGGAAAAGACCTTTGGGATCATTGAGCCCAATGGTGACCCAGCCCTGCCAACTCCCTGGAAGAGGAGTTTCTGCCCCAGCAAGGAAAGGAGCAGCTGCTGCTTGCTCCAAAAGCTGCTTTTCCTTGATTGGGGTTTATGCAAGAGGAATGATGTACTGAAGGTAGGGCTGGTACTTCCAGAGCCTTAATCCAGTCTTGGTGGTGATGCACAACCCTGAGGGATCTCCGGGATCATCATCAATAAGATCCCATGGTTAAAATAACAGAATTTTTGTTTAGCTGGGCTGGAGCTTGTTGCTATGACGCTGCAAGTATTGCAGGAGTTGGTGTTTTTGGGAAACCATGGAGACAGTCTGGATTCCCTGCTTTTGTTCGGGTGAGGATGCTGCACTGATCGATTTCCATTGACCCCGATGTTGTCTGGGAACCTTAAAAACCCCTCAAAGTAACTGGAAGGCAGAACTGATCCTGGCGAGCCCAGCCTGTCCTCTGGGGCTTTGACCGGGTGGCTTCTGCAGGTGGCTCCATCCCGCAGATCGCTTGGCACCAGGAATCCACGGGAGCAGCAGGAGCTGCAGCTGCTCCGCTGCCCTCCCCGGCCGCTGGGCAGTGAGCAATCCCCACCCCCCGTGATGTTCCCTGCATTTCAATTGCACCGATTTGGGGCGTTTCACACGTTTTGCGTGTCTGGTGCCTTTATCTCGGTAGGAATTGGCTGCCTGGTGCTTTCCCCATCCCCGCGGGAAGCAGCCAGGCGAGGGAGGATCGCCTGGAGCCGCGCAGCCGGAGAGGCACCGAGAGACTCCGACTCAGCCTCCCGGATCACGTTGTCTGGCAGCTCTTGGCTTCTGACTTTTAGTTTACCAATTTAGATTTGAAGCGCTCCCTCCGAGCTGTTACAGCCCAAATGGGACATTTCAGAGGTAAAGAGAGGGGCTGGGGAGAAAAGAGATGAGAAGCGAGCTGGTTCTGAGTGCCTGAGAACTCCCACAGGACATGTGGCTGTGTTTTCGCAGCTTGAAAATAGGTTTCTGTGGGACAAACCCTCCTTCCCGGGCAGCCCGTGGCACCTGTTTGTGGCAGAGCCGATGCTGTCAGCAGTCGCCTCTCCCGTCCCTGTCTCGTTCCACCTTTGGGGTGTGCAGGAGCTGGGAGGCACAAACACCCCTGCTACAGGTCGGGCTGCATTTTTGCTGGGGAAGACAAACGTGTGGCTGGGCTGGCGTGGGCCCAGAGCAAACCACAGCTATGCTGGAGCATCCGGATTGCAAGGCAGGGACACCCTAATTACCAGCAGCTGACAGCAGAGGGGTGGCTCGTCCCTCACTCCCTCCCGGGCTGGAGGAGCTGCTCCAGCTGCTGTTTTCCCTGCTCCCATGTCTGGGACAGCAGCTCAACCTGCCCAGCTTCTCCAGCGCTGATCACAGCTTCACCTGCTCGTCCTTCTGCAAAAATTCCAGGTGAAAAGGCTCTGTGCAAGCAGGGAAATGTTCACCCTGCTCGGTGGCTGTGTGACAGTGGCTGTGTGAGTGCCCCGCCTGTCCCTGAGCAGGGAAAGGTTCACCCTGCTCGGTGACAATGGGACAGTGGCTGTGTGACAGTGGCTGTGTGAGTGCCCCACCTGTCCCTGCGCAGGGATAGGTTCACCCGTGTCGGTGGCAATGGGACAGTGGCTCTGGGACAGTGGCTGTGTGAGTGCCCCACCTGTCACTGCTGGGCGGTGGCCTTGCAAGTGCTGGAGGTGACAGTCTCTTTGACCTGGCTGTTCCTGAAGGTACAACTGATCTAAAGCTGCTTCAGAGTCTTTCCTGTGAGCCCTGGAACTGAGTCGGGCTTTTCTGAAGGACAGCGGAATTGCTTCAACGACCAAAAAAAGACCATAAACCCACTTTTCGAGGTATTTACGCGAGCGAGCACCGCAGGTTGACTCGTGCTCGGGCAATAACTCTTGCTTAACCTGGGCCCTGTGGGGCGGCAGCAGCAGTGAGCTGAGGGATGGCCGGTCCCGTCCTCACCCGCGCTGTCTGTCCCTGCGGGGGGACCCGGGGCTCCGTCCCGTGCTGGCAGCGCCGCTGCCCGTGCCAGCCGCGTGTCCGCGCTGTCGCCGCTCCCTGGGTGCCACCCAGCCCCTCCAGCCGTGCTCTCAACCCGGGCCTTTCCCGGCGCAGGGAACCCGCGTTTTCCGGGCTCTGCCGGGAGCCGCTCGGTGGCTGCGGGCGGGTGTGCGCTGCCGCTGGATGTCACTGTCGCCGTGCGGCGCTGGGAGGACGGCGGGCGTGGCGCCGGGTCCCCGTCCCTGCGCTGAGCAGCCCGAGGGCGGTGGGACGGGGAGCTGCGCATCCCCTGGGCAATCCCTAGGGAAAAAGAACCTTCGTGATGCCAGAGGTCACGCTGCTTGGATTTTTTATTTTTAAACCAAACGCTTTCAGGGTCTCGGAGAGCCCGGGAGCCTCATTTCTCTCTCAGAGCGAGACGTGAGGCTGATTTCTGCAGCTTTCAGCCACGTACAGGAGCCAGGAGAGGGCGGAGGATTCTCTGTTCTAGCTCGAAGCTGAGAACTGGATTTGGGATTTTCACCGAGCCTAAAACCAGAGCTAGGACCAGTGCTTAAATTCAGATGTGTGTGGCTTTTTTGTTTCTTTTTAAAAATTAATTATATTAATGCTAATTTAAATTTTTAATTTAAAAAAATTCTAGAACCCCAACTGCTGAGCAAAGGGGATGGAGATCCCTCATTTTAGACGACTGACGAGCAAGGCTGGTGGATGGCTGCCCACTGGCCTCTCTCCTTAACAAAACCCCCAAAATGATCAAATCACCGGGCTGACAACCTCAATCTCTTAAAATTAAATATTGATTCTGTGTTTTTCTGTTGACTCATCCGAATCAGGAGGCGTTTCTAAGGAATCTATTTCTGCTGCTCGGAGCGTGCCGGTGCCCCCGGAGCCGCAGCCTGTTGTTTGTGCTCGAGCACGGAGTCGCAAAATGCTGATTTTTCTCCCACTTGTCTTGCATAACAAAAGGCGTTTGTCACCCGTTACATAACGGCGGCGTTTGTCACCGCTCCCGGCCCCAGCACAGCCTCGCTGGAGGCTCCTCAGCATCCCCGGGGCATCCCCGCAGCTCCCGGTGCCACCGATGCCTGCACCCAGCCCCTGGGCTCGGCTTTTTTCCCCTCCTTGTATGGGCGGATGTGGAGCTGTGTGGTTGGGGGGTGGTTTTTTAGGGGGGCAGGAGGATGGGGGGGCGCTTGGGGGGTTATTTGCTGTTCAGCACTGGTTTGAGGGGACGGGGGGGTTTGTCCTTAGCCGAGGTCGTGTCCCAGGCCTGCGGGGAGGGCTGTGCTGGAGATGGAGCTGAGTTCCCTCGGAGCAGCCCTGCCACCACCTGCCTCTCCTTTCATCTCGGCTGTCTCGCGCTGCCGGCAGGAATTTGAGGCTGGGTTTTTCCTTACAGTAGGTTGGATTCCCTCCTGGCTGGAATATCTTTTTGGAGCCTTAAAAAGAAAGAAATGGTTTTGTTTCCCCATGAACTAAAAGCAAAAGCTGGCTGGCTTCCCCTTTCTCTCTAACTGGAGGAGAGAGCTGCTTACCTGTGGTCTTATCACTGCCAGCTATCAAATGTGACCACAGCTCCCTTCTTAAGGTGAAGCAGGCAAACGTCCCAGGAACCCAACAAAGTTGTCCCTGTTTTCTGAATTCCTCAAAATTTCTTAGTTGACTCTTTTTTTTTCTGGTTTTTTTTGGTTGTTTTTTTTTTTTTTTTTTTTTTTTGTGGACCAGATTCTAATTATTTTTTAATGAACTCCCTAAAGTACATGTTTCTTGCAGACCTTTGAACTTCCTGGTGCACCCAGCCTTTGCTCAGGAGATATGTTTATGGTTGGCTCTGTGTTAACCCTTTGGAGTTTGTGTTCTCGGGGAACTCGATGCACTTTCCTTCCCTTGTAGAGATGATGCTCAGGCACAGAGATCACTGCTGGCAAACCCAGGCTGTACCTGAACTTGTGGCCTGTTTCAAAGTTTAATTCCTATAGAATCAGATAAAGCTATGAATCAGACTGGATCTGTAAAGCATGACTGGAAGCACGAGATGAGCAAACAGCTCCAAAGATTGTAAACAGCACTCAACCACCCAGAGCAGCAGGGAAAATACTCCTGATAAACACTTCTCAGTAATGGGCTTCTCCTTTGACATGGATCAAACCGTGGATGCTGCAGGGGATGGCCATCCCCTCAAAGTCAGTACAGCAGGAACACCTTTTGGGGATTAAGTCCCCCTTTTTCTCACCAGGCACTCACCCATTTGCTTGTTCTTGATGTGCTTTTACAGCTTGTGCAGTTGCTTCGTGTCCATCCTGAGAAGAAGGAGAGAAACTCCCCCCAAACAGCAGAAGGGAAGGTGTGGATTGTGCACGTGAGTACAAACTTCACCTTTCTCCTCCTCATTCTGCTCCCCAGGTCTGGCTTGGGAGTGTAACCACTGACAGACCCTTTGTGCAGCTTTTATTCTTCTCCCCTCTACCTAAAATCCTGAGGTTTTTTTTCCCCTCTCTCACTGAATTTTTCTGCTGCTAAATTCTGCTCAGTACCTCCCAGTTTTAAGGTGTCTGTGCAGGTGCTCAGGGTCCTGCATGGAGCATTCTCAGAGCTGCCTCCTCTGCTGTGCTGCCCAGATCCTTCCAATTGCCAAAGCCCATGGCTTATTCTTCCAGTTCATGCAAACCTTTCATTCTCTCTTTAAAGAACTGCCAAGGACAAACCCTGTCCTAAGGCTCAGAAGCATTTCTGGCCCTGCCAAGCCATCTCAGATCAGGTTTTCAGAGCTGCTTAATGAAGCAGGCATTCAATTATCATTAAAAGTCTGTAAGAATTAGGTGCCTACTTTAGTTCCCTTTTGGAAATCCCGCCTCTAATAAATTACGAGGTAAACAATGGCCACCAGTTCCTGATGGCATCAATCACACCCGGGCTGGCAGTCACTCGGGGAGTGGAAATGGGAAATGTGTGGTTAGGATGGGCTCACTGGAGCACCACGCTGCTCTGTCCACAGATTTTACTGATGGCAAAGGGGCTGTGGCTGAGCTGCTGCAAAGCCAGAACAACCCCAAATCCTCAGCCACTGGGCCTGCAACTCCCTGGGCTGGGGAGGGGGATGTTTTCTCTTGCAAAGGGCAAGGGCTGTTCTCCCTGTGTCAACGTTTGTGTAGGTAACTCCTCCACTTATCTTTTGGAAAGCAACGCTTACATAACTGACTTCAACTCGAGCTTCTGTTGCCTCTTGAAACACGCACAAGTGTGTAGGAAGAGAAGTCCTTCTCCCTGACTTGCTTTGCTCCCTTGGACTCTTGTTTCCCTGCAAATTTGATTTAAAGCGTATTTCAGAGATGAAATTGAAGCTAGACTCTCACTCGTCCCAATCTCCCTGCCTGGCTGTGCCATCTGCACTGCTGTCCCTTGTCCTGGCTCTGTCCATTTCACCCCATTTTCCTCCACAGGACACAGATCTCCTCTCCCATTCCAGGGGGTCTCACTTGCACCAGGTCGTAAGGGACAGCTGCCTCAGGGCCCTGTTTGGACCAAAATGTTCTGGTGTCACCACAGGAACTGGGGTGTCTGGACACCAGCTCCACATTCTGTGAACAATGGGGGCAGCTGGGGCTCTGCACCCCACAGCACTGCAGCCCTCTGGGGCAGAGTTACCTCTCCCCATCAGTTTTGCCACTGATTTTTTTGTCCTAAACAATAGGTAGAAACCCCTGGATTTTCCCTGTGCTGGGCAGTGCTTCCTGTGGGCAGTGGAAGTGTCCCTCACTTTGCTTTATTTGCACCCGTGGGAGCTCTGGGGCTGGGTTTGCACCTGCAGCGAGTCCAGCTCTGGAAGTGTGCATCAGTCGGGGTTGTTTTGGCCTCTGAAGGTGCAAAGGGCAGCTCTGAGCCCCAGTGTAATGGAAATTCAGGGTTACTTCCTTCACAGGTGATGGTGAAAGCCAACAGCAGTGAGATCTCGCTCTTCTGCATGACATCTCTCAGTAAACTGCCACTGCCAGGGAGAAGGCTGGAAAGGCTTGGAGTTAAAGGGACTTTGTTTTGGAAATTTACTTCCAGGCGAAATGCTTTCACAAAGAGAGCTGCGCTGTGCTGCTGTCATGGCCTGACCAGTCAGACAAGTGCAATTGTTGTGTCCCTGGGACAATTGGTGCAATTGCTGCAGCTGTAACTCAGCTGTGCTCCTGTGCCAGGTCGCTTCTGGCACCCGCAGTGCTCCCCAGGGCTGCACAAAGGCCCCTCTCTCCGAAGCCTCTCGGGCCCGGCTGTGCCGAGGGCCCGGCGCTGCTCTTGGCAGAAGTTGGGATGATCTCGGGCAGGAATTCCTCGTGCAGCTGGCGGTGCTGAGCTCCCACCGAGCCAAAGGCCCAGAGCAGGTATCCTTGGGAAGGCACCTATGGATGAGTGTTGAAACAGAGGCAGGTCCTTGTTCTCAGGCTGTCTTAGGGAAGTTTGGCTTTTACCCATGGCTGAATTCAATGACAAAAATCCATTAAGGCAAGCCCTCTCCTTAAGATGTCTGTGGCATTTTCCCTCCTGTGTCTGCTTTCTTCCTCCCCCACATCTGAATTTCGCTGTCAGCCCTGGATGCAGGAGCCTTTCACAGGCAGGTACTGAGCAGATGCAAAGGCAATTACTTGCTGACTTTGCAGTGAGGTTTGCTTGGACCATCTGAGGTACATTACAATTGTTTAACCCACGCTAGGATTTTACAGTGTTAGGTGTTACTTTACACAAGATAAGCTCTGCAGAGGGAAGCAGAGGTGATAGCTGGAAGTGTAGCTGTGCTGCCTCAGCCTGGGCGTTGTGAGGACTCTGTCAGAAGTGGTTTGGTTGAAGGGGATGTTGAAAATGCAGCTGGTTTCTCAATGCCTGCTCCCAACCGCCCCCTCGCTGTGCCTCCTGCCTGCAGTCGTGGCACCTGTCCCCACCGCGACAGGCAGCTCCTCTCCTCCTCACCTGCAAAGATTGAAACCGAGGAGTTGCCAGCTTATGTCCTCACCTCTCCACTCAAGGTGCCAAAGGGCAGCATGTTCCTGGCTGATCGGAGCCAGGAGAAATGAAGCTTCTCCAGCACAAGCTTTCACCTGCATTAGCAGCCAGATTAAAGCCATTTAGGAGCTCCAGGGACATGAGCTGCTTGTTAGCACAGGCATAACCCGTATTTGCACGGCCATATCTGTGTCCTTGCGAGATTACAGCTTCCACACGGCGTGTGACTGCAGCATGGAATGGCTCTCTTGGCTTATCATGTGTACACTTTGCTTTGCAGAGGATTGAGAGGGCCTTGAGTTCCCCTTGCAAATCCAAGCCTTTGTTCTCTGTTTCAGTGTTCGCTGTGCTCGGAGCTCAGCCAAAGCCGGGGATAGGCAAGCGGGAGGCACAGATGGACTTCTCTGGCCAGCCTTCATCTGAGGATCTCACTGGATTTAGAAGTTGTCCATCAACCTGGTTCCCTCCTGCGAGATCAGGCATGAGAGAAGCCTGTGGCTGTGTCCTTCCCCCTCCTGTGGAAGACAACACTGCTTTCTCCTTGGAAGCCTCTCCTGCTGGAAGGTGGCATGATGCAGACCACATCTCTGGAAATCTATTGGATCATCCTGCCTACCTACAACAGGAATCCTTTGAAAGGATGTTCTAATTGGATGGGGAGAAGTCAGAGTACAAACAGATTATGCTTCTCATATTTCTCCCCATGAAGGAAAGGAGCCCAAGTGCCAGTCAGACACACTGTACTGAAACAGTGCACCTTAGGGAAAACTCTTCATTTTCCCCTGACAGCTCTCCTGTGAATATTAATTTCTCTATTTGAGTGCCTTCATCTTCCAGGAGCTGTGCAAGTGCAAACATTAACCAACTCCTCTGGTGCTTTTGCAGTGCAGAATAGGCATGGAGCCAAAAAGGAAGCAGTTGTGTCTGCTGCTGGTTGTTATTTGCTGCTTTGGGCAGATTTAACATGATTACCACGTGTGGTGTGATGGGTCTGGTGCATATAATATATGCAGGTATCTGATATGGTATTTGTGTACTGATAGGTCACAGGAAGAAGAGCTGATAAACACAGATAAATGTACAGGTATTGTGCATTGTGCTTAAAGCAGCTGCCTGTTCGTGTGGTTTAGCTAAACATCAACCCCAAACACTGTTGCCAGATGTATTGCAGTGCAATGACAAATAGGAATTGTAATGAGGAATGTGTTTCCAGCAACCTGTTCTTACCAGGAGGGTGGCGAATGCTCCATTTGATGGAGTGATTAATGATACTCGGCAACTGCTCGGACTGTACGGGTGGAGGCTTTGCTAATTCCATCTGGAAATTCCTTTCCTGGTGCCTAAGGGTGATGCAGATGGTCTTCCCCCTGCAGCTGGGTACCTATTGGCTCCAGTTAACATATCTTGTGTCAGGGCAAGGGAACTGAAAGAGAATTTGGGCCAGTTATTGTTTCTGTGGCATCATTAGAGGCATCTGAACTGCAAGAGGAGCTCCTTTGTGGTACCTGGTGGGAGTTGCTCATTTAACCACCTGTTTGCAGTTAATGTGGTATAAACACAAGTGCGATTGGTGACCGGTGGTGTGGGGAAACCATAAACACACCTGCATCTCTTTTATCCACTTCTTGCAAAATCAGGTGTGTTCCAAGTGTTCCCAGACTGGGAGACACAGAGTGCCCAAAGGTACCAGTGAGTGACCTCTGGTGCTCCTTCTCAACAGATGTATCCTCAGGTGTTCCTGCACTATTTTATGCTTCAATAGTTCTGCATATGTTTGTCTTCAGCTTCTCAGCCAGCTGTTTGTGAGCTGATTGTTGGTGTTTGCTAATGTCCTACAACTTTTATAGCTGCCTGAAGTCCTCAGGAACTGAAAGGGCATTATCAGCTTCCTCCATGCTTCTTCAACTTGCAGCCTGTGAGAAACAGGATCGTTAAAGGCTTTTCTTTTTATTGTGCTTCATAAGTTTTTAGGGGTTTATGCAAATTAAAACAGACATTATTAATGAGATGTTAATGAGCTTATCCCTTAGGTGCTAACTTATCAAATCTATAATAAGCTGGGTATCTCTTTGTATTGAAAATAAATTTGACTTCTTTTGTTAATCTTTTGGATGATGAAATATGAACTCTCTAGGTGATACCAGCCTTGGTCACCTCCTCTCCCCAATGAATCAGAGAAGCCTGGAAAATGATGAGACTGGTACAATTTTCCCAGTTGGTGCTGCCTGGGGAATGGGGCAGGGGGTGGCATCTCCCCTCTCTGAGCCGTGGCACCCCCAGTTTCACAGCCCCCCTCGGTGGCAGAGGCTCTCAGCTCTGTATCTCCTTTCCCTGCTCCTTTAGAAGATTTTGCTGTCTGCCCCCAGCGATGTTCTCTGCCCAGGAGTGTCGGACTGGCTGCAATTCCAGGGAGCACATGGTGGGATGAGGCTGCTGGGCAGTGATGTGTCCGGGGTTCCACGGGGTGGTGAAGTTCAGGCTCGTGGCAGCTCTCAGGTCTCGTCCCTCTGCCGTCCCTGCTGCCCTTTGCGTGCCTCCCATCACACTGCCCCGTGCCTGACCCTGCCTGCACTATGGGTGGCTGCTGCTTGGAGTGCTTCTAAATTCCCACTTAACACTGACTTCAGTCCATGGATTTTCTAGAGGAAGTCAAGTTTTGGTTTTCATTTTCTTTCTATTTTGGTTTTATTCAAAGGAAAAAGCAAGGAAGTTCCCCTCTAACCTGCAGAATGTAGCTGTCGAGAGAAGTGGCTTCATTTCTCTTTCTTGAAGCCTTGAGTAGCCTGTTATTCTTAAAAGAAGCCCCCAAAAAGGGCAGTGTTCTTTGTGTGATGCTTTGGGTCTCTCGTACGGTGGTGCAGGGGAGTAGCTGTAGTGAAACGTAGGCTCTGCTGAAGTTGGCAGGAGGGAAAAAAAGCAGAGCGTGGATTTCATTTCTGTGATGTTCTGATTCCCTCCTAGCAGCCTGGAAATGCTGAACGTGAGCCTTTGTCTGGCATATGGGGATTTGGAGAACTGTTGCTAATTACAGCGGTTGTGCTATCTCGCTTAAATGGCTTAAATAATATATTAAGTGCCTTTATGATCTCCCACAACATGCTGCAGTGCAAAGAAGAGCATTTTCTGCTGTTTATGCTTTATGGCAGGAGTAACTTAGAGAACATTAATCTGCACAAAAGATAGGGTTTGAGGATTTATTGCCTATGTAACTCCCAGTGGGGTCTCTAGATGCTCAGATCCCGTTGTGCAGGGTGTCATCCAGAGGCAGGGCATGGATTTCCATCTTGGAAGGTGAAGTTTAATCAAAGGGAAAGACTCTGGATGGCTGCAGGGATGCCAGGGAAGGGTCATGGCACACTGCTGGTCAAGCACTGTGGAGTTAACATAAGTCTCATGGCAAAGGTAAAAAGTGTGGAACCTGGAGGAGGACCACAGGAAGCCACATTCGAACTTATTTAAGGAGTATTTTCATTATTTTAATTAAAATTTAATTTGAAATTAGAAATAGGTTACTAAGCATCATATCTAGAAATGGGAGTATCCCAGGGTCTAGATTAGTGCTTATCCAGAAAAAGAAAGGTATTATGTCTGCTTAGGAATCTTTTTTTTACCCCTTTTCGAGTTTTTATTTAGCAAAAATTCTGTTAGTCACCTGTTTCCACCCAGACTCCCGTGCCTCTTGCTTCTAAATCTCCAATTTCTATTTCTGCTATTGTACCTAATGTTTAGAGAAAATGTGAGAAGAACGTGCTATGAATGTCTTGTTGCTGGATGTGGTGTGAGGAATGACTGTGGAGCAGCTGAGTAGTGCTAGCCAAGGGCTCCAAAAACCTGGGAAGGCACATGTTGAGGGGGGACGTAAACCACAAAGTGACAATGATGAAAAGATTGGCACATTCTGACCCATAATTTGGTTTAGCTTGACATAGCTTTCTGTAAAATCACAAGTTCTGTTAGAATATGCTACTAATTAGCAATATTTCACCTATTTGAAATTAACAGGCTCTGCAGAGTAGAAAAAAAAGGAAGTGTTTTTGTCTGGTTTTGCTTGCTAGTAGCTTGCAAAGAGGGAGGTGAGAAACTTGTGTCAAATCTTGAAGCATAATTTTGCAATTAAAAGACCGAGGAGAAAAGCGTGATCTGAAGACCTTCAGTTTCCTCGCCGTGACATAAAATTAACAGCTCTCTTCATTCTCATTCTGGTTTAATATTCCTGCAGAGAAGGAAGCAGAAAGAGCTCCCCAGGCTGGCTTCAGAGGAATGGAGGAGCTGTTACTTAGGCAATAACAGGGTACAGGCTGGGAGGGGCTGGGGTTGGTATTAGCTGGCTAATGTCTGCACAATGCTCTGGATGTTATAATGTGATGTATATCTAAAGCTAAAAACTGAGAGATGCTCTCTGGGAGATAGGAAACTGTTTAAAAGCATCTCCTGATTGGCTTCCCAGAAATTTTCAAGGTCGTACATGCACCAGCTTGCAGGGATGCACAGCTGGCACCTCATCACTAAAGCCAGCAGAATCTCAACTCCAAGGCTGTTAGTGAACGGCGTGGGTAAAAATAGAAGGATAAATTGAAACTACCTGAAAGTGGAAGAAACAGCTGGGAGGTGATAAGAGAAGGAGAAATGAGTGAAGAAACTCTTGCCCATCATTGTGGTGTCCAGGTGCTTTATAAGAACTTCAAATTGCTCTTTCCTTGAATGTACCAATTTTCTTTTTCAAACTGTGACAATTTGGCAACCTCCATCTACCCTGAACTCATCTTCTATTGCTAAGAATCTGCTCAAGAGTCTGCTCCATACTCCAGGCCTAAATTTTATTACAATGGCTGAGTCAAAAGCTCTTCTAGGAGTAGCTGGACTTTTACCCAGAGGCTGAGCGAGTGCCAAAGGCTTTTATGGATCAATTAGCCATATCTTTTATAAAATAAATATACATGCAAATACTTAATATAGTAGGCAAAATTCTGATTAACCCCTAATGCTTTACCTTGCTGCACGAGCACAATCAACCCATGAAAGTGGCAAGGCAAAATGTTGTCAGAGCTGCGTGTGCAGCAGCGATCTGTCATGTTTGGGTTTGGGAATCCTCTGGAACACCTCGACAGGCGCTGAGTGCTCAGCTGAAATGACAGGAAAACAACCTGGTTGTCAGTGTCCTGCAGAGGTTCACTGCTGGGTTTAGGGGGTGAGGTGGCTTGAGCAGATGGCAACTCATCAGACTGTTTTAGTTGCCTTCTTGGCTTGATCAAGCAGTTTTTCATTGACTCTGACTACAGGCATGATGCCATCTTAGATAATGCCTCTTGATAAAGGACTTTAAGATCCTTAATTACTATTATTAGCCATTTGACACCATGAAATGAAGGTCTGCTGTTTTAATGCCTGTTTCACCCCTGTCTGTAGGGTGTCTGGAGTGCCCTTAATGAAAACAGGGAGGTGGACCTTTTGGAACCCGATCAGAGGTAATGTGTGTGTGCCAGCATAAAAATGTGTGTGCACACATTTGGATATGCCATTGTCCAGAGCTCTTTCACTCTGTGTTGGGAGAGCACTGAACTGAGACGTCAGCCTGCTGGCAGGGCCATGAAGGCTGGCAGGTTTCTCTGTTTGGGGATGTCCTTTGTTCAATGTTTGAATCGGGTGAAACCTTAATTAGCAAATAAGAAGCTTTTGGCCTTGCCTTCCAAGTTCTGAAGCAGAATTAAGGGAAGTGCCAGGATGTGCCAAATGACACAACAGTCCTGGCTCCGTGGCTTTTGTTTTACTCTGCCGTCCTGCTGTTTTGAGATGCGCTTCCCACTGTATCAGCTGCTGGCAAAATGTTCCCCAAGTTGGTCCGTGTTTGATGCTTTGGTGTTGCTTTCTCTGTGCACAACAATCAAACTGCTGCGGTGCTGGGGTCCCTGTGAGCAGCAGCCTTTGAGCTGAGAAGAAAGCAGCTCTTTCTTTGCAGGGAGAGGTGCCCCGCGGTGCCAGCGGGGCGAGTCCCTGCCCGCCGTGCTCTGGGGCCACGCAAGCTCCTCGTGCCACAGCGCAATCTGGGCCTTCCTGGAGCAGAGTCAACAATAGTCACTTCTTGCAAAGCCACTCCTTTCATTTGATCTTCTGGTATTAATTATTTGTACTTCCTCTTGTCGCAACACTTTTTTTATTTTGTACTGCCCTGGATGGAACTGCAGAGAAATCCTTTACCTCCATTCCAGCAGCACAGCGGTTTCTGTGTACAAGAGAGCACAGAATTGCTTTTATCAAACATATTTCTTCTCCCATTGTTTCCTGATGACAGATACTACTCTTAATCTACACAGAGACAACACTTTGAAATGGGAGATCTCTGTTCCCATCAATTGTTGGTACGTTGATAAATCATAGCATGTCTCACTTTCTGAATGACACGCGTCTGGATTGCAGTCTGCCTCTTTTTTGTCACAGTTTTTCAGTGCTAACAACAGCCTTGCCAAAGCTCATCTGTTCCCTTAGTGTGCACTCCAGCAGGCTGATTAATTCTGTCACACTTTCCCTGTATAAGGCATAATCAAACAGGTTGATAGAAAATCGGGAAGGACGTGATATTTTTATAAATATCCAGTGCATTACACTTACCTCGTGTCTGCCATTAGCTGGGGCACCTTGTTACTCCTGGGTTGGAGGAGCGTCAGCAAAGTCTGCCAGGAAAAAAGAGTTTGTCACTGTTCTTTGTGGGCCTCAAGTGTGATCGTGCCACCCTTCCACGCACAGGGAAGCTTTACTCGGGAGAATATCAAGAGTGGAGGGTGCCTTATGGTGTTTTCTTCTCTGTCTTTCAAAGGCAACTGCAGGAAAAGTGGGGGATCGCTTACCCACAAACCTTAAAATAGCTGTGAACGTGTGTGACGTGCCTCACTTTCCTGGGCTGTGTAAATACCACTATTAATAACAGGAGCTGAAATTATGGATTGAGCAGTAATGTGAGCAGCACTTCTGAGCGGCTTTAAACCTGTCACAGGCTCCCTGAACAGAAACATCCAGGGGTAAGTGGTTCAGCAGAAACATTCATTAATTCTCTCATAAAGGGGTGGCAGAATTAAACAGAGGTAGCCCACAGCTCCGATGAGGTCTGAGAGATGCTCCCACTTCCCTCGCTGCCTTTTCCAGGGCCCGGGCAGCGCTGTCCAAACCCCGTTCCCGTACCTGCCACAACCCGATGTACAGGTCCGGCGCTCGGCTCGCGTGGGCGTGCAGAGCAGGGCCGTCACTCCCGCCTGCGCGGGAGCAGCTGTCACCCCCGCGCTGTGCTGTCACCAGAGCTCAGCCCTCCGGGACACAGGGACGCGCTGTTCTCTCCCGTGTCCCCGCCCCGCTGGGAACTCACCAGGAAAAAGGAGGGGATGAGGTGTCCGCCGCTGCCGGGAAGCAGCAGGGGATGATGCCAGAGCAAGGGCCTGGCTGCCGGGGCAGGGGCAGCTGTGTAAGGGGTGGAGATGAGCAGCTGCTCCAACAAGTCATGAGAGTGCTGGGAACAGGGGATCTCTCGGGCAGGTGTGAAAAGAGAAATGCCCTCAAACTGGAAATGAGGGAAAAAATCCCAATCATCTCACTCTGAGAGTCCCCTGGCTACACCACACTGCAGCCCTAGTGAGCACTGCCTTCATTAACACGTCCCTTCAACAAGGGGGATGATTTTAATTTCATTTTAATTTTTTTTAAATTAAATTTTTCATTTTCCCCTGCAGTATTCCACTACAAAGTTCATGCTGGCAATAGTGTGGGAGTACAGCTTATGTGACAACAATAGGAGGGACCTGGTAAGAATCTGCTTCTTTAACTTCCTCCCTAGTTCATACAAATCTGTAGCAAATGTCACCTCAGCTACCACTCTAAACCACTTGTTTCCTAGAAAATGTGGGGTGTGATAGAAGTTTCAGCTTGCATTTATAGTTCTGTTGTTCTTTGAGGAAGCCCTTTTTATTTCCTCTCTCCCTCTGATAACATCAGAATCACACTGGCAGATAATGATTCGGGGTATTTTTCTCATTCACCAGTTCAGTGTAATTTGATATGAAACCATTTAGCTCTGACCACTGCAGACCTGACTGAATCCTCTTATGGCACCTCTTGATCTCTCTCCCACTTTCTGCTCTTCTCAAATATTTGGGGTATGCTCTGCCACACTCCTGTCAGGGCTGTCTGTGAATGAAGCAGGAAGAGGTAAAAGTTGTCCTGTGTTTGTCCAGTGCCAAGCACAGTCCTTAAAAAATTAACAGTATCCCAGGTACTGGGGAAAGAGGCACAGATTTAGAGGCCAACAACACAGCAGGGCCTCAAAGCTGCATTTTTGGCTTCTGTTTTAGTGCATGTGAATCAGGAAATCCTAAGGCCTTACACCGCTCTTCTCAGAAGTGTTTTTGAGTGGCTGCAGCAGTTCCACTGTTGTTTGGCTCATCCCTTTCGAGTTCAGGCCTTTCCACTGCCACTCCAAAGCCCTTCTCCTTGCAGATGCCTGCTGCAGGCTGAGCTGGAGCCGGAGTGGGTGGATTTGTCCCCGTTGCTGTAGCCTTGGACTGCAGCAGCCCTCGCGGAGCCCGGCAGCCGCTGTGTGCCAGGCTCCCGCAGCTCCTGTGCAGCAGCAAATACCTGCTTTGCCTCAGATCCTTGACAGCGATGCAGAGACACTTAAAGATATTTGCTAAGTGCTTGTGAATTAGTTTTTGATTAGCGAATAATTAAATAAATTCCAGCAATTCAAAGGACACGTGCCCGGTTCGATTTGCATACGTAGCACTTCTCTGTGACAAGAGAGGAGCTCAATTCATCTAACGCAAGCCTAAATTTGCTGCATCTTAATTTGATTTACCTTTGACGCAGCATTTAAGTAGCAGCAACATCTATAATTTTGTGCTCCCCAACAAGGCTTCGCTAAAAACTTACTGCCAGATCTAATCCAGGGTTAGCACACACAGCCTTATCTCTGGGTTCCTGCTTCAGTGCCTTTGAGAACATGCTTAATTTAATCTGAACAAAGACACTGCCATTGGGAGCCTCCAGCCTGGCTTTCCAATCCAGAGTATCTTTGTGATTAAATTTGGTGCAGGGCCACGGTGTGTACAATGGATCCAGTAAATGATTTAGAAGCACTCTTCAAACAAAATTCTGCTGGTTCTTGGACACCGTCTGTGCCTCTGGGACGTGAGGGATGCCACTTTAGTTGGGTTTTTTTTTAAAGTGTCGTACATTTTCTTTGGAAAGAGGTCTGGGTTTTTTGGTTAATAGGAAATGTTAACCATTATTATGAACCATCACTCCAATCCCTTTTCCTTCCTACAGTGGAAGAAACTACGTACTAGAGGGTTGTGCTTCCTCGTTTGCACCAAATACCCAGTCAGCTGTTTGTGACTTGAAGCTGGTGGCAGGATCTGATTTGTAATTATAATTTCAGACATTCGGCTTTTTTTCGTGATTTAGCTGTCATTAAACCCCCTATACTGCCTGATAATCTCTGCTGCCTGAGAGTGGGGTTTGTGTGAACTACAAGCAGAGGTTCTGGCATGACATAACAGATAAAAATGGAATAATTTTGCAAACTTTGGTGGCTGCAGAGGCATCGCGTCAGAGTTGTCCTGGCAGGATCCCTCACTGCTGAGTGTAGACAAAACAAGCCTGGCAGTGTTGTGTCAGGTCTCTGGTCTCAGAGGTTTGTTGTTGCTCTCTAGTAAGAGCCTTGGCATAAATAGTCGTGGAGAAACCAGCCTGGAAACCAGCAGGAATTGGTGTGGAGCTGCCTTATCCCACCACTGTAGCTGCTTCCTGCTCTAATTGCTTTCTCTAGCGGCTCTGCCAGTCTGGGGCTGGCTGTGTCCCAGTGATGCTCGTTCCAGGCAAAATGAGATTCTGTCATTATCTCTGTAATTCAGAGGAGAAACCAAAACATTAAAATGTTATTACTGGACCTTAAGGTCACACAGGAACACGAGAGAGAAGTCAGGAATTAAACCCCATCTCCTCAGCTGAGAGTTAATATTCTAAGAAAGGGATCCATCACAAACAGAGCATGGCTCTAGGAATGCCATGGAATATTTCACTTACAACATAAAACAGATTTTTCCAGATGTTTCTGGTATTGCCAGCTTAGGTTTCTGATTGACACGTTGCCGTGTTTGTTGAATTCATTCTGAAATGTTTTAAAGAGCTTATTTTGTATCTAAACTGAAAGCTGCTTGGTGAGGGACTATGTTGAGAAATCTGTAAAGGTAGGGTAGGAATAAGAGGATATATATCAAGAGAGCTTCTATCCTCTTATTCCTCTGTTACCTTTACATTTACCTTTACTCTTTAAATGATAAATACGCAACCACTGCCTGATGGGTGAAGTATATTTCCACCAATTTAACTTATATTTTTAAAAATCACTTAAGTTCTCACCTTCATCCTCATAGCCTATATTCCAGAGAGGTAAAAGGTCCCTTTGTGGCAGATTTTATGCTTGAAAGTGATATGGTTTTTTGATATGCCACAAATCTAAGGTAAAAAAAACAATTCAGAAAAGATATAAGGAGGCTTTATGGAGCTTATTTCATTTGTAGTGTGTTTGCACTTGGGTTACATGAGGAGAAATTTGGCCTTGGAGCCGGCGTCTCTGTAAGCAGCATTCCTGGCTTTGCATATCAGATATGAAATTTGTTTGGAATGTTTGCTATAAAAATACCTACGCATGAACTTACATCAGCGAGAAAGCAACTCCGGCCTGACCTTCCAGCAGCTCCGATGTGGCAGGATCATTCTGTGCGGAAACAGTAACTTAGGGAATGACTCGCAACCGGTGTTTTCACAGGCTTGGTTTCAGCGCAGGAACAATCCTTGGAACAAGCTGCCCTTAGAAATCAGTGTTTTCTTTCAAACTCCTTATTTTCTGCTCGGGAGTGACCCAGGGTAGGTTACCAGGCTTAATGTTGTAACAAAGCCATTTGGGAAATCCTCCCGTTCTGTGTCAGTCCTGGGCTGAATACTAAAAGCAAACATGCTGGAGAACAGCAAAGGGCAGGGGTGGTTTTGATCCTTTTACAATTCAGCCCGTGTTTCTGTTTCAGACAGTGAAAAGACATTTTAATGGAACAGGAACCTCCTACTGTCACCCCATGCCTGCAGCCCTGCGACTTAAAGGACTTTCTGAGGAGAACCACCGTGCCCTGAGGGGTTTGAGGGGGCTGAAGGGCTGTTCCCCCTGAGAGGTTTGAGGGGCTGATCGTGTGAGGTTTGAGGGGGTTGAGGGGCTGATCGTGTGAGGTTTGAGAGGCTGATCCCCTATGAGTTTTTTGGGGGTTGAGGAGCTGATCCCCTGTGCGGTTTGAGGGCGTTGAGGAGATGATCCTTGCGAGGTTTGAGGGGGCTGAGGGCTGACCCCCCGCGAGGTTTCGGGGGGCTGAGGGGCTGTTCTCTGAGGGGATTGAGGGGCTGTTCCCTGTGCGGTTTGAGGATGCTGCGACTCTCACCCTCCCACAGGAGACTGGGGCTGTTCCACCGGGGGCCCCAACGCACCGCAGCCTTTCTCTTCTCCCCGGTGCACGCTACAGGAAGCGCTGACAGCTTTCGCAAGCGACACCTTCCGAAGA
>VZTF01004195.1:263703-304076 GCA_013397755.1 Cnemophilus loriae | reverse complement strand
GGGCGGGGGGGCCCCCGCGCTGCCCCCCGCCAGCGGGCGGTGAGGCGGCACCACCACCATGACGGACCCCGCGCGGAGCCGCTTGCGCCGTTCGGGCGCTCCCCGGGGCTCCTTCCCCGCACCCTTCGCCCCCTCCCCACGCCGTTATTTATTTATTTCTCCTATCTATTTATTTATTTATCTCTCTCCCCTCCTTTAACGCGGCCCCGGCAGGGCCCGGTCCCCGGCGCCGGTGCCGTCCCCTCCCCGCCGCCCTCGGCCCGGCCTCCGCCTGTCGCTGGCCGGCTGTGCGCGGGCAGCCTGGATAAATCGGGAAACGCTGCCATCCCGGTGTGACAGGGCTGTCACCGAGCTGCCGGCTCTGCCAGCCCTCCCGCTCCTCGTGTTTACTTCCCCGTGCTCGGGGATCACGCATCGGCGGCTCCGCATGGAAAGATGGATGTGGCGTGCGTGGCTCGGGGTTGATGTCGCTGTTTTAGCCCGGTTTAGGTTCCTCCCGGAGGATTTAAAGAGGAACTAGCGAAGGGAAAACATAAACAAGCTGAATGGTGAATGCTTGCAGCTGCAGGGCTCCAAGGCGACAGCAAGCTACACCCTGGAAGCTCCCTGGCTCTGGAACTGATAGCCAAGTCCAAGGACAAAGAGGGGCAGGAATTTTCAGCAGTAAATGGTTTGCAGGGAGGACAGGTGTTTGTTGCCCTATTGTGCGTTCACGTGATGCAGTGCAGGTAAAGCAGCTCACCTGTTTGATATTTAAAGCCCTGATAAAATTCATAAGCTCAAGCCAGTCTATGGCTGCCCTTTTTATTCCTGCTTGCATGTGAGAGGCATGTCAGGAGTGATAAGGGAGAACTGGGAGGAACCAGTGGGTGTTAACTGAAAGAGAAACAGATTGACGTGAAATGGGGTTTTTGTTAAATATTTTCTAATTTATTTTTTCTGGTGGAGCCTCTGAGGAATGCCATGTCACATAGGAAATGGAGCAACGTAGTGTCAAGCAGGAGAAACAAACGTATGGTTCAAAGTCACTTGCGTTACAGATTTTAGACATAACAGCCCTGAAGAATTGTCACTCCTAGTGGAAGTATAGGAAGTCTTTGAAAGCTTCGGTGCACGTATTTTTAGAAGAGCTGGAGTTATAAATGCAGCTTGGTAGAGGTGTGAAGTTAAATATATCAGGAAGCGTTTGAAATAAGCTGTTTGGTGGAAAATACAGTCATTTGGTCACGATGTGTATTCCAAAGTTCCTAAATAAGAAAAAACAAGTGTTTGGAATTTTAAAGTTAGATTTAAACTCTTACACCGCTTCAAAATCAAGGAAGTTGATCTGGATGCTTCATAATTAATAAGATTGATTTCTTCTTAAAAAGAAATTATTTCTGCGCAGTGAATATAATACTTTCCTTTGTTACTTTTTGGGATGTTTTCCTTCTCTATATGAGACCTTCAATACTGTTTTTCTGTAGGAGACCAGAAAGGTTGTTTTAGGCACTCTGTTATAAATTGATGTTTTGCTAAATAACTATGTTGTTTACTTAACCAGTGAATCACTGCAGGTATAAAACAGGCCAGTTATCAAAACATTGTTTGTTAGACCATTCTTACTTCCACAGAACCTTGCTGGTACTTGTGGCATTTCTGTGGACACAAACAGAGATAATGGATAAGCGCAAACATTAAAAAAAGAAAGCCAAATATATTTATCTCCAGTTAGATCCACCTGCTCTAACGTTGTTTCCTGGTTGTTAAATGCTGCGAAAGTTTTTTGTTAGGTGATATTTTTACAAATTTTGCAGCTGGGAGTTCTTCATGAGTAATCAGTAGTGGTTACCTGTACTTGTGGTAATCATTCAGAATGCTGTGATCGTATTTTTGAGTCACCAATTTGAATTTCAGTTGTTCAGAATATCTGGAAAAAGCGCTGCTTCTGTCAGCTTCAAGAAAATAAGGCTGACTTTTATGCAATTTCATTTATTGCAATTCCATTTTGGTAGTAACCAAAGGTTATGAAGGTGAGGAGAGTTGTGGTTAAAGGCTCACAATATAAATAACTCTAGCTAAAATGTAACTTCTGTTCAAGGAGATGAAAGTGCCAGAGCAGGCCGGTGCCGATGGCCTTTTCCACCCTTGAACAGGAGACAGCCCTGCTGTTTTATTTTCCTGCTGCTCCTTGGCACAGGCAGCTGCCGCTGCTGCGGTGACGTGGCCGTGTGGATGGGCACGGTGGAGTTGTCCCGTGTCCACCAGTGCAGGTCGCAGGAGTCTCGTCAGCCTCCCTCGGATCTGTGCCTGCCCGTGCAGCTCGGCCACGGAAAGCAAGGGCTGCTATTTCAGACAGCTCTTTGTATGAATTTTGCCAGCTGTGGTCATCTTATTTATAGTAGCCAGAGGCACAAAGTGGTGTCGCTGTGGAAAAGGTATGAGATGAGAAGTGAGGAGAGCTATTCCTGACCCCACAGACCTCCTTCTGAGGATGGATTCTTTGTGAGGAGATGAAATTCTTGGGCAGGTCGTTAGAGGTGAAGTCAGTCAAACTGAGCATAAAATTGTCGGTTATTTTATCAAACTAAATTTGTGGTGGCATGAACTGGTACTGTGGCTCTCGAGCTTGTTGCCTTTTTCTTAGACCTAAGCTCCAACAGCAGTTTTCTTCCTAGGGCAGTGCTGCAGGTCAGCCAGTGCCCTGTTTTGGTGGCTTTTCCAGTGTTTGCCTCTGATTTCCCACTCCTCTCGTGCCACCGTGTCCGTCAGGCTGTCTGGGTGCTCTGGCCTTGCCTTATGCCAAGGAGATGCTGCTCTAAAGCCTGCCTTATCTTTTAGTTCCCCTGCTGCCAGTCCTGACACCCAGTTCCTCAAAGGCCTGTCTTTGGGCCAATAAAACTTTATAAAAAGAACTTTTTTATCATTATTGTATCAGCTTTAGCACAGCAGCTCCTACACTGTCTATACACTGTTGTATATGGAATATTTTAATAAGAATTCTCCAGGAGGGAGATGCCTACATGATATTGGTGGCCGGTTTATTTCAGATCCCTAAGGACTGTATTTTCTAATGGCTGTTAAAGTGTTCTGCTTCAGTACCTTTCAGAGGATAATCATAGACTGAGCATAAATTTATGTAGGTACTTGTGAATTATGGAACTGTAGAATCTGTAGTCAAAGTTTCTTTGAATGCTACTCCGAGCAGGTGTAATTCAGGCCATTTCCAGCTAAATTATCTGTACTGAATATCGAGTCAGGGAACCACTTAAAAGAAATGTCAGTGAATAGTCATGGATCTGTCAAATTTGGGGCAGAGAGGAAGGAAGAGTTTTCCTTCTGCTCAAAGCAAGGTAAAATTTTTGTTTCGTGTGTGCAGGGTGGAAGAAGGGAAACTGCTACAACATCAGCATGGTCGGTGAGCGTAGAATTTGGAGAAATGAGCAACTGCTGATAAATCCATTTCATTGTGTTTGGTCTTGTGCACAGTGATCTCTGAGAAAAAGAGCAAAATGAAAGCACAGAAACAGTGCTGTTGTTGGGAAGTGTACGTGCAGTTCAAATGCCAGCTAACAGCGAGGCAAAACTCTCGTGTGTCAGTTGCACAGGTTTTGCCTCTGGAGAGCTCATGGAATAGTGGTTTTTGGAGGCAGTTTTCTTCCCTGGTTGTGTGTCTCTGAGATGGCACCGACTGGAGAACACCAAGCCCATCGAAGTAACAAAAACCCGCTCTAATCCACAGGAAGGTTGGTGAGTGTGTGCCAGTAATGACTAATGTTGTGTGATGGGCGGAGGATAAATCTTGCTAATGACCTTTTGTGTCTTGATCGAATTTGAAAAATAGCTACATTTGTTTTATTTAAATCAAGGCAAATATATCTGGTGTCTGATCATTAACATCCTCAAGCATACAGATGTCATAAATCTGACAAAAGGATGATGGAGAACTTGTGCAAATATGTAATCATCTAGTTGAGGCTGTCGATCTCAGCCTGGTGACAAATCCACGGACTCAGCCCTTGAGCCCATGGAAAACTGCTTTTTATTACTCCAGATTATGAAATTAACTTTTTAAATCCCAGCCATCTTTTTAGGAAAAACGATGAGGGAACCATTTTAGTGG
This sequence comes from Cnemophilus loriae, assembly GCA_013397755.1. Lineage (NCBI taxonomy): Eukaryota > Metazoa > Chordata > Aves > Passeriformes > Corvidae > Cnemophilus > Cnemophilus loriae. The sequence goes on along the minus strand of VZTF01004195.1, from coordinate 299,974 downwards.
TTTATTCTCTTCTTTCTATATTCCACGAAGGGAATTGTTCTGCTCTATTTTCTCTCATATCTGAAAACCAGAGCTTGATCATGATAGGGAGGTGAAGGTTCTTCAGGATATGTTATTTTCTGAGGGTATAAACCCATGTCTTTCTGAGCCTTGAGTTTCAGAGGCATGTGGTGAAAATGCCTAGAAGTCTCTTGGCCTTTTTTTGAGCTATCAGAATGAATAGAATCCACTGTGGAGACAGTCTAGATTCTACAGCGAGCCTTGTTATGTCAGCCAGCGTTTGATGGCTTCAGGGCTCTGTCATATGATGAAAGCAGGTATGAATGCAGAGCTTCACACTTCCTGTTTATAAAGCTACAGAGCTGCAAGTGGCCGCTCAAATTCACGGAGCAGTAATTATTTCACAACTCTGGCATTCAGTTGTGGTGCTTGTTTTGGGAGGGCACCTCAGTAGTCTCTGCTGAACGTGTGTTTCAAAGGCAGGAGTGACTTGGGGAACTCTGCTGAAACTTCCGTGAACTGGTGAGAAGATGCTTCTTAGAATCATAGAGTGGTTTGGGTTGGAAGGCACCTCAAAGGTCATCTCGTTCCAGCCCCCTGGACACCTTCCATGAGACCAGGGCTTCCCCACCCTCACAGGGAGGAATTTCTTCTTAGTATCCAATATAAACCGCTGTCTGTCAGTGTGAGGCCATTCCCCCTTGTCCTGGCACTCCAGGCCCTTGAAAAATGTCTCTCTCCATGTTTCTTGTCAGCTCCTTCAGGTGCTGGAGGGCTGCAATTAGATCACCCCAAAGCTTCTCCTCTCCAGGCTGAACAACCCCAATTCCCTCACCCTTTCCTCCCAGCGGAGCTGCTCCATCCCCCTGATCGTCCCGGTGCTTCCTCTGGACTCGCTCCAGCAGCTCCAGGTCCTTCTGGAGTTGCACGTCGGGGCTGGAGGCAGCTCGGCAGGTGGGGTCTCACCTGAGAGGCCAGAGGGGCAGAATCCCCCCTTTCCTGCTGCCCACGCTGTGGGGTCAGCCCAGGACACAGGTCATGTCCAGCACCCCCAAATCCTCCTCCCCACTACTGCTCTTGATCTGTTGGAAGAGAGCTGGTTTTTGATCTGGAATTCTTCAGCTGCTGTGAATTGCGGCCACCACTTTCTCCTCTACCTCAGGTTCCAAGTTTAGAGAAGTGAACTCAGGGGGTTTCAGCCTCTCGCTTAGAACTACCCGAGTTATTTCCTATTGGAAATGAGGAACATTGGCGTAGTGAACTTAAGTCAGCTAACGCTAAATTTCCTTTCCTGAGATACCTTTTGTGGTCTTTAGAGGCTCTTTACAAAATGCCAGTTGAAAACTTGCAAATTAGAGGTAAATATTGCCTCCTGCTTAGGCTGCTGCGAGTGCTGTGGTTCTGTGGGAGCTGATTGCATCCTTTTAGTAGGTTTTTAGTAATTCTTAGATGGTTCCTGAGCACGGCAGAAACTTGGTGATTGCTCAAGTGTTGGATGTGCAGAGGGTGATGCAAGTCTGAGAAAAGAGGATTTAAGAATGTAGGTGTTTCATAAATAAGAAAAAGTTGATCATCTTAACGGAAGAAACCCTCAAAAAGTTGAATTATGATTCAGTAAACGTTGGGAATCCTCTGGTTTCTCGCTTCTCAGGTGAATCATGTCTCTAAACACGAGCAGGCTCACAGTATTAGCTGCAGTTTTGTCCTGTCAGCGTGTTGCTGGAGATTCCAATCAAAGCAGGCAGGAAAGCTGCCAGGGGAGTTTAAATAGATATCGTTCCAGCCATGGGGCTGGAGGTCACAGGATAAGCTGAACAAATCCTCATTTTGAGTGTTAAATATCGTGATATAAGTGAAAAGTCCACTATCAGGCTATTTTATATGTAATACATTTTCTTATCTTGATGTAGACTAAAACTGAGTCCTCAAAACATTTATTTGGATTATAGACTATGTATCTCCTATATAATCCTATATATCTCATAACTCATAAAACCGAGCTTTATTTCTTGTATTTTAATCAATGACATGAGTTATTTTACGGTTTCTAATCAGTTTCTAGTTTTTCTTCCTGGAACACTAGCCTTTTATTAAAAATATACATGCCCAGAGAAAGTTGTTGAGCTTTCATCCGTAGAGGTTTCCAAGCTGTGCCTGGTCAAAACCCTCCAGAAGCTGGTTTGAGTTCAGCCTTGACCCAGTTTCAAGCACAAGGGTGAACCAAGTGACCTCCTGAGATACTTTCCAACCTGATAGATTCTATAAAATATTTCTGTTCAGCTTGAATTTTGTAAAGCCTTGTTTTGATGAAGTCCTAAATCTACATGACAGTGTCCTACTGAGGGAAAAAAAAATTTAAAAAGAGACAAAAATAGAAACTAGGAAGTTGTTCAGTGTGAGATGAAGCATCTCTAATGAAATGTGAAAGAAAAAAAAATAAGAGGAGACTACTTTGAATCCTGTTTACTTGACTTGTAACAGTCTGAGGCTTTCTGGCTGCTGGCACTGTGGCAGGAATGAGTAAAACAACCCTCACCCCTTTCCTCTGCTCAGGGGAACTCGGGCACTGTCTCCTTTCATAAAATAAGTAAGGCATTCAGTTCTTTGGTACTCAAGAAAATGAAATCAAATTCAAAAAATGGGCCTGTGAAGGGATGACAAGCCTGTGAGAACGAAAAAGAACACAGCATTAACAAGTAATGTGATGAGGTGAGGCATGAAGTGTCTATTGAATTCTGTAAATTAAGATTATTGTACAACTCCTGCTTTGAGGTAGGACTGGTTAGGATTTTTCTGTATTTAAAAACCCAGGTGTTACTAATATCTGTCATTCAAAGAGTGTCACTATCTTCTGAAAATGGAGTGTATTTGGTTAGGTTGTGAATTCATACGTTGATATAAATCATTTGGTATATGAGCAGGCCTAACGAGCTCTTACGACACTGTATGACTTCGTTATTAACTATTATGAAAATAACCCTGCTGTGTTTTGGTCCAAGAAGAAGTTCCAGATCCTGTGAGCATACAGAAGGCTGAAGGAGGAGGGGTGGGACAAGTGTTGCATTTTCAAACAGCAGAGTCGTTTCTGTCCACTGACTTCAGTTATTTCCAAGCCTGATGTAAACCAGAGCTGCCCAGTTGGGGTTTTTAGGGCCTCCTGCAGGCCTCCTTTAGGGCTTTTCTTTGCCTGATGGTTTCCTAGCTTGAGTTTCTGTATAGAAAAGAAAGTTCTGCGGGTTAATTCTAATTAAGACTTTCAATTTTTAGTCATTTAAAACCAAGTTATTTCTTAATTTGTTCCATTCCTTGAAGCAGGTGCTTTTTCTATAAGTTGCACTTAGTGTGAATTATTGTGAATGTCCATGTGATATTTGCAGTATTGAAGAACTACAAAAAGCATCTTTAACATTTAATTTTCATATGAAAAGGTCATTTACATAATGAGACAATGAAGCCTTTGGGCAAAGATGAATGTAGAAGAAAAATCCATTAAGGTAGATTCTGCCTAAGAGTTTGAAAGGGCCTAATTCACCAAACTTTGAATGCTGGATTATTGCTAGCACTTACTGGAATAAAATTCCCTGTTTGCCTAAAAAGAGTGGCAAAATCCTAATGCACGTTTTCTTTTGTGATTTCTTCAGGGACACCTTGCCTTTGTTAGTGATGACTCTATGTCTCATAGGCTGTGTAGCTTTAGTGTTTTCAGCTGAGCTGTGTGACGGTAGCTGGCATTTCTTTTTTACATAATGAATTTTAACACCTCTGAGAAGTGGGGTTTTTTATGGGCTTGTGTTTACAGCTGAGCAGGGCTGGCGTGGTCCCCGCAGGTGGGGCGTGTTTGGGAAGTGGCTCACTTTGAAATGCTGCTTTATTAAACTGGTGTAAGAGCTCTGCTGCATCTCTGATTTTTAACGGCTGTAAACTGAGTTCAGATCTTGGTTTGACACTAAATGTGTCTGCTTATGGGTTTTGTAGTAGTTCACCAAATCTGCTTAAAAACTGCTGCAAGTTATCAATCAGAATTTTTCTATGTAGCCCATTAATTCATTCATTAGAATGGCAATTAAAGAAAATTCCTTAATTATTTTGGTGTATTACTGACGTGTGCCTAAGTTCTAGAGATGGGAGACTCTTGGTTAAATAATCTAATAGTTTACCAAAACCATTTTTCTTATAAAAATATGGTAACATTTGCAGCCTTCATTTGCTGTTGACTAAAAGGACATGGCTGAGAAGGGTTTGGACGAGGGCTCATCAGGCAGTTTGGAGTGACCAGGGTTTATGTGCCGCTGTATGATATATAGTAATATATAAATTCAGTGTAAACGTTGCTGAGTGTAGGGCTGGTGCAAGCCCTGAAATAGTTCCTCACTGAATCACTGCCTCCCCTGGAGTGCTCAGCTGTCCCAGGTAGGGTGACTTGGCAGGCCCAGTGACATGCCCTGATCTCCAGGGTGTCTAAACCCTCCTTTCAACCCGTCACAACCCGGGACAAGCCTCTCCCATCCCGTGGAAATGTGGTTTTGAGGCGACTTGTGCTTTCCATGGGTTGTGTTTGGGGCAAAACAAAGTATTAATGGTGGTGTTAATGAACTGCACAGGTTTGTGTGCGCACTAAGGAGGAGTTCTCTGCAAGCCAGAGTTCCTGGGACAGGGCTGCTCTTGGGAAAGCAGCAGGGCCACCCCCTCCCTCGTGATGGGAACCACTGGACAAACTGAGATGGGCAGAAAGAACGTCTGGCTTTGTCAGACACTGCAGTTCTGACTTTTGGAGTGGTTTTAAATAGTCACTGAGACAGTCTGTACCTTAAAAAGAGATGTGACTTCCTTCTGGTCAGGCTCTGCAGCCACAGGGCCAGGCAGTGGGAGCTGCCCTGAGCCTGGCACCGCTTCCAGCCGGCAGCTACAAAGGCAGAAGGAATCTCTAACACTTATTTTGATGATTTTTTTTTTTTAATGTCCAAATCCTTTGAAGCTGTTTCACTTAGTTGAGAATCTGAATTGGGCCCACAAGCCATGAGAGGCAATGTCACCAGGCAAAAAGAAGAGAGAGAGAATTGCAATTCTGTGTAAAAATGTAGGCTTCATCCTTTCGAAATAAAACCTACTAGAAGCCCTTTGGAATTCTTCCTCAAAACCAGTGATTTTATTCACATTGTATCTATCTTTTTGTTCGCTGGTCTTTCAGTTGTCATTCACTCACAGTTTAATTTCATGTTAAGTATTTAATGTAGAATGGGTGCTTATGTTTCTTTTGTGTTTTGAATGGATGTTCCTTATCTCAAATGTGGTGACAATGGCAGTTCTCAGGGTTTGTGACAGACTCCTGAGCTGAAATATTTTATTTAATTTAATTTCTATCTGATCTCAGCTTGCCCTCTTCCAGTGTGAACCCATTGCTACCACTACATTTCCCAGTGAAGGGTCCTTCTTCAGCTTCCTTGTAAGCTCCCTTCAGATGCTGGAATTGTTTCAAATTATTAATTTGACTCCCTTAGTTTGCAAAATTTGTTCTTTTAAAATTCTGAGACCTTGAATGAAATAAAAAAGTGGAGGAAACACAGAGCCCTAAACAGAACAGGAAGTACCAGATTGAATAAGTCTGTGGATGTGGGGGAAAAAGAACTGAAAGTATTGGGATAGTAATTATGAGAACTTGAGTTTTGCAGATTGAATTTGTGCTAAAAATGAACTTGAATGTGGCATCATGAATGTATTTTGGGCTGAAGAAGCACTTCTTTTCAATCCCTGTTTCTAGCTGTTAGGTGTTATCCAGAAACAAAATGTTACTCTGGAAATTTCCTAGTCTTGTCAAGATTTCTGGCACGTTTTCCCTCGTGCTGTGATACGGTTAAATCCTGGATTTTAGTTGAAAAATTGAAAAAGTGGATTTGCAGTTTGTACAGCTGAAGCAGCAGTGCTTTAGGATGAATGAGCAGCAGTTGGTGCAGCCTGGTCTGTGTCGTGCCAGGATCTTAGGGAGAGTTGTTATCAGTGGAAGAGTAATGTGACAACTTTTTGGTCCCTGTTTTCCAATCCTGCAGCTAATAACATCGTTTGTCTTTGCCTAAAGAATTATAATTGATCTTTTTGCCATTAGCAAATTCCCCACTTTTTGTGTTGCCTGCAATTCAGCGCTGTCTTCTGATCACCTTGGTTAAAGAACTGTGTTGTGAGAATTAATGTTATTCTTTAAATAATGAGTAGATTGCAATGTTGATGGGGCAGGGGAGGAAGAAACCACAACATGCACTAATTCCAGTGCAGAACACGGGATAAACATCTGCAGAGGCCACAGTGTTACAGGGATAGAGGTTAAAAAGCAGAATAGAAAATATTTGATAAATATAGAATCGTAAAACGTTCATAATTTATTATGTAAATGTACTGCTGCTAATAGAGGCTGTAATGTCCTTGAGGATATCTTGTGAGTCTCTCCAGGGATTCAGGGAGAGATTCCAGCTGCTGCCTCCGTTCAGGGCACTGGGGCTCTTTGGTGTGAAGTCGTTCTGACACCTTTTCTGTTTCTGTGGAACAATGGGCAGTGTTCACATGAATGTCTGGAACTGGAGTCATCCCATCCGTCCGAGCTGCTCAGTGGCACTGCAGTGACTGGGAGCTGCTTTCCCATGCAGCTGCTCCAGGGTGGATCTAAATCTGCTGTTTCATCCTTCCCAGTGGAGGGCCTTGGGAATAATGTACATGTAATGCTGAATATCTCCAGTGAGAAATTCTGTAATGTAAAACCAGTATGGCATAATTAATAACGATCCTAAATATGAATCCTGGGATGTTAATTGAGGATTCTCTGAACAGGAGATGCAGCAGTGCAAATGGAGTTTGGAAATAGTAATGCTAATTGTTTGCTATTGTCCGTTAAAAAATAAAGCTCTGATTCAGTTCTTGGTGTTCTACCAAACGTGTAATGGGGTCCCAGAACTAAGCACGTGGTGGTTTTTATTTTCTTTCTTCACTCCCTGGTCCAGTGTCTGTATTTGTGATTGTGCTGGTATTTTTCAGCCATTCACAGGTTGTGTAGCAAAATTGTCATCACGTGTTTGTAACAGTGCAACAGGAGACAGAAATTTGGGACCCGACACTAAAATATTCCCTTTACATATGAGCTTGAGATGATATTTTAGACAGATGTGTCCCCAAGAGCTGGGAATGGGAAGGCTGGAAGCAGAGAGCCTTTTCTTGGCCATGTGAATACACACGTGTGGAGCGTTTGTGCCAGAACACTTGACTTGCAAGTGAGTCATATTTTTCCTCTGACTTTAGAAATTAAGATGTAGCCACGTATAAATATTACCTGAATCTTTTATTATTCGTGTCATAGTATGTGAGTACTGTGGCTCTTTTAGCTGCCAGAGGCCAGCCCTGGAGTGAATATTTGATCAAAACTTTACCAGCAATCCCAAATTAGAGCTCCTTCCTTGCCTCTCATCCTCACTGAAGGTGATGGGAAACTCTGCCTTCCTGTGCAGAAGTTGTAGCTTGTGTTTAACTTTCAGGCTTAGACTCTATTTTTTATTTAAAGAACAATTCATATTACAGCTGCATTTAGGATCTTTGGCACTGTTGGGAGACAGGACATGAAATATTTGTTATATTATCATTTATTTTGTAGCACGGTCCTTATGTGGTGTTTGCATTTACATAGTTGGCACTTGCTTTTCATTTTAACAGGATGTTTATTTCTTGGAAACGAGTTCTATATTGTAATTTTGTGAATCTTAACAAGCATAAATGTCTAGATGATTTTCATGGTGGTAATAAAGCAGAAGCAGCTTTTTTGAATTGTGACAGAAGCTGCTCTGCTCACCTATAACAACACAAACTTTCAGTGTGTTTGCCAGGAAAACTGATGAAGGAACAGCTCAGAAAAGCAGAGTTTAGTTTCTAATGTAAACAGGACTAAATATTAATTCTAAATGCTGAAAAGATTGAGAGCTGAAACATTCACCGGGGAAATCATGGACAAACCACAACTATGAAGGTGCATCAGAGGAAAATAGCAGTGGAAAGGGAAAGCAAGTTAAGGAAGGAAATATTAGGAACTCAGGTGAAGAGTATAATAACTCCTAAAATTGGAGTTTATTGTGCTTAAATTTGCAGTTGTAAAAATGGTAAAATTGATTTTGCTGCTCTGCAAAGTTCTGTGAAATTTGAGGTTCTCTCAGGTTTATCCTGTGGCTCACAGGGCTGGACCAGGGAGCTCCTTTAATTCCTGAGGATCTAAAATACAGCCAATAAGATTTCCATGCTCAGATGGTGGGAGGATTATTTCACTGTTGTTACTATTATTATTATTATTATTTCACTGGCTGTTATGTACCAGTTGCTCTCCACACTGGGCTTACTGGGAGACTTAATCCAAGCAGCAATGTGCCCTGATGGAGATAGAGAGGGATAAAACAGGCTGGGAATGCTGGCATTCTTTTGGGGATGGGACTGTGAGGAGTAAGCTCTTTGAAGATTAAAAGCATCACATAAATGCTGAGTATTTGTGTTACAGAAAATTGGCAAATCCTATTGTAATGACTAAATCTCCTTCCACTCCCTGCACAGGAGGTGTTAAACCTTTGATATGAATTAGGGGAAGGTCTGATAGCACCGAGGATGAGCCACTGCTACCGAAACCAAAGAATAGGTGGGAGGAAGAAGTACAGCTGGATTGAATCATTCCTTTTTTTTTTTTTTTTAAATAGCCAAACTGTGGTGTTGCTATCCTTAAATTCCTGGTGTTGGTAAATGTCTGTGAAGCCTTTATGGACGTGCCCTGTGTAAATTGAGTGGTGCCATTTCTGATATTCCAGTTACAAAAGATTCCTTAGGAGTGGGTTCGTTTTTCCATTAGGGAAGGCAGGAATTTTTGGTCTGTGTTTTCTCCCAAAATATTCCCAAGTGGATTCCTTTTTAGCAAGGGTGTGTGGGTGTGGAGGTTGACGTTTTAGTCAAAGCTGGTTCATTTATCTCAATTGTGTTTTGCCGTTGGTTCCTCCAATTTGGGGTTGTTCCCAAGCACACTTTACCTTCACTTGCACATTTTACCTCTTTGAAGCTTTTTAGTAATTGCTTTGGTTCTTGACAACTTCATAACCACAGCCATTAAGTCACAATAAAGACTAATGAAAAAAGTAATAAAATTTCCATGTATAACTAGGATGAAGATTCCTAAGGGAAATATTGAGCAAGTGATTACAGGGAAGATAATTGTCTGGTTAGAGAATTATATGCCCTGTGAGTTTGATATTGAACCTCTAAAATTGTCACTTAAAAATCAAAATATTAGAATTATGAATAAACCTGAGCTGGAAGTGAGGAAGAACTTGAGACAGGTGAGGTTTTTTTGCTTCCTGAAGGATGAGCAAGTTGTCAGTTTTATTAGAATTCAGGTTTGGTTATTTTTAGGAAAGAATAAATGCAATGTTATGCTGATGGTTGCAAATTATTGCTTGCTTTGTCTACTTGTGATGTGCAGCGCTGGTGGGATTTTGTTTTTTAAGGCACTGACTTAGCAAGCTGCTTTTCACTCAGTAGTGACATGGGAAATTCAGATTTTAGGGGTGTGTTTTGGAGAGTGTGGGGGGCATTTTGATGCTTCCATTTCTGGGTGAAAGGACCAGTACTTCAGTCAGATGAGCTCAGAGGGTTCTTGACCCTTCACCTTGACTGACCTTTTTATCCTGTGTTTTCTCTTCCTGCCTATGCAGTATTTTGTTTCCTGTTTTGACTTTCAGCGTTGTCGATACATCGTGGTTTTCTGCCTTGGTTGGGCTGGTTTGGGTTTTGTGCTGGGAACCTGTGAACCAGAATAAATCCTTTCTTTTCATGTAGTCACATGAAGTATTTCAGGCTTTTGAGACAAAGATCAGCTTTTTGGTGTGGTTACTGCTGCTCCTCCTAACAGCAGCGATGGTTTGCACGGAGCTTTTGTGGTTCTGGAGGTGTTTCTGTGTCCAATTAGTTCTACCTGATGTTAATTGGTCAGTTTATAGTAGCCAGGGCAGATTAATTCCACCTTCCCTCGGTTAAACACTTGGAATCCTGCCCTTTTCACTGATTAAATCAGCTTTTCAGTAGTAGCCTGTAGTGCTTTTAAACAGTATCTTAGCTCATTTATCACACATCTGTCTGTTGCAGGCTGGAATTTATATCCATTTTAGTGCTGAGACAAGACATGGAGAGGTTAAGTGTCTCTTGCCTGGATGTCTCAGGCAGTATTAAGAGTTCAAATGCTTTTACTCTTCACCTTTGCTCCACCAGACAAGTGGCTGCTTTGGAAAGGTTTGGGTCTCATCCTGGATTCCTCCGCATTTTCCACCAGCGTGCTTCAATTTTGAAGGATGGGGGAAGAGCATTGGTAGGGAAGGTGTTTTTGTGGCTGTTCTGACTTTGCAAATAAATATTAAATAGGAGTTTGAAATACATTTATTGTATCTATCACAGGTAAGGTGTATAGTAATTTTTATCCAGCTGTAATAACTCCACTAGGCCTGACCAACCACTTGTTTTAACCTTTAAGCAGAGACTGTAGCCTGTGGCAGTTCTTACATTGCTTATATTCAATAGTTACATCCTCAAAAATATATATAATTAAGGAAGTTTTAAAGTTCCTTCTTACAGTATTTGAATAAAACACTTTATTGAGGTAATTTTTGCAAAGCTTAGCTCAGATTCAGCGGCCTCTGAGGAAGTATCACAGAAAATGCAGTGTAGGTGCTTTGATTAGTGAGGACCTGCCTTTGATGGAACCATTTTCTCCTCTCTCTTTTTCCAAAACAGGACATGAACAAGCAGAAGTATCAATATTACTTGTATTTAGCCATGTAGTTACATTTTTATGATGACTCTTAATAATTTTCACTAGCAGCCTGGTAGCAGCAGAGCAGCTTTTGCTGAGGCCCAGTTTTTGTTGTCTAAAATTGTCCTTTCGGTGTGATCTTTGGAGGGGACAGAGGTGGTTCCATACCCCAAACCATCCATTTGGGAGCTCCCAGGGTGTTTTAGAACTTTCCCAGATACAAGTCAAGAAGGTGGGGATGGAATTAGAGCTACAGGGTGTGGGGAAAAAAAGAGTGTGTAAAGTGCATAGAGATTGTGAAAGGAATGGAGAATGTGGCTGTGAAAGCTGCAGAGCTCCACTGGAAGGGTTGGTTTCCTCCAGCTTGGTTTGGACAGTTTTATAGGGGTGGCAAAACAAGGTTTAAGTCTAAAGTTCGACTCGCATAATCTGAGTTTCAGATACAGTTTTGGTCCAAAAGGAAGCCTCCAGGGTGACTTGGTGATAAGTCTGTGAAAGCAGAGCAGAACCAGGTGGTTTCCAGCATGGGCCGGTTTTGGAATGCTCTACACGTTTCATTACCTGGATAGATGGGAATTAAAACAAAAACGTTGAGTGGTACATCCATATAAACAGCCTGAAGTTTAAGTTACACTAGGAAACTAAAAATACCCTCGGCAGTTGGTGAGCTGAAGGTTTGTTACAATTACTTTAAGCTGGGTGACATTTTTAGCTGAGGTTGCGTGGTTTCATTTAAACTTTATTAAACAAACTGGAGCTGGAATATTCCCTGGAGAGTTGGATGCAGCACTAATCTCCTGTTAAACTGTCTGCAGCTTTGCTGGAAAGCCTCCAGCTGAGGTGGCACAGGAGGTTCGTGTTAGCAAAGTTAGCACAGACACAGTGACAGTCTGGGACTTTGTCTCATCGGTGGTTTTTGGAAGTGGGCAGATAGATTTTTAAGCATTATCACACGGCATCTAGTTATTGAAACTTGGTTTTGTTACCTTGAATGAAGCTTACAGTCAAAAGGTCGCTTGGGTGGTCTGGAAGCGTAGAGAATTAAATGTGCAGTCGCTTTCCCTGCAATAGTATTGAGGTTGTGCCGCCTGTTATTGGCAGGTGGGATGTGAAGATGGTTTTTGCTGTGTTCTCTGTCACGAACTTACCCTGGGAAGTTGTCGGTGTCTGTTTTTCCCTGTCAGGCTGTGAATACAAGGGTGCACCCCATGGTGTGTCTGTCTCGTGTGTCTAATGACAGCAGCTTGTGAATGCTCTTCTCAGAGGTGTTTGTAGACAAGTGGCTCCTGGAAGTGTTTGGGGAATCTGTGCGTTCGGAAAAAGTGAATATTCCTAATGAAAGAACTTCAGTCCGTGTAGGAAACGGGTTTGTCAACTACACTGGTGTCTGAAGGCAGGATGAAAAACCCCTCTGTGTTCTCTGATGCTTTCTGTACTGGGCTTGTGGAACTGAGAGAAAAAAAGGCAGCTTCTGGGGATGTGAGGGTTCTAATTTCTAATATTATTATAGTAATAGATGTATTGCTTCTAGAAATGTTCCTTTAATAATTGAAGAGTTAGTTTTATTTCCTCTCAACACGCCATCATGTTCTATCTCTGTTGAATAATTGGTGCTTTGGTGTTGGGATTTTGTTTTCAAATATTTTGCCTTCCAGACTCGTAGTAAACATTGATAATATCTTTGATTTATACTCTGCTCATTTCAGTTGTGCTTTCATGTGCATGGATCTAAATGTATAATGAACTTATCTTTACAAAGCTTTGCAGATGATTTTAAATGGCCAGCATCAGTCATTTTAATGGCTCCTGGGGAAGGAATGGAAGTAATTACCTTTCCTGTTATTCCGTGACCTTTTTTGTAGTTTCTGCATGCACACAATAATACTGAGTGGGCTCTGGCAGTAATAACTTGCTTTTGAAATGTAACATGGACTGGCAGTATCAACTTATCACTGCTGTTAAACACACTGATAGTGCAGTTCTTTTTGAAGGTCTTGGGAGTATTGCTTGACAAGTGTTGCTCCCGACCTTCTCCTCACCTTGACTGGCGCTCCAGTGACTCCCATGGATCACGGGAGATACATTTATTTGGGATTTTCCCAGTCCTGAGCACTGCCTGGAGTGCACACTGGGCAGTCAGGGGTGCTGTAAGCATCAGCTTAGCAAATGCTTTGTTTGTATAGAAACTTTTGCCAAGTAACCCCAAAACAGATTGGATTAAATGGTGAGGAGATGAAAAAATTAACGGAGGGGGAGAAAAAACCAGAACAGAGAGTTTATTGTTGTTAAAGATATGTGTGTGTGTGCAGGCATATAAAATCTGCAATAAATGAGAATATTTTCATCCAAGAACTGTTGTTGGATTTAATCTGGGATCCAGGTTGTTTGCTTTGCTTTGCCAAAATAACAAAGCCAGGAGCTTCCCCTTTCCATGTTCCCTGAGCAATCCCAACACTCATTAAATGTGGGGAGTTGTCCCTGCTGGCTGAAGATCTGTTGTGCTTGAAGGTGAGAGGAGGTGAAGCACTTCTCTTCGCTTCCTCCTTGTTTGGGTGTTCATTAAAGCATCTCCTGTAAAGGCGCACAGTGACTCTGGGCAGATGTTAATGTGAAATAATGGAATTTAAACACCTTGTAAGCCGGGTAACAGCACGAGACCAACATTCTTCTGCCATGTAATTAAAGCAGGCTCGTTTTAGTAAAACAAGATATGTGCTAATGATAATCACCACTGTGCTAATTGATAGCTCTGGTGCTGTGTGGGTCACACTTGAGGTTTATCTCTTAGATACTTTGATCTTTTTTTTCTTTATGGTCAGAAGTACCCAGAATCTGTAATAAAATTTGAGAGGAAACATAACCCAATTTCTGGTTTTACACACAATTGTTCAGTGGAGCCAACATCTGTTTCGGTGTTGACTCGGATTAAAATTAGGGAGGAATGTTTTAATGTGATTTACTTTTAAGGATTGATTTTTGCTTTTGATGAATGAATTAACTGAACAGTAGAAGTTTTACTGAGTGCTGGATTAAGCCCTCAAGTGCTCTGTTTTATTTTGGCTGACGAAAAGCTCGACAAGCCTTTGGCCAGGGCAGTGTTGTTTCTGTCTGGCTTGTGATAGCAGGGTAAGGAAAATGCCTTGCTATAAATACAGTGATACAGCTCCCGTGTGCAGCATCATTTCCCTGGCTTCTGCATGGTAAATTGCTTTTCCTGCTTCACAGGAACTTCCAGGAGATCTTGTGCCATTCCCTGCAGCTTGGCTTTGGACAGAGGGCTTGTTTTGTTCCGTGAGATCCTTCCCTCCTTAAACGCTTTCTTAGAAAGTTGCTTTGTGCTTGTAAAATCTGAAGGCAGCACTGCTTTCCAGGGAGCTCCCAGGCCAGGATGAGCGGGATGCCGTCACCTCTTCCACCTTTACAGTTGTGAACAAGTTTGAGCAGGTGGAGCTGGCAAGCAGATTTTGGCTGTGCAAGGGAATCTTGGGTGAAGAATTACACGTAGTCCAACATTTTATTCCTGTTAAGTCACACCTCACTGCACTGTCTCATGGACCTGTAGTGGTGGTGAAGTATTTTATAGCAGTATTTTATACCAGAAAAGCAGACTGGTTAATGGATGAAACTGCCTGAAAGATGCTGTTGGAGCTGCTCTTAATAATATTCACCACTGCTGGTTGCAGATAATTTCCCTGGCTTACACGCAATGCAAAATTGATCATAAAGCTGCCTTATTTTCCTTTGTGTGACAAGAATGGTGCTGAATTTAGAACAAATTACAATTCACTATTGTAGTCAGAAAACTTAAGCAGTGAGCTGTTGTTCACATTGGTGGTAACCACAGGTCTGCTTCCCTTCTCTCTTTTCTAACAAGATTAGATTATTAGATCTCATTTTCCCCAGTCACATTTTCCCACTCTTTAGAGGAAATCACGCATTTAATTTCTTCGTGTCTTTTTATTATAAAGGTAAACATAAGGATTTTGAGATTCCTTAAGCTGCTGCCTTTCTGTAACATCTTTACTGACCAAATATTTTTTGTCTTTCAGTTACAGACATAGAACTGAAGCGACTCAAAGATGCTTTCAAGAGAACTTGTGGCCTCTCCTATTATATGACCCAGCAGTGCTTCATCAGGGAAGTTCTGGGTGATGGGGTCCCTCCCAAGGTTGCTGAGGTGAGCTGTGAGCTTGCTGTTTTCCTGGGAAGCCAAATGCAGTGGGTGATGGGCAGCTGGGTGCTGCACACACAAACGTTTATGGAGCTGATTAAATTGCTTCCCGTTTTTTATGCAACGCCACAATGCACCTTCTCTGTCTGAAAATGGTTTTCCAGATTTGGATCATGGATTTGCTGGGCTGAGACCTGCTCCCAACCCTGTTAATACCTGGTAGATGACTTTGAAGTAAACCTGAATATCCAGATGGAAATTTAGGCAATTAAAAGATTGGGAATTTGTAACAAGACCATTATAAGAGATTCTGTTTACTCCAGAGATGCACTTGCTGTTGGTTTCTCTGAGATTCCATTAGCTGTTACTTTGTTTTCTAAAGATGAATCTTTACAAGCTCTGAAAAATAAATTTCTTCATAATAAATGTATAAATGAGCTGAAAAACAGCCAGAATCAAAATTTGCAACATGGATATAAACATATATCCATATGAATGCATCTAAAAAAAATAGTGATACCAACCTGCACACGTGCATGTTTACAAAGTTATTTTCTCTTACAGAATTACCCCTTTCTTGAGACAGATATCAAAATATTATTGGTAGAGAGGGAAAGATTAGGCAGACCTTTCAAATGATCTCTTGCTCCGTGTCATTTCTAGTCACAGCTTCTATTTTTGGCATCCTCGGCGCTGTTGACCTCGGAGGCAGCGTGCAAGTCTCCCAGTTTTATTTAGATAATGTGAGTGCTGAAGTGTTGCAGCGCTGAAGGTTTTACACTCTGGCAGAGTTACTTTTCCTAAGCTTAATCTTTTCTCCATTCTTTTTTTTCTCCCCCTTGTTTTTCTGAAGTGTTGGCAAAGAGGATGATACTACTTTACTTCTGTAAACAGTTGGCTTTTTATGTGGGTGTTTAAGGCTTAGCAGGAAAATTTGCAGTGGAAAAGGAGGGGTCTGATTTGCCCTGAGCTTAAAGCCTGTCTTCAGGATGAATTTTTGAGTGTTTTCTGGATGATTTGACAGTTGGTAACCCCTAAGATTAAACACAAAATTATATCTTTCACAGTGTATGATTGGTTTGAAGTAGTATAAAATATTGAGAATTTTATGTTCTGAGTTAACTTGTACTTTTATATCCCTTTTATGTCAGTATTAAGGATTAAATTACTGATTTGGTCACAAACAGAGATTCTAGGGTTTCAAATGTCTGCTGGCTGGTTTCTATTTTATTTTTTGAAAAATCTGTCCTTAAAGACACAGTTTTGGTGATGATTGTCTCTTTTAACACTCGTTATGGTTATAGAGCAGTTCTTGGTTTCCAGGTGGTGAAATAAAATTAATGGGAGACTCCTAATTGGTTTTTGATGGCTTCTCATCAGAACTCATCTCAAAATTCGAGCACAAATTATGATGTACTTGTAGCATTCATACTCAGGCAGTGCAGTATCAAATCTGTGGGCTTGAGAACTGTAAATTGGGCCAAAATTGGGATTTGAGTCAAGGGATGCTTTGTAATTCCTGGCTTCAGGACGGGGAGAGGCAGGCAAAGTCATTAGGCAGCTAAAACCCCTGAGTTTTCAGCATTTCACTCGTTAAAACAGATCATTTGGAGCCTCAGGTTGCTGGGCTGTGTGCTCTGCATGTTGTGAATAATGGTTTTTCATATCTGATGAGTGAGAGGCCTTCAGGAATGTGTTAAATTAAAAACACAGGAGTTTTAAACAGGACATAGAACAGAGAACTGAAACCAGTGGAACTTGGGTCCAACCATTTGTGTGATTGTCCCGCACACAAAACATTTTTAAAATGTTCAGGACAGTAATGTTCTGGGAGGATCTCTCGGGAGTTGAAGATATTCACAAAAGGAAATTCAGAGATGTGGCTGTGCTGTTAAACTGTAGGAAAGCTGCTCAGGTGATGGGAAGCCTGAGCACAGCTTTGGTTTTTAAATCTTGTTATGATCTTCAGTTGCCCATGAAACAGAACATGTGAGGCTTGAATTTTATTTTAAAAAAATACTGTGTGCCATATAACGATAGTAAATTTTACATTCTGAAATGTAAATTGCCGTGATTCTGTCTGGGTGTGGCTGTTTTAAGTAAAGCTGCAACAGCATTAAGTAATTTTGGAAAAGACACAATTGCATCACATTTTGATGGTGCATGTCAGATGTTTTCCAAATGCCACAGCAATGTGAAAAATTGTGGAGTTCCTTCCTTAGAAATGATGGACATAGACTGAACATGACTGTTCAGTGTTTGTAAACTCGTCCCAAGAAATGATTAAGCAGCTAAACTCCAAGCAATGCCAGGTGCCCGTGGCTGTAATTACATATATTAAATACTGGTACATTGGACATTATCCATAGAATTCCTTTCCTCTGTTTATCTTATGAGCAATCCTTGTGTAGTGTTGAAATAATGTGTAAATGTAATATTTGGTGCTCATCTGGTATCATAGCTGAGATGTACAAAGCTCAGCAGGAGTGAGTGGATATTTTAGCTGCATATTTAAAAAAAGTAATGATTCCAGTGTAATGTGAAGGTAAATTGCCCACATGGGCAGTGTAGCCTTGAAGGCATCTTGTGAGGACAGAAGGATTAAACATAAAAAGTGAGGAATTCAAATCTCTGCCTTGAAGCCTGTGCAATTGTTGTGTCCAAATAAAGCACAAATTCAGTTTTAATAATTCAGCCCTTCAAGCATTCGTAAGTGGATTAAAGTTGAGTAACAGAAGAGGCCGATGAGCCCCCTGTGGAAATTAAAGTGTTTGGGTAACGCCGTGTCTCAGAGTGGGATGGAAGTGAGGGTCTGCAGGATGTTTTGTGGAGAATTAGATCCTGCTGTACTTTGATTGACACTGCCGTGCCTGCAGACAGATTTTAATAGTCCAAAGGGATGGATGGGTGATGGGTGGGTGGATGGATGGGTGGGTGGATGGGTGGGTGGGTGGATGGATGGACAAGGGGAGGATTTCTGCAGGTCACACGATGCTGTCCAGGTGTCTCCAGCCGGTCTGCAGGAGCAGCAGTAAATCTGGTGTAGCCACTCTGTGTTAGGTGTTCCCTTATCACCTTCCTGCCACCACAGTGCTGTGTGCCTCGGCCAGGTCTAACCTTGCCAGGCCCAGGACTGGTTTTGTTTGGGCACTCCCAGTCCCGGCTTAATTTTGACTTGCGGTGGAAACCACCCCTGTGATGGGACAGTGACTCACAGGGCTCTGTTCTCCTCTCTGCTGCCAGCCTGGCCTTGGGGATTCCTGCTGCATCTCCTTGATGCCTTTGAGATTATCAGAGCCCAGCCTGGAGGAGATTTCAGCCCTGATAAAGAAGTTTGGGGAAACAGCACCACGAGCAAGTGAGAAGTGTCCTCTCTGGAGGGTTCTAACGTGGGGTTTTTACATTGCTGTTCATGACCTGTACCTGTGTTTCACTCAGTCAAGGCTGTTTATGGGTACCAGAAGAGCTACAAAAGTGTAAATCAATAATTGAAGTGTGTTTAGCTGAGTGTGAGGTGATGAGCCTGAAAACCACGTAAGATGGAGCCTCAGTATAAGCTGCTGTTTTTACTTCTGACATCTCTGTTTGCCCTGGTTCTGGTTAACTTCTCTATTTTTGGTTAACTTCTCTATTTTGTTCTTCTAGGTTATCTACTGTTCATTTGGAGGAATATCCAAAGGACTGCACTTCAATAACTTGATAGTTGGATTAGTTCTACTCACAAGAGGCAGAGAAGAGGAGAAAACAAAATGTAAGTGATGTAACTTAAAACAGTAAAAACGAGACAGTGGATTGTGAGTGTAAAATGGAAAGACAGGATTTTTGGAAGCATTTTTAGCTGTATTTTTTGAAATGAAGTGCATTTTTGTTTTCTATGTTCATCAAAATGAAATACTTGCTAAGTCATCATGAGTGTCAGTGTTGGGATCCTGCAGAAAGCCTGATGGTCTCTGTATGTGGGCGGAGGAAGGAGGGGTGGCATTGATATTTTTCAAAACAAATGAAAGCATCTGCCTACTGACTTCTGTTGTTTTGTCTTCTGTGTTAATCTGACTTGATAATACTTATTTCCCTTTTGATTACAATGGAAAAAGAAAAGGGAGGTCTTGACCTAAACCTTGTGGACCTATATTGAACTTGGATCAACCTGAGTTTTTAGTGCTTTAGTTGTCGCACAGCCTTTGACATTCCCAGCCAACTGTAAGCTTTAAATTTGAAAAATGTCACTGCCTTAGATGTTTACACAAATCTCTATTTCCTCAGATATTTTCAGCCTCTTCTCCAATGAATCTGGGAGTTATGTTGTCCGTGAAGAGATGGAGAAGATGCTGCATGTGGTTGATGGGAAAGTCCCAGAGTCACTCAAGAAATGCTTCTCTGAGGTATTTCATGCAGCTTTTCTGCTGTTGCATTTACAAAAAAGTCAAGATTACATCAAGTAGCTTCTTTTTCGTACTCATGCACGTAGGGGAACAAATTGACCTTGTTTAAATTGGGTGAAAGCTCATGGTTTTTGTGCTGTGGTATTACATGTAATTTGTATTGATGTGCACAGCGTTTGGTGGATAAATGCAGGCATTGTCTGTGCTCCTGTGCTCACTGTGCTGCTTGCAAAGAGATCATTTCCCAAGGGTAATCATGTCATCAGGTAAATTTAAATACTAATATTGCTGGTGGGAACTTAGTCATTAGTGTGAACATTTTATTGCAGTCAGGGAAGAAATCTAGAACACAGAGCCGAGAAGACAGAAAATCTGCACCCTGGATTCAAAAATGCCTGACAGCAGTGGTTGCTTAATAATAATAGTTTTATGTTATTGCTTTTGTATCACTGTTCCTGCCAGGAGCTACAACATTTAATTATGCTTTAGATTGTTTGAGGGATGTAATCTTTATGGAACTTGCTGGAGTCCTCATCTAAACCAGGGCATTGGTGCTTCCCTAGATTCACAGATGATTCTCAGACTCCAGGGATCCTGATGAATTTTCAGGGTTTTTTGCTTGGTTTGTGATCAGAGGACTAAGATCAGCAAAATGGAGACATGACTGTACGTTCCTCTGGCAAAAGGATTGACCAGATTGACTGGAAGCTTTATTTGTGCCTATCAGGTTACTTAATTACTTTAGATTTTATTGTTCTGTGTTGGAGATAGCTCTGGTTGTGGGCATTGCCTGAGCCAGGCTGTGCTCTGGCCCTGGTGTCCTGTTGGCTTTGGAGGCAGGGATTGCCTTCCCGAGTCCTGGCTGGAATCACAAATCCTGTGTCCACTGCAGTCCAGCTTCTGGAGCTGCCCCACGGTGCCATTTCCTATTTATAATTTCCCATCAGTGTAGTGTGATGAATTGCACCCTACAAGTTAATTGCACACTGTCCAAGAAATCCAGAAATACTTTATGAAGCCTTGCAGGAAGATGAGTATCAATTTGGGCTTCAGAGCATTTTCCTGTTCAAGAAAATGCTGCATATTGATTTTTCTTTTAAAATGAAAATAGTGTAATAACCCACTCAGCAGGATTTACTGGGCTCTTAATCATCCACGGGCACTGCTGGAGAGTGAGAAAGTTTAATGTTCCTGCTGTGGGCCTTCCTGCCTGCCTCGTGGAGGATGGGTTTGATTTCAAGGATGATGTTTATAGGTGCTTCTGTTCATCAGAATTATTGCGTGTACTCAGCTAGAAATAGAAGCTTTTAGAAAACATCTGAGTTTTCCTTTTGTTTCTCAAATACAGGGAAAAAATTCAGTGGTAACTGCATTGCTCAAGTTCCATCATAGTTCAGCTGTAATTGTTGCTTGCTTCAAATGCTTTTTTTCCTCCTGTCTAAAGTTTTGCTGTCCCTCTCCATTGTCCTTCCAGGGAAAATTGGAGTTTTAATGACCCAGCTCTTGCTGCCTTTACAAAGAGCAGTGCAAAAAGTAGAGGGAAAGGGTGGAACAGAGAGTGAGAAAATGTTCTTGTCTCTTGATCCAAACTGTTGGAGAAATGAAAGAATAAGAAATAAAAGTGAGGGTGGGGAGGCCCTGGCACAGGGTGCCCAGAGCAGCTGTGGCTGCCCCTGGATCCCTGGCAGTGCCCAAGGCCAGGCTGGACGGGGCTTGGAGCAGCCTGGGACAGTGGAAGGTGTCCCTGCCATGGCAGGGGTGGCACTGGATGGGCTTTAAGGTCCCTTCCAACCCAAACCATTCCGTGATTTGTTAGACAAAACTATAAAACCCTTTAGTCTAGAAAAAGAGGCATAAAAAGAACGAGTGTCTGGAACTGAAACAATCCCCTGCAATGGGAATAGGAAGCAAATGTTTCAGCAGTGCTGGTGATGAACCATTGGAGCAGCCTGGCAAGGGGAATATAGTGAATTTTCAATTTTCTGCACTTGGCAGTTGCAGATAGTCCATGGCCAAATGCAAATTGTTGGATTCTGTAGAGATGTAATTCAGTGAAGTTTAATGGTCTGTGATATGAGGGGAGTTTAAATAATCAATGACTTGAAACCTCTTCCACTTTGCAGACCCCTGTTTATTTCCCCTGGAGATGAGAATCTCCATATAATGAGTTTGTCTACTGATAATGGGTTTGCTTTTATTTGAGGTAGTTTTGTAGGTCCTGTAGAAATTAGTCTGCTGATCCCTATAGTTTCATGGCCACAGCTTGGCAAGGATTCAAATAAATGGTTTAAACAGCACTGAAATTCTGTGAATGTGTAGTTTTTGTGTATTCCTGAGCAGGGAGCTCCAGGAGGCACTGAGTGAGGAGATCCTGGGAATGTCATGTTCACATTTATGCTCCAGAGTGGGTTTTGGTCAGTAGAGGCAAAAAATTCCACATGTTCCTGCAGTGATTAATCACAGCTTTAGTTATTCCCAAATCTGATTTTTCTGTGTTGATTGCATACCTGCACGGATAGAACAGAATGTTTGTGATTTTATAGCACCTGTTTTTTGGTGCAGCAGAGCTGGCATCTATAATAATACATTGAAATTCATCAAAATAACCTCTGCTATTTTGAATTGTAAGTAACCATTTTTCTTTTCATCCCTTTCACCTGAGGTTCAGGGTAAATGAGTTTCCAAAGGCCACATTGAGTAGGTGGCTGAAATGCAGAGAGAACTGAAAGTTAATTTCCCTCCCATTGCTGTTTCAAAAGGAAAGGGAAAAACAGGCATGGCTCCAAGCAGGAAAATTACATTAGCACTTATTTTTGTAGGAGATTGTCCCAATTTTTTGTTCGTACAGCTGGATGGTTCCTGTTTACTGGCAGTGAGAAAAACAGCTCCCATTTTCTGGTTTTTCTTGCAGGGTGAGAAGGTGAACTATGAGAAGTTCAGGGTTTGGCTGCTGCACAACAAAGACGCTTTCACCTTCTCGCGGTGGCTGCTCTCGGGAGGGGTGTACGTGACCCTCACTGATGACAGTGACACCCCAACCTTCTACCAGACCCTGGCTGGAGTCACACACTGTGAGTAAAGGTGCAAATCTTCAAAAAAAACCTGCCAGAGTTCACAGGCACAATTGTTGTTTGTTGAATCTCCCTGCTCCGCTACGCTCGGTCCGGTTCAGTGGGAGAAATTCCTTCTCTGAGCTCGTTTGTTCTCTGCTTTCTGTGCCGTGATGTAAAATGTTGTGTACAAGGACATTGGGTTGTTATTTTTAAGAGATAATAATGCTGAGGCCACAACACTTCTATAGAAGTTTGCTACTGAGCAAGCTAAAAAAAAAAAAAGTATCTTCTGAAGTGGCTGGCTGGTAATACTGGGTTTATTTTTGGTCTTTATAGTGAGTTGTAAAACTACTGAGAGAGTTGAGAAAATAATATTTGTTTCAAAAATAAGTGTTACCTCTTAATTTGCTTCTCCAGTAAAATAAATAATATTCCTGGCATGTGGTAGAATTACCTAAAGAGAAGCACGCTCAGGAATTGTCTCCAGAGAAGAAGTGCTTCCTTATGTCAGTGTTAACGTGAAAGAAGGAACAGCTGGTTTTTAAATTAAATCTAGAAACCAAAGGCTGATAAATGACAGTGGATGTACCAGTGTAATGCAAGCATCCATTCCATCCCTGAGGGTCCCTGGGAGAAGGGGTTGGTTGTAGAGGTGTCAGGGATTTGAGCCGTCTGGTTGTGTTTTATGTGCTGCCGTGGGTGTTCCTCACTGGTGGCATTTAATCCTCTAATGGGTGGGTTACTTGAATAAAGCAATGTACCCTTTTTGTCCTCTTGGTTTTAAATATGGGCATTCAAGCTGTTTTGTGGCCATCTGAAATGAAAATGCATAATGAAGTCAGGAGTTTATGAACAGGTAATTTATTTGCATTACATGAGAGGCTGCAGAGGACACTGAAGTTACAGAAAACCACTGAATATTCTGAGGTCTCATAGACAAGGTAGAGAAAGAGGACTGTGAAAAAAACCCCAACCCTCTGAGTGTTCTGGAGTTCAGTTCTGGGAAAGGTCTTGACCTGTATCAAACTGAGATCTGCTCTTTTTTTATGCTTTGAAATTGAAACTTTCAGAACAGTTTTTACTGGGCTTCTCACAGAAAGTTTATTTATACTGAAACTGAGGTTTGGAATTTAAAAAAAAAAAAAATTAACAGCTACTGTTTTAATAGATTTTATTTTATATTTGATGTTCTCTCTTCTGGTTTTGATACCTCTGTCACTGTTACCATTGTGTCAGAGCTGGGATTGAGCTTTTCAGTGAATTCCAGAAATCCATGTGGGTGATGTGGTGATTGTCCACAGATTCGGAAAGCTCACGTGACAGTTATGTTTGGACCTCTAGATAAAACTAAGTTTTACTAAATTCCCTTGTGATTTACAACAGTGGAGGAATCTCAACCAACAGATGCAAAACTCAGGAAAATAAAAGTGCTTGAGCACTTGGAAGTAATTCCAGCCTAATCAGGTCACTCCAAAGAGTAAGAAATTCAGTACGGAAGTATTTTTAACACAGCTGGATGTGTAAAACACTGAGAGCTGTTGTGACAGTTCCTTTGCTCTAAATGAAGGCTTGTTCCTAATATTTTTCCTGGCAGAATGGTTGCCTTTGGAAGGACCAGGAAGTGAGGTAATGTTTGGTAAACTGAGGCAAACACCGTGATGCAGAGGAAGAGGGAAAGGTTTCCACTTTGTTCTGCTGTAAAGTGCAGAGTAATTTGTGCCACTTGCTGGTGCAGGCAGGAATTTCTCATTGCTGCTGCATCTCCTGGCACAGGCCTCAGCCCCCCCTCCCCAGCCTTACCTCGCGCTGTGCTTCCCATCCACCTTCGTGGACAATATGTCAGAGCCATGAAAAATGGCAGTGATAAAAATAGGGAAAGTTATTCCCCTTGATTTAGCAACAGCCCCCATTTCACTGCAAAGCATCAGTGACTCCATTTAAATTTGCTTAATGAGCCAGGCTATCAGGGAAACAAAGGAATACTAATTTTTCATTTGTAAATAACATTTGTTTTGGTGTGCAGATGACTTTAATTACATTTCTCAACACGTAATTAGAAATGAAATTTTAAAGTTACAGGAAGTTGCACACACTTGCTGCTTTTAATCAAATTTTGTTCGGTTTCACTTAAATCAGAAATAGGAATAATTTTATTTGAAAGCTGCCAAAATAACTGGCCTTGGTTCCTAAAAAAATAATTTCAGGGATATGAATTTGTCTTACACCTGAGGAGTGACCAAGTAGCAGTTTGGATTTTCTCAGTTTTGTAGTACAATCATATGCATTTAAATTTATTTCATGTATATACATTTTTGAAGCCATCACGTTGAACAGCACTGTGGTGGAGCCTGTAGATCCCACATTTCTGTCACACTGACTCAGAGAACACCTCACTGATTTCCTTCATTTAGCTGGAAATGTTTTCTCTGCTGCAGCACAGGTGCTGGTTGCCTTTTTTATGTGTCATTTTGGTGTGACTCAGTGTCATGCAGTGGGCTTAGGGACTCAGGTTTTCAGCCCTTCTCCATGGGGAACATAACTCCATTCATCAGGTTGCTGGTTTTGAACTGACAGAGTGTTTAATTTGTACTTCTTTGCCACCCAGTTCTTGTGTCACTAAGTTCTGATTAAATAACATCCAAATTCCCCTTTGAATGGGAGAGACTCCTCCGTTGTCAGAAACATTCCTCCTGTTCTTTCTGACACCTCTCGCCTACTGAGGTGCAGTTATGACTGCAATCAGTATAAATAATTCTATTTTAGAATATACATTTATCATTCATTTAGTACAATGAATGAGGGAAGCTCTGGATAACCGGGCAGGGTGGCTGAAATGGAAGAGGCAGTTTCTGAAACAGCGCAAGACTGAAGCTGAATGTCGTGGAAGGAACAGCTTCTGTCAGAGCTGGGATTTTCAGCTTCGTGGGAGGATGAAGATGGGAGGCTGGAAGGAAAGTGCAATCAGGGGATCCCTTCACTTTGCTGACATTAAAAGGCTGGGTGTTAAATTCCCATTCTGGAGCAGGGGCACCCACTCTGGGAGCAGGGATGTGTGCAAGCCACCAGAAGACAATCCTGAAGATTCTGGCTTTATTAAAGCTGCTTTTAAGGCACGTTTCGTTCCGTGCTGCTTTTCCCACATGTGAACTCTCGTGCTGTGAGAGGAGCTGTGCTGTTTGCACCTCGCTGTTCCCACCCTGAGGCACTGATGATCCAAATCCTGCTGGATGAACGCCTGGATGGCCGTGCCTGACACACACAGGGATCTCTCTCGGCCGAGGTTATGATATTCCCTTCCTAATATTCCTAATTAGTTTGTTTGTAATTAGGAAAAGCACAAAGATGAAAGTCTGACAGCAGCCCAGGCCAATAAGTAAAAGCCTCGGTGTCACTTAATCTGTATTTTGCCACTTGTTATCCTCTTAGTTCCCAGGCTATTTTACGTCTTGCAAAGCAGCTCTCAGCCCCAGAGTCTTCTGGGGGTTAATTTGAAAGCCACAAAGGAGAGTTTTGAGTTGGTTTGGTGTCAGTTGTTCGGGCTCCTGCCTCGCCATGGAGAGCCCTCCGTGCCAGCAGGGCCCGGGCTCTGCCTGGAGCGCGTCACGGTGACCAGGGGGACGATCCCAGGCCCGATAAAATGTTGGGAATATGGTATGTTTCTGCTGCTGTGAACCAGAGAGGATTGTACCAATAGGTGGGTGAATATTGAGGTTTTGTCATGTGTTGGAATACTTGGTGAATTCCGGTCCTATAAAGAATTGTAATAAGCGGCGGCTGAAATGAAAACATGCTTTTAAATCTGTTTTCTAAGGCAGAAAATTATTCATGGCTTGCTGTGGAATATTTTAGAAGGACGTTTTGTGGAATGGCATTAAAATGTACCATGGGGGTTTAGTGTTTATCACTGCCATGCACCTGCCTGTTGATCAGTGTTCTAAATTAACTCATTTTTAGTAGTTTTACAGCTTTAGATGATATTTTGACTGAAAATGTTAATTTGTTCTTCCTTTGCAAGAAGAAGGCTGTGCTTCAGTTGTACTTATTATCATCCCTCTGATTATATTGGTCTAATTCTTAGAGAATTGAACCAAAAAATATTAGTCATAATTTTACAGATCTGAAAGTTTTTCGTATTTCTAATGGGCAAGTGATGAGGGAGACATAAATCAGCATGTGGTAGTAAACTGGTTAAATTTCACAGGTGCATCACGTCCACGTGACCTCAAATAATCATATCATGTATTTAATTACCAAAATGAATAATTACTTGGCCTAGAAAGCCTGTGTGTTCTGAAGTTCTGGCCTATATTGTGTATATAAAATACATCTTTTTTAAGTAATCTCAATGAAAGCCCAGTTTACACTTTGATGTGATTTGAACAGACATTAGGGAAAAAAGTTAATATTTTGAAATGATAAAATCCTTTATCTCTGCGAAACCTCTGTAGAATATGATGTTTTGTCATGCACGTTGATATGTTTGGGTATTAAGCGTAGTGTGCCTTTCCCATGCTTCATTTAACTTCAGTAACAAATATGATTATGTGTATAATCATAAATTGCCAGAGATTTCTTTTAGTTTGCACTCGTGGAGGAATAGATGGTGCACTGCATATCCTGAGAGTGATTTACAAGATTATGTGCAAAAAAAAAAAATCACTCTTGGAGAAATCAAATTACGCAACAGCTGCTGCTCAGCTGCAGTTAAACTTCCCGTGTGCTGCTATCCAATAAATCCTGCTCCCTTTTATTCACTGCAACTGGTGCACTGGGCTACAATTTGTTACAACTGTGACTGAGAAATATTCTTTTGTCACGTTTTTGCTTGTGGTTAACCTGATTCGTGTGAGCCTACTCAGTGCTAAGAATGTTATTTACTACTTAGTTTTACTTTCTCAAGTGCTTGGCTCTTGTGCTGAAAGTCGGAATAAAAAGGTAACACCTGTGCTAGTACCTATCAGCTGTCCTTTTAAAGGTGATTATTTGAAAATTCTCTGTCTTTAAGTGACCATGTCAGTTCAAGCACTGTGAACAGAAATGCAGACGAGATGCTTTCTGATAACCTTTCTTTTCTGAGATTAAATAATAGAACAATGGGGTTACCACTGTAGAAACATCTGTGAAGTACGATCAAAAAAATCAGAATACAACTAACTTCTACTAGAGGTATTTGAGAGAGGTTCTCTGGCAAAAGAAATGATTCTTTCAGTTCTTAATCACTAAAGATAAATATTGCACCTGCCAGAGAAAGGTTTCTGCAGATTTACTCTGCAGTGAGGACCATTTGAGCTTCCCGCTGGCTTTTGAATATTCTCAGTGTTGCATCACTTGAAGAATGAAGTGCAGCTCACACATTTGTTATTCTTCCAGAATATTATTCTTACAGAGGTGGATTAAAAGGAAACAAAGTGATTTACATGGTCATGCACAAGAGAACATAAATAATGCTTTTGTGTTTGCTAATGAGAGCAGTAACGTGGAAGTGCAATTCCTGTAAATGGCAGCACAGCCTCCCCTCTCCCATTGTCTGGGAAGGGGAAGAGCCCTGGGATTCTCCTCACTCCTTGTGGGTTCTCACATCTGTGATATTTCTGTGTGCTGATCTTCAAAGAAATAACTCCTCTGTTCCTCTTTCTTGATTTCTAGTAGAATAATATTCCCCTATAAATTTGGATTGCTGCTTCCTCATGTACTGGGGACAGACTTTTAGCAGGGCCTGTGGTGGCAGGATGTGGGATAATGGGTTAAAAGTAAGAGTAGATGTGAGGGAGAAAGTTTTTGTGATGAGGTGGTGGATTCCCCATCCCTGGAAACATTCCAGGCCAGGTTGGATGGAGCAACCTGATCCCGTGGAAGGTGTCCGTGGAGGAGGTTGGGGTGACCTTTTAAGGTCCCTTCCAACCCAAATAACTTTGTGATTACAACCCAGCCAAGAGCCTGGGGATGGTAAAACAGAGCGGGGGATTGATCCATCCAGGAAGGAGGGGGAGAGGAGAAAGGAAATGAGTTTTTCTTCTGGATGAGCTCTTCTCTCCCTGTGTGAATGCACAGGAGCTGGGAATGATGCCCTGAGGAGCTGGAGAGGCAGGGCTGGGGTTGTCACCTGTGTGACTGCACTGAAGGCACGCAGGAAAGGGACATTTGTCACTGATGTCACTTCTCCAGCTGGGCTGTCTAAAAACACCTTACAGGAAAATGCAAACCCCTTCCACTCCTCCAACTCCAGATACTTTATTCAGATTTTTCCACTCTTACTGCTGCCGAGGGTTGTGTAAGTTTTGGTGCATCATATGATGTTCCTGCTGGGTGGTTACAACTACTTCATACTCACTGCAGGTTACCTAAGTTACTATTTAAAGTAAATTACTGCCACTAATGACAGAAATGGGGAAAGAAATCAATAAAATTTCAATTTGCCACAGAACTTTTTAGGCGGAGCCCTTCTGTTCTTAAGCCTTACAGGATTATTATTGTTTCTGTGGACTAAACCGGGCCAAATAGCTCAAGTTAAACCTATTAGAAAACTGGCGTGGATTTAAAGGCTCAGAACCATCTGGGAATGAGATCACACGTAGTGGTTCTTAATATAGACAGCTTTGTCATTACAGATCTATTTGAGAACCAATTAATTGGCACTGACCTAAAGCACTGTTGTGACACACTTGCATATGTAAAAAGGTTAAAAGTATTGTTGGGCAGAAACTTAATCTTGTTATATATATATATATATATATATATATATATATATATATATTTAATTTCAAGGATAAAGCATAAAGAGAGCAGCATTTGTAAGGAATGTTTTGAAGGAAAACACAAGTTCTTCCTCTGGCTATTTTTATTCATCCTTGCTTAGCACCTTGTTTTATTTCTTGGGTTTGGGTTTTTTTTTCCCCTTTTTAAATTGCCTTTAAGTTCCTCTGCATTGTAGGTTTGTGTAACCACTCCCCAGTGTTTACTGGGATTGTAAATAATTCTGTAGTATAAATAATAACACGAAACAAACTATTTTATATTTGGAAAAAAAATAACGCTGAAGTAAAACATTTAAATGCCACATTAAAATTTAGCCTTATTACTGTATCAAAAAGCTAAAAATTTCCAACAGGAGTTTTTTAAGGACAGCCAAGTACTACTTAATTTTTTTCCATTAAAGATCTGGGATATTTTTTTTTAATGCGACTTTACATCTTTTTTGAGGATTTAAATATTGAATACCCTGGGAAAATAAGATATTGCACATATAATGTCTGTTCAAATCACCAAGAAGAAATAGGTGAAAAATGAAGAGGCTCTACCAGTGGGAAAAGTTAATTTCTGTGTTTCTGCACACGTGTGATGATGTTATTGGTGGTGAACTCCTCAGTGGTGAACAGGTAAGAAGATTCTGTGGACAAAGAAGCTAATTTTGATTTATTTTTGTTGATGATACAGTGGAAGAATCCGACATCATCGACCTGGAGAAGCGATACTGGCTGCTAAAAGCTCAGTCAAGAACGGGACGCTTTGATTTGGAAACATTTGCCCCCTTAGTGTCCCCTCCAATCCATCAGTCTCTGAGCGAAGGTATGGACTGGGATCAGCCGTGTGAGGAAGCTCTGCTGCTCCGGTGGCTTACAGCCCTTACGGCTTTACAAGTGTCTGTTCTGACAGGTCCTTCAGGCTTGAGCAGAATCATTTCACTGAGTTCTGAAAAATGGGAAGAGAGGCCCGAGAAACCTGTATTTGTTGGGAAATCTGCAGTGCTGAAGGAGGTGTTGCATTCTTATCAGTTGGCAGGAAATATGGCAGATTTTATGTAGAAGTTGCCCTGTAGTTGCTTAAATTTTTTTCTTAAGATTCTGTAAAGATAAAATAAACTGCTGGCCCTGAATGAGAGAAAATCGACCATTTTTAAACTGAAAAATGTGACTTTCATCTCTTGAAAGGCGACTCAATGTGCAAGTCAGCTGTTGTGTCATGCAGCCCATGAAACACTCCTCCCTAACAGTGTAAATTAAGGAAGGTTTTATTCAGGAGACGCAGTCAGGAGACTCGTAGCTTGTTATTTCTGCTGACAACCAAACTGGTCTGTCCAGTTGAAGCCACTCTGGTAATAACTGGAGGTTGCAGTTGTCTGATTGCCATTTGCTGCACGACATGAGCACATTCAGGGACGTTCCACTTGCACTCCAGTTCTGGTCTGCAGTCCTGGAGTGACAATTTTTTTATTACCAAAAGTTTGGCTTTCCTGACAAGTGGCAGCAATGAGTAACAAATGGGAAATTCATCTGCAGTGGTAAAAAGATCAGAATTTATGTCCAATTCTGCAGGGATGTGTCCCCACATCCTTTTGTTCCTAAGTGTGTTTTATGTGCTCGGTGATTTAAATTTACACAACTGCTGTAGGGAAACGTGAATGGTTTCTGGTCATTCTTTGCCTTCTGTGGAGTCATTGTTGCTTAAAAAAAATACAAATTATGGGATAAATAATGCTGAATGATTGGAACTCTTAAATGCTTGGAAGGCTGGTAGCTACAGCTCTTAACTCAAGGCCAAATTTGCAGTGAAATTCAGTGATTTCTGTAGGAATTTCTGTCAGGCACGTTGGAAATTCTGGCCACACTGGTTCAGCTCCACTCTAAATCAGTCATTACAAGGAGGGTGCGAGGATCAGGCAGCTGTTCAGAATTCTTGATTCCCTCCCCACCCCTGGCTGGATCAGCCATCCCTGAGAGATCTAAGTCACCTTTAAATGGTCTTAGTAGTGCTTAATTACCTTTATTACGCTTAATGAGAATAAATGACAAGTGTCTGTACTTCTCCTTGCCCGTGTTCCCCATGAACCCCTCGTGGAGGTGCTGGGTGGCTCTCTCAGGTGCTGTAACAGGAGATGCTTTTGTGGTTTACAGGTTTGTTTAATGCTTTTGATGAAAACCGAGACAATCACATAGATTTTAAAGAAATTTCCTGTGGGCTCTCAGCATGTTGCAGGGGACCCTTGGCAGAGAGACAGAAGTGTAAGTATGCAAAATTTAACTGTTGATTTGGGAGGAGTTTGTCAGTTTGAACAAGGAGGTTTCGTTGTTTTCACCTTCTGAGATTCTTTTCCCACTGAACAAGTCTGTGAAAGGTGACTTGAGAAGTTAAAGAAAACCCAGAGAAATTTTAAATATCAAGGTTTCCTTTTATAAAGGATGATTAAACCTAATTCTGTGTATTTTACAGCGTATCAGTAGTTCCATATCAATTATCTAACTGGGAAAAACTACATTTCAGAAGTTATTTTTGCAGTGTTCTGCATTTTGAGGCAGAAGATTTTGTATCTCAATACAGCAAGTGCAAACACTTAGCTACTCATTATCTATAATAGAAAACAAATGTCCTATTTGATTGTCTTGTGGTAAATAGCACGTTGTGGCTTTTCACTGCCCAGTTCCCAGCTGGCTCCCTGCAAGGTTCCTGTGTTTTGAAACACTTTTTGTTCCCTACTTCTCCAAAGCCATATTGTTGCAACTTCCAAGCTGTAATTCCCTGGAAATTTCTGGATGCACATGTGTTCCCTGCTAGGTCCCATCAGCACACGCAGCAGAGGATTGCAGGAATGTGGATTTGAGCTGATCAAACACAGCTGCTCCGTTTCCTCACCTCCACACGTGCATCCCCCCGGCAGAACTGTCAGCACTAAATCAGCTGCTCGGGGCTCTGCAGGCTTAGGGGCTGCAAGGAATAAAGACCAAAAAAATCCTCGTGGAATGGTTCTAACAACAAAGTCATTCCCTTTTCCCTCAGTTTGCTTCAAGGTGTTTGACGTGGACCGGGATGGGGTCTTGTCTCGCACCGAGCTCAAGGACATGGTGGTGGCACTCTTAGAGGTCTGGAAAGACAACAGGACAGACAAAATACCTGTGAGTGGTGTCTGGGGGTTGATTTCCTTCTGTTTCCTAAGCCGTCCTTCCAAAGCAGGAATGGGTGTGTTGTTTGGGGGGGGTCAGTGAGGTGCAGGCTTCCCAGAGCCCCTCAGCTGGGGAGGGGGACAGGTGGCTGTCCCTTGCCTTGCAGAGCTGTGACCTGCCCCAAGCTCGAGGTTTGATGAGAATGTGTGTTCCTGACCTGCCCCAAGCACGAGGTTTGTCTAGAATGTGTGTTCCTGACCTGCCCCAAGCTCGAGGTTTGTCTAGAATGTGTGTTCCTGACCTGCCCCAAGCTCGAGGTTTGATGAGAATGTGTGTTCCTGACCTGCCCCAAGCTCGAGGTTTGTCTAGAATGTGTGTTCTTTCATATAAAGAAAGGTACAGAAGGCCAGGTTTTTTTGTCTGTGAGCCCTTGGTTTGAATTACTGAGAAGTTGCAGCAGCTCTTAGGGTTTTATTTTGATTCTGAGCACATCCTGCTGGGAGACTTTAACTCTGTTTTCTGATCCTTTTGTTGAAGGAGTTGGACATGGGTTTGTCTGAAATCGTGGAAGATATTTTGCATGTGCATGATAACACAAAGGTAGGAACTTGCTGTTCTTTCCTTGTCATTTTTATACTCCAGTATCTTCCGTTTATTTATAAGGAAGTGCTTTCTTTAGAGCAGAGATGTGTCAATAAAAGAATCTTTTTCAAGAAATGTCAGTTTTCCATTAAAATTTACCACGTTGTTCTGTGAAAGAAAGAACATGTTTGGATTTTATAAGCCATTTTAATACATGAAGCTAAACCCAAAATGCATAACCAGATGAAATGAATTGGAAGCCTGCACTGTTTGCAAGGCTCTGCTGTGCATAACTAACACCAGTTTTAAATGTGATGCTTGACTTCTGTTCTGGAGAAACTGTTCTTTGTTTCCTGTTAAAGCTGATCTTAAGAGAGAGTGCATAAGTTTCTCTTATATTTTATGCTGTGTCAAGACACATTATCCTCCTGTGGAGGCATCTGTCATGACACAACGAAAAGTTGGGATAGTTTATATTGTGCTTTAAATTTAGCTGGGTGTAAATCTGTAGTTATCTGTACTTCTCCTCCTTGCCCTTTGGAAATAGGAAATTTGGAGATATCCACAAACAATATCGTGGAAGTTGCTTCCATTATTTCATCCTTTGCTTCACTAATTGGGAAGAGTGTCTGGAAACGATAAATAATTAATGAAAAACTATAAAGAATGTCTAGAAATGCTTAATTACGTGTTTGAATGGTCGTCTTGCCTGCTTGTACTCTAACAAAGTGGTGGGCAAATACTTTATTGTAATTCTTTAATTGCCAAAGCAGTGAAAATTGTGGCTTCTCTCTGTTTCATCCTTTGAGGTTTTTTTTTGTTTGGCTCCTTAAAAAAAGGGTAGTTTAGAAGCAAGTGTACAGCAGTCTTGATTCCACAAAGAGTTAAAGAAGAAGACTTCGGTCTTCAGAGTATTTTTGTAGTTGCATCATCAGTGTAGTGCTGCAAAGAGCTGATGGTGCAGTAATTACATAAATTATTTAACCTCTTTTCGTGTGTTAGCTTTGACCTGGGTGAACTCTGGAGAAAATGGTCTGTAAGGAGAGGCAGAGTAACTGCCAGTGCTGTAAAACTGCCTCTGAATTATATTGCCAGATGAAAAAATCAGATTGATCCCTTCACTGAACCGAAGGTCCCTGTGACATGGTCAGTGTTACACCACTGTGACTTGGCAGGTGATTAAGAATTAATGGGATTCGTGTTGTTAGGTGAGATCACAAGGGCTTGGTGATCCAGACTGGTTTTTCCCAACCCTCAGAGGAGGGTGAGGGGTGTGTGAGTGGTGCGGGTGATGGACACTGCATGTGAGTGATGGAGAGCAGGAGCAGAGGTTCCACACTGAGCACGGTCCCCCCTCTGTACTCTCAGAGCTTCTCTAAGTTGCCTGTGTTATGCTAAAACTGCATTTTTTTCTTTCATTGGATCAAATTTCATTTAAAAAGTGGTAGATGCCAATTGTTATCAAATCCCTGGTTTTGTCGTGCCTTGCATGAGACAGGTAATGAGCATTTTAGCAGAACCAGGTTCATGTTTTGATGGTTTTTCCTTCCCCTTTCCTTCTCCTCCCTTCCAGCTCGGACACCTCACTCTGGAGGACTACCAGATATGGAGTGTGAAGAGTGCTCTTGCCAACGAATTTTTAAATCTGCTTTTTCAGGTATGTTTAGGGGAAATCTAAGGTTGTAATTTACAGTAATTAACTGCTGAGCTTTCTGCATGGCCACGAAGTGCAGCATCAGCATTTGTGTGCACGGGAGGGGATGTGGCTTTGCAGCTCTGGGCTGCCTTGGCAGGATGATTCTCTGATTATTGCTCCTCGCAGTGCATGGAGATGCCCAAAGCCTCATCTGTTCAAGAGAACCTGGTGCACTGTTCAGAAAATGGAATTTCAAATGTATCAGCAATTATATTTTCCGTTAGACAAAAACTGTGTTTTAAACGGGTTTTGTGGCAAATCTTTGCCAAGAAAGTAACCCAGGGAATGAGAAAAAAATCTCTAATTCTTTCCCTTTACATTTTACAACCAGTTTCCCTTTACATTTGCTGTTAAGGCCCTCTGAGGTACCTCTCATTGCTTCCTTAATGAAGCAGCCGTGGAAAGCTGGGATATCCTATCACTGTGCACTTGCAGAAGCTGAGGATTAAGTATGTGCTGAATTGGGTTTTAATTGAGCTTGAATTGGATTTCTCTAAATCCTTGAAAGCCATATTTTAGCTCTGGCTCACTTTGTGCAGAAAATAACCCTCAAAGAGTATTTTCATCCGCTGCAGTTTGTTCCTTACCTGTTTTCCATTGAGGCTGATACTTGGAGTTTAAATTATAATAATAATCCTAATTGGCCCATGACTACTTTATAAATTGCATTTTGAATGATACTTTCCCAAGAGCTTCAGGGTGACTGAGTGAGAGCGTACTGAGGCCACCAGCTACACCACAGCTGGAAAGAATAACACCAGAAAGTTCTTCAAATTCATGTTATCTCTAATTACATCAGGTTTGCTGACGTTGCAACCTTCTCAAGAAGGGCTGTCTTTATTTTTGGCCTGTCTGGCATCAAATATCCCCTCATAACTAAATATTGATGAGCTAACAAATATCCCTGCAATCTTGACAAAGAATGAATGAAGATGTAATAAATCTGTCTTAATGCTGATTACACATCACCAGTGTTGCACATTGCTCATTGGGAGTCTCATTTACGATATTTTTTTCCTCCTGGCATAGCTGCTGTATTTTCATTTTAAATTTTAATTTTAATTTTTTTTTTTTTTATAACTTTATCCTGTAAAGCACAAGGCAGAGTCTGCTACTGATTTATCTGGGCATTTATTTGAGGTGTCGTGTGCCTCATCTGCAGACAGAAAAGCCAACTGTTCTGAGTGGAAAGCTTATCAACAAATGGGTTTGTTTGCAGAGGGATTGGTTGATCTGAAGAATCTCATTTTAGCTCAATGCCACACAAATTTAAGAAGAAACACCAGACCCAGCTGTGTTGTGTGTGCTGGAAAATCTGTTGCTTCCCCCTGGCTAATGGCCTTTGTTTCGTTCAGAATGTGAAATGGTCTCTCTCACTGTAATAGAAATTTAAATAAGACATCTTAGCAGTGATCAGAAACCTCCAGCTGAGATACAAATTGATAGCCTCAAAAGAGACATGAGGAGAAGGCTGTAAATCGTGGTGTGAGCAGCAAACCCCCTGCGAGGGTCGAGAGCTGCCCCTGCTCCCTGGAACGTTCCTCGGAGCCCTTCCCTGCTCTCCCCACTCCCTGTCCAGCTTTACTGGGAAACCAGTGAAACAGGAGCCATCTGACACTGGCTTGTACTGGGAATAAAACCCCAGCCAGGCCAGGCAGCTGGCCAGGAGATGGGGCCTTTTCCTTCTGGGTTCAGTTCAAAACTA
>VZTF01004195.1:233297-263658 GCA_013397755.1 Cnemophilus loriae | reverse complement strand
AAAAAAAAAAAAAGAGAAAAATAGCCCCAGCCATTCAGGGAATGGCCTGCACTTCGCAGAGTGGTTTTGGCTGTGGTTTGGGGTGCTTGCTCTGCTTTGAACTTCTCCCTCAGCCTCTCCATGGGTTTGTTTCCCTTTTAGTCCCATCTAGAACTGCTTATTCCCAGTTTTTTCCCTTTCAATTCTTTTTAGCTTTTAGTTCATCCTCTTCCAACCACTTGCACTCTCCCAGTTCCTCATTCCCTCTCTCCAGCACACCCAGACATCCTAACTTGTGTATCTGATCCACATCAGCCCTGTGATCTGTCACAGCCTGAAAATAATGAAAACCACTTTCCTGTTCATCTTAATATTTGTCTTGAGGCATTTGACATTCTCAGTGCTTTTATCTTAACAGTGGGAACAGGTTGAGAATCTCACAGCTCAAAAGACTTTTTTATTAGTGATTTATTCAATTTTGAGTAATCTTGCTCCATTATTAAATGATGAAAAATCTCATTTGAGTTGGTTTTTTGCTTTTATTTGCCTGTTAATAAGAATGAATTCCTTTTTCCAGGTGTGTCACATAGTTTTGGGACTGCGACCTGCCACCCCAGAGGAGGAAGGACAGATTATTAGGTGTGTGCTTTGCTCAGAAGCTTAAATGGCTTTCAGAGCCACCTTTTAATATTTTCAGAAGGACTGGAAATTCCCTGTTTGAGCTAAAAATTCCTGTTCTCTCTGTGCAGAGGCTGGTTGGAAAGAGAGAGCAGGTATGGCCTCCAGCCAGGGCACAACTGGTTTCTCATTGCTATGCCCTGGTGGCACCAGTGGAAAGAATATGTCAAATATGTAAGTAGAATAATAATAATAATATTAATAATCTATACTGAATAAGTGATTTCTTGTATTTCTGGGTGTGTTGATGGAAAAAACAGTGTGGAGGAAATGACTGCTGAACCAGTAATGCTCAGAATTGAGCATCTCCTGTCTCTTGGTGGAAAATAATTGTTCTGCTGAATCATTGTTATGTGGGGAGCTTTTCGCTGTAATTTCGTTAAACTCTCATCTCTTTCATCTGTCCTGTATCTCAAAATATTTTTTGAATAAAAACATGCTCACAGGAGCATTTCTTTCAAGCCTTCTGATCCATTTGATAATAAAGCTGCCCACTTTGGGTTTGACTCAGCTTGGACCACAAATACACTCTGAAATTGGTATAATTTGCTTTAGAGGCAATGACAAAAAGTAGTCTGCTGCCCAATCAGAGGAGTCCTGCTAAAACTTTATAGATACAGGGTGCTCTTTATTACCCTTTAATTAAAATACTGAAGCTAAAGCACCACTGAACTGTACAAAGTACAGAATGCCTAATAAATTTAATAAAATTTAATTGGAGATAAATAGTATTTGCAGGCTAAACAAGTGAAATAAACCTCTCAGAAGAGTTTTTGTATCCTCCCAAGTAATCATATAAGTACTTGATTTGTTTTATAAAAACAAATAGCTGAAAGTACTCAGAAAACTGCAATGTGTGCATTAACTAACGTTGTAATGACCATTATTCTTTGTGCACAATGAATTGGACAAATGAGGGCAGAAATGCCAGGTAATTTGATCCTTACCCTGGTGTAAATGCTCAGATGTGCACAGGATTTCATCCCCAATCCTGTGCATGATGGCACAAGGCCATTACTCACTGCACCTCTCAAGCAAAGAAAAAAACCCCAGAATTTCTGTGAAAATGCTGCAGGTTTGAGGAAAAAATATTTTTGTTGTTGTTGTTGTGCTTGCTGCTCTCATTTAACAATATTAACTTCAAATATTTATAGCCTGTAATTACAGCTGTTTCAAACCAGGTGTATTTTGATGTGTCTGGGTAGGGAAAATAATTGTGGAATTCTGATCCTGTGCAGAATGGTTTATTTGATTATTTTAACGATTTTGAGTGTTTATTTCTGCTGATTTTTCCCTGGTAGATGTAGAAAGCATTTTTTCATCAGCAAATCTCGTGATGTGCAAAAGCGGCCACAGAACTGTGAATTTTTGGTGGCTGCTTTGACTTGAATTTAATCTTGGCTCATAATTAACTTTTCTACTCCTTCCCAACTGCAGGATGCAAACCCTGTTGTGATAGAGCCTTCATCTGTCTTGAGTGGAGGTAAGAATCCCCTCGTAGCTGCTGCAGCCAATACCCCAGAACAGGGAGAAGACAAAATGGGAGGTCTTAATGACTTCAGTGCACCAGAAGAAAAGTTTTCAGATAATATTTCCACTGCCTCAGAAGCCTCAGAGTCCACCAGCAGCAGTAAGCATCTTATTTCCTTGGAGGTTTAATGTGGAACAGCTTTTGGGAAAACCACACACACTGCATGGACCCCTCCAGCCAGAGAGATAACACAGCTTGGATTGCAGGATTTTTAGGATTGCCAGGAATTTTTAGGATTTTTTTAGTGTATGGTGGCCAAACGCAAAGTCTTGTATAACAGCAGTTCATTTGTTATGCTGGGATTGGTTTCCAGAGTTATTTTCAAGGTATTTTTTTGTCCTATCATTTATTTTCTGAGTGGATTTTACCCCCCCACTTTCACATTAAGTTGTTTTAAGCTGGTTGATCCTATACTCTGCCATGCAATGATAGTAAAAAGAGGGAAGAAACAGCAAAAAACCATGAGGAGAAGCACAGTTGTAGTTTTACAGGGTATGTGATGTAAATTTGAATGAGTTTGTGCAGATCCTGAGAGCCATCTCTGTGAAAGAAGAGATTTTAGTCCTGATTTTCAATGAGTTCTTGTGAGAATTGGAGAATTTTGTCCTGTAAGGCAGCCGAAGGTTGCATCTGATATTTTAAAATCATAACTTCAGTTGAAATTAGGTAAATTACTGTGATTTTTTGGGTATAGGAGTTGGGGGAAACAAAGGACAGGAAGAGAGACAAGTTTTAGCTTAAAGGTGCTTTATTTTTATTTTAATTGAAATTTCCATTTAGTTCTGCATGACCAAAGCAGCTTCTATAAGAGTAAAACCATTTGCCTTTTCAAGGAAAAATAAAAGAAGGCATTATTGGATAAATCTTCAGTTCTGTACATGAGTTTTTCAGGAGTTTGATATTCAAACATCCAGACAGCAACTCAATGCTCACCACATTTGCTCATGCAAAGCTGGTTAGGCTGTTTCAGAGCTGTGTTTGTGTCATCATGATATAAAATATATAAAATAGAATAGAAAATCATAAATCCCTTTCTGAGAGATAATAGATTTATCCCTCTGGGGCTGGAGGAGTTGCATGTTCCACTGCAGCATGAAGGCCAGCAAACTTCAACAATATTTCTTTAAAACAAGGATACAAGAGTGTAACTCATTCCTTTGTGCTTTATGGGGTCGGGAAGTGAATTATTCCTGTTTTTCCTCTTGCTTTGTGCTCAGATACTCTGTACCCTGGCAGCCCGGGCTCTGAGGTGTGCTTTGCAAGGCAGCACAACACTTCAGACAATAACAACCAGTGTTTGCTTGGCTCCAACGGGAACGCTCTGCTCCAGCTGAACCCCCAGAAACCTGGAGCTATTGATAACCAGCCCCTGGTGACCCAGGAGC
The DNA here is from genome assembly GCA_013397755.1 of Cnemophilus loriae. Classification (NCBI taxonomy): domain Eukaryota; kingdom Metazoa; phylum Chordata; class Aves; order Passeriformes; family Corvidae; genus Cnemophilus; species Cnemophilus loriae. Next base: position 260,085 of record VZTF01004195.1, on the reverse strand, counting down.
CAGTGAAGGTAAAGGCAGCCAAGGCATGGCAGTGGAGGAAAAGGATATTTTAGCTCTCTCTTATCACACCTTTTCAATGTTGGTCTTTACAGCTTAATTCTGCATTAACACTGCTCTGTCATACAGCAAAATGGAGGTTTCTTATTCTTATTTTAAGAGGGAGAAGTTGTGTTCTGCTTCTAAGGCTTGTGTTTTGTGAGAAAAGAAACATGCAAAATGTTCTGGCAGTGGGAAAGGTATTTATGAAAAGACAGCTTGCAGCATTAAATGTAAAATACTCGGTTAATCAAACACTTCAGTGTTTCCATGTAAATATGAATGTACTGCTGTTGTGTAACAATATAGTGAAGCAAACCTGGCAGTTTTTGCAATATGAATGCAAATAAAACGTGAAACACAGCCCAGCAGCATCAGTGTTGAGTAGAGATGGGATTTTTCTATCCAGAGTTGTTGGAGTAGGTGACACGAGAGCAAAACACGTGAATTTTATACTGCACAAGTTTTTAGAGAAATAGTAAATAATGAAACTTGAACGTTAATTACTGTTGCATTTAACTGCCATCTCTCAGTGTGAAAAGCAGCTGCTAATTGTTACTTAGAAGTCTTTTAATAATTAAAGAGTGTTCTGTGTTCATGGACTGAAATCATTGTGGCCGTGTACTCATTTTTGCACTTGAGATGTGACAAAACTCGTTTTTTTTTTTTAAAGGCTGCATCATTAACTATGGAGGGTGGAAGGTTAAAGAGATCTCCACAGCTGGTGGAAGGAAAGGACTATGTCATGGTGCCAGAACCAGTTTGGAGAGCACTTTACCACTGGTATGGAGCAAACCTGTCCTTGCCCAGGCCGGTGAGTTGTGATTTTAAACACTTTTTAACAACCAAATTTGTCCAGTGGCACAAGGTGACCTCTTAGAGTCATCTCCCACTTCATCCCGTGTCTTGAGGAGCAACCTGGGAACCAGCAGCCTCCAGGCTGGCCCTGGATGGGAAGCTGTGGCTTCTAGCAGGAGGTTTGCAGCACAGTCCCAGGGCAGGAGGGCTGCTCAGCTGCTGTGTTTGCTAAAGCACACAAAAGTAAACCTGAGGTCAGTTTGAAAGGCCTGGCATCAAAACACTCATCTTTAAAAGCTGACAGAAAGTTCAAAAGCTACAAAATGAAAAGTGGGGCACCTGCAGCTCTGAAAACTTGTTCCTTCTCTCTGACAATTGCGTGGAGTGGGGGGAAGGCAGCAATTGCTCCTTGAGATTCAGCCTCACAGAAACACAATGGGCAAGGTTTGGGGAAGAGCTCAAAAGCAGGTGGCAATAGGTGAGAGACCAGGCCAAGACTCTCCTCTGTCAGAATGGCTGCTCAGAGCTCTTGGGAGCTGGAGCTGCAGGAGTCTGATCACTTGGAAACACTGGCAACTTTTTCTTCAGTTTCTCTTGAGTGTATTTATTCCACAGAGTGGTTGGTTTGTTCTCTCTCAGGTAGTCCCTTGTAGGAGATGCACTTAAAAAAAGGATATGAGGGGATTTTTGTGCTGGTAGCAGTAGATATTTGGTGGTTGGTGTCACAAACATCCAGTGTCACAGATGGGAGAGGGTTATCTCTATGGTTTTTGACAATTTGGTCTGTTGGCTTTGGTGCAGACAATTATTTTACAAGGAAAAATCACTGGCTTCTTACCTCCTCCCACACATTCTCCATGGAAACAAACACCTTTCATGATCCAGAAAAGGCCACATCACTTTATACACAAAGTAATGTGCTTTTTTTTCTCAGAAAATGTCACCACCGTTGTTTTTGCTGTAGCTGAAGTTGGATACTGTGGCACTTCGGTGTGGTACCTTCCTTCTCACAGCTTGAGCTGTTTTCTTCTTCTTCACGTGGTCACAAAAAGACTGAACGTTCCTTCCATTTCTGGTTGGATATTTGGGCAGGTCTAGGTGGCAAAATCTTTGTAGAAACGGTGGCTGAAAAGCTGCAAAATATGTTTTGGGGTAATTTCAGCTTTTTCTGTCAACACAGCAAAATGCAACAAAAATAGGTTGCAGCCTGTTTGTACGATATGAGGGTTTTAAGTCAATCCTGTGGTTCACAAAGTTCAAACCAAATGTCTTACCCTGCATTTGTCAGTTCTTTCAACAGCTGTGAAACTTTTATGTGGAAGTATACAGCAAGTGGAATTAATGAGGTTCATTGTGGATTCACATATGTTGCAGGAATTATAAAAATATTCTTCCCGTGGTGTGGTGCAGAGGGTGATGCTGCACTAAATCAGGTGTTTGCTTTTGACAACCTGCAGCTAATAAGCTTCAAAAAGTGCTTAGGAATCAGGAAATTGTCATTCCTGGGGATATCTGCCTAAAACCCCACGAGAAGTTCGGATTTTTTGTCTCCTCATAAAAGAGTTGGGTTTTTTAAAAATTTAACCATTTTTTTAACGATTGAACCGTTCCTGTTCCTATTGCTATTCCCCCCACGCTTGCAAGGTGAGTCTGTAAAACGTTCCAAACGTGTTTTGCAGGTGATCAAGAACAGCAAGACCAACGTGCCGGAGCTGGAGCTGTTCCCTCGGTACCTGCTGTTCCTGCGGCAGCAGCCGGCCACGCGCACCCAGCAGTCCAACGTCTGGGTCAATATGGGTATGATGAGCCTCAGAATGTTCCCTCAGCATTTGCCCAGAGGTAACTTAAGAATGCAGCAAGAACCACCACCCCCGTGCAGTTTCTAGGCCAGCCCAGGCTGGGGGAGCTTCCTGCGCTGCGCTTGTGCTGCAGCTCGATCGCCCTGCGGCACGATCGGCGCCCGGGAGCAGCCAGGGGCTTCCCCTGCCCTCCCCTCCAGGGAAGAGGCAGCAGGGAGCAGCCAGGGGCTTCTCCTGCCCTCCCCTCCAGGGAAGAGGCAGCAGGGAGCAGCCAGGGGCTTCTCCTGCCCTCTCCTCCAGGGAAGAGGCAGCAGGGAGCAGCCAGGGGCTTCCCCTGCCCTCTCCTCCAGGGAAGAGGAAGCAGGGAGCATCTAGAGGCTTCCCCTGCCCTCCTCTCCAGGGAAGAGGCAGCAGGGAGCATCCAGGGGCTTCCCCTGCCTTCCCCTCCAGGGAAGAGGCAGCAGGGAGCATCCAGGGGCTTCTCCTGCCCTCTCCTCCAGGGAAGAGGCAGCAGGGAGCATCCAAGGGCTTCTCCTGCCCTCTCCTCCAAGGAAGAGGCAGCAGGGAGCATCTCGGGGCTTTTCCCAGCCCTCCCCTCCAGGGAAGAGGCAGCAGGGAGCAGCCAGGGGCTTTTCCCTGCCCTCCAGGGAAGAGGCAGCAGGGAGCAGCCAGGGGCTTCTCCTGCCCTCTCCTTCAGGGAAGAGGCAGCAGGGAGCATCCAGGGGCTTTTCCCAGCCCTCCCCTCCAGGGAAGAGGCAGCAGGGAGCATTTGCAGGGAAATCAGTTGATTCCCATGGTTATGGGGGAGTTGGGAGTGAGAAATGAGCACGGCAGGAGCTGAACTGATCAGAAGAGCCAGAGCTGGGCATTCCCGTTGGGAGCGATTCCTGTGGCCATGGAATAGGTGCCCCTGTGCCTCTCTATGATAGTGCAGTGGCACAATAAATTCAATTAATGCTCAGCCAACTGCTTCTGAGTTACTTGGGCAGCTGGGCTTTGATGCCCAAAATTATTTAATGCTCTTCAGACAGCGATGAAATGAATGGAATATGAAGACTATTATTTGGTGTAGTTCAAAAAGACAATTAAATACAAAGTGTAAACACCCAGCTAAAATCTGTTTGTCATAATTGCGGTGGTAATGCTCACCAAAAGATTGTACAAGAGTAATCTTCAGGTTGTGGCTTCACGTTTCAGCTGGGAAGTGTTGCAGGATTTGTCTCCAAAGTTCCCAGCTTGCCTTGCACAGGAGGCTGGGAGGAGTCCCTGCTGTTCACATTTGGACACACGTTTGCGTCCACAGCAACATGTCCAAAAGTGGGCTCGCCTGGCTGCTAAACATTCAATCCTTCAGCCTTGCTAGGGTCAGGATGTGGTTAAAACCCTGATGCAGATGCTCAATTTTTCACTGCTTTGGTAGGATCTCAACCCTCTGTGTAGTCAGCAGCTGCCTGTGCCATCGAGTTCTGCTGCACAAACTGCCTCTGCCCAAATTCAGCTTTCCTGCCTGACCTAATCCAGTGGAAACTGCTTTGTTTGGATATCCTAAAATGCCCAAATTCCAATGAAGAGAATCTTCTCATGTGCCAAATTTGATCTTGATTTAGAATTACTTTGCACTGCACTAATTTGATTGTCCAATCAGTCATTAATCTTGTGGAGTTCTCAGATGTGCTTTCTTGCTGTAATCTTACAACTAATCCTCTGATCCCTAATCTCAGAAAATGTTGTTTTCTTTTAAAAAAACTGAGTACTTTGCTTGGTACACTGAAGCCAGACTGATGCTTTGCTGATTTGTAAGGTATCATTTACTCTCTTGTCAAATTGCATGTGATAATATAATACTGCACCTTTTCATGTTGTACTGTTTATTTTATTGTAATCTTTTAACAGGGAAAATAGAATTGTGTCACTCCGGCTACTTAAGTATTGCAGTTGCCCAATTTGGGTTTGGCTGGATAATAAAAGCTTTTCATGTCTCTGTAAGGAGTGGGGAACTTCTGAAGTTTAAATTAAAAAACCCCTCTTTAAAGTTGGTCTCATCTCTAATGCAAAGGTTTTATTTAAAGATAAGCTCACGTTATGAAGAGCAACAGTCTTGACCATTTAATTAATTTGTTGTTGCAAATGTGGGGTTGTTGAGAAAGTTTGGTGGAAATCCCAGGTGTCTTCACAGAATGTTTGAGGAATTTAGTTATTAAGAAATTCAGTTATTAGGAATACTTCTATTGTGAGCTGCCAGGCTGATTTCATGTGCACAGATCAGCCTTCATCCCCACAGAACAGCTGAAGCAAAGTCATGCTACTCCCAAAAATAGTCAAACTGATTTTTTTTTTACCTTTTTTTTTTTACTTACAACATTCTCTCAAAAAGAAAATCTGCATGAAATTTTGAAGTCCTTTATTTTGAAAATTCCCTTTGCCTCTCATGCTGTGTCTTTAAGGAACAAAAAGAGTTGTGAAAACTTGTAAAACTCCATTGAATTCTTTTATTTCCTCTGAAAATCTCAGGGGAGCAATTTTCTGAGAGGTTTTGCTAAGAAGGGAGGTATTTTATCTGCTTTGGGACAGCAAATTTGTTGTCCTAAAGGGTCAGCAACAACTGGGTTTCCACCTAACTCATAAACACAAGCCCTGCAAGTGCCTATTGCATTTTGCAGGGAGTAAATTCAGTGTACAAGCTATCGATCCGATCTCTGGGTAAACCCATTCTCCTTCCCCCTTCTCTCACTGTGAATCCAGGGAATGTCCCTTCCCCAAATGCCCCTTTAAAAAGGGTGTTGGCTTACACTGGCTGCTTCAGTCGGATGCAAACCATCAAAGAGATCCACGAGTATCTGTCCCAGAGGCTGCGGATAAAGGAGGAGGACATGCGCCTCTGGCTCTACAACAGTGAGGTAATCTTGCCCCTTTGCCTTCCTTTTTTTTTTTTTTTATTGGATATTGTATGTTTTATTCCTTTCCAGAATCTATTCAATACACACGCACAGAAAAATGAGAGTGGCCGTAAATATCCTTTACAGTTACAGCCTCTTGCTGTTTATTTTTCGGAGGTTTTTTGTGCTTTAATTTCCGTGCTTTGAGGTGAAAGGATCCTCAGAGTGCTGGACATGTAGAACTCTCTATGAATTATTGTTTCCTCCTGCAGAACTATCTCACTTTGCTGGATGATGAAGATCACAGACTGGAATATCTTAAAATCCAAGATGAGCAGCATTTAGTAATAGAAGGTATAAAAATTGGCTGTAATTGATTTATGCATTAAAAATAGACTTTTACAGAGGGCATCTAGGGGGAGGTGGCTTCAAAGCTAATTTAGGAAAGTTTTGCATGTATTTTGTCCCTATTTTGAAACACATTTGGATCTTCTGTTGGTTTGCAACAACACAAAATATCAGTGGTGGCTCATGAACTGATTTGTTCAGACCTGGTGGATCTTCAGTGAGAATTAGCATAAGCACTGAAAAATTTGCTGTTCAACAGCAAAAGCAATCCCAAGGCTGCTTTCTAAAGATGTTACTGGTGTGATTGGAGGGATGCCAGTGTTAGAACGAGTTCCAATAATGATTAGAAACATTGAAATGAAAACTAGCAAAAAGAATAGCTAAAAGTAAGCACATTTCTAATGCCAACTATTAGAAAATTTTAATTAAACCTCTTCAGCTGTGTAAGCTCTCTGGAGTAAGCAACAACTTGTAAAAACCCCTTTTTGTGTCCCTTTCTAGTTCGAAACAAAGACATGAGCTGGCCAGAAGAGATGTCTTTTATAGCAAACAGCAGTAAAATAGACAGACACAAAGGTGAGTCTTTCACAGAGTCACTGGATTGTGATGAGAAGAGAAATCCAAGAAAACAATTGAAATTTTGAAAGAATTCTTTTTAACCCAAGTCCTGTTAACATTGGGTGAGGTTGTTTAGGCTGCTTTGCCTGGTCTTTATATTAACTTAAATGCTGGAAATGTGGGGGAATGGGATTTTGTGCTTATTACCTTGGATTTTTTTAAGGCAAGGAATAATTAAGATTTTACCAAATGAATCCAGAATCTTCAGTACCATAATGACCTGTAAATATTCTGTACGGATGGCAGTGCTGTCTGTGGTGAATCAGGTCAACAAAATACCTCCATTTCTGTGAAGCAGAGTTGAGAGAGCAGCTATTTTAAACATCTGCTGCATCTGTGCGATGTCATAATTGGGAGCAGGTTCAATTAAATTGGTTACTGCTACAACATTCTGCATTTTCTTATCTGCACAACTGCTCTGATGATGGTTTTTTTGCTCAGTTCCTACTGAGAAGGGTGCCACAGGCCTGAGCAATCTGGGGAACACGTGCTTCATGAACTCCAGCATCCAGTGTGTCAGCAACACCCAGCCCCTGACGCGCTACTTCATCTCAGGGAGGCATCTCTATGAGCTGAACAGGTAATTCCTGTGTGAGAACAGTGGCATTTTCGGTGCTGGAACATTTATTCAGGCTGGCTGCTTCTGAAAGCTGAAATTCAGTGTAAAGGAATCATTTAAATGCAGTGTTAGCAGCTCTGCAGCAGATACTACGTTAGAGGCATGGAAATACAACCTCTTGTTTCTGGGAGCAGGAAGCCTTTCTGCTTCCTTCTCCATCTCCAGGCTTGAGCTGTGGTTTAATTTGAATATTGTGTTAATTCCTTCTGTAACTTCTAGGACAAATCCCATAGGAATGAAAGGGCACATGGCCAAGTGCTACGGGGATTTGGTTCAGGAGCTGTGGAGTGGCACCCAGAAGAACATTGCCCCCTTAAAGCTGCGGGTGAGTTATTCCGAGGTGCAAAACAAGGATTTCTTGGCAAAGCAGAAATTCAATGCACTTTTTCCTGATGTTGCCTGTATTGTAGCAGTTTGGAGACTCAGAGTCTTCCCTAGAAGGGCCAGCGTTCATCAGTGCTGGTGGAATTTGGGTTGTAAGGCCAAAGGAGTTACCTGGTATGACTCAGGCTGTGCTGTAAAAAGTGGCTTTTATAGCCCTTTTATAGCCCTTTTTAGGGACAGAAGATGATGCATTTACCTGTTAATGAGCTTCTGTTCTGAAAGCTGAAGGAGTTCCCTTCAGCTCTTGGCAGTTGAGTTTGTGTTCATTGACAGCACGTGTCTCACCTACAATATTTTGACTTATTTTTACGTTTGTTACATGACATTAAATAACTTTCTGGCTTTTTTATTTTTTTTTATAGTGGACAATAGCAAAATATGCTCCAAGATTTAATGGCTTTCAGCAGCAAGACTCACAGGAGCTTCTGGCTTTTCTTCTGGATGGGCTTCATGAGGATTTGAACAGAGTTCATGATAAGCCATATGTAGAACTGAAGGACAGTGATGGTCGGCCAGACTGGGAAGTGGCAGCAGAGGTGGGGCTTCAGATCTTTGGCTCTGGGGTTTTTTTGTGTGTTTTTTCTTTTCCTTATAGTACTAAGCTGAGAAATTGTTGATGAGGCTGCCTGTGGCAACGTTTTGGGACTGTAGCACCTTTTGGATCTTGTCAGAGCTGTGATTTACAGAGACCATTTCACCTTTAAGCTGAAAATTAACTTTAATTGTTGTAATAAAATTATAAAGATGATACTTCACAACTGTTTTGAACAACTCCACAAAATTAGGGAGTGTCAAAATATTTCAAGATACCTGATGATCCCCTCAGAAATATTTTAAATGGTGTCATACCTTGATTATTGTGTTGAGTACTTTACTTGTATTATAACTAAATACTCCCTATTTATTAAGTATTAGTAAATAATACTTGTGGAAATAATTTGACTCCCATAGGCCAGTGAAACTTTGGAGACCCATGAAGTAGTCTTCAGTTTTTAACTTTATATAATATTTTTTGTGCTTCATTTCAGGCCTGGGAAAACCACCTGAGGAGAAACAGATCCATTGTTGTAGATTTATTTCATGGGCAGCTGAAGTCACAAGTGAAGTGTAAAACTTGTGGGCATATAAGTGTTAGGTTTGACCCTTTTAATTTTTTATCCTTGCCTTTGCCAATGGACAGCTACATGCACCTAGAAATTACAGGTGAGTGGTGTAAACTTGTCATTCCTAAAATAAAATCTCTGTAAGTGGAACAGCTATAAAGCATCAGATTTTGTTTGTGTTACTACTTATTAAGAATAATACAGTCATTTTAATATAATTTTAATATAATGAATAAAGAATTTTCATTGGAACACAGTTAAACTAAGCTGAAACCTTTAGAAACAGAACATGGATGGCCCATTTTTAGTCTTGACTGAATGATTTAATACATAAATGTGTAAAATGGAGATTTGGAGAACTTTCCTTCGGTTCCCTCTCTTGTGGAGGTTGTCCTAAATCTGCCCAGAGGAAAAAACAGAGCTGGGGGAAAAATATAATATGGGTCATGAACTGAACTGTGCTCTGAAGGAGCTGTGGATTGCTGGAAAAGAGGCAAAAGAAAAGATGGTAAAAAAGTGAAACAAATTTTTAATGCATTTTCTACTGCCTATGCGGCAAGAGATTTTCTGACATGGTGACATTGCCTGCAGACCTTGAAAATTGACTGGGAAAATAAAATAAATCATCCATTCAAGTGGGGAAAAAAATATTTTCCGATAAATGAGGGAGCTGTAATGTATTGTTGTCATTAAAACTTGCCTGGGTTGCTGAGCAGGGTGTTTCTTTTCCCTTTTGAAGTAATTAAATTAGATGGTACCACTCCTGTTCGATACGGGCTGAGATTGAACATGGATGAGAAGTACACAGGCTTGAAAAAGCAGCTGAGTGAACTCTGTGGCCTCAAACCAGAGCAGCTTCTGCTTGCAGAGGTGCACAGCTCCAATATAAAGGTAAAAAGAAAAAGCAATTAATTACTGCTGCAACATGCTTTGGGTGTTTTTGTTACTTCTTTATTATTTTTAACATTTAAACTTTGCTTACAAGAACTGTGAAATAATTTAATTTAGAAGTGTGATAAAAAATCAGCTTAGTTATCTCTCTATATGAACTTTTATTTCATTCTTAAACAGTAATTTGGCTTGCTGTAAATAGATTAAAATTGATTGCTAATGATATTTTAGGGGGAAAAAAAAGTATGAAATCATATTGAGGTAATAAATCTCGAAGTGGTGTCGTGAGTTTAAACACTGTCAAGACATCAGGGCCACAAGGAATGACTGGCTGAGTGTGTGTGGATATTTCCAGGTAGATTTTTTGGCTGTAGATTAAAAGTGCTTGAAATGAGCAGCTCTTGGTGTGTTCAGAGAACCCCTGACAACTCCTGCAGAGGGCTTGGCTTCCTTTATTCTTCTGGAAAGCTGTAAGGAGGCAGATGGGAGGGAGAGAGGAGCTGATAAATGCAGCGTGCAGAAGAACAGAACACGTTTGGAGTCACAGGTAAAGGTATGCAGGTGCCTGAGCAGCTCTCCCTCTCTCCTGAAGAACTTCCCCCAGGACAACCAGAAGGTCCGGCTGTCCGTGAGCGGCTTCCTGTGCGCGTTTGAGATCCCCATCCCCGGCTCCCCCACGTCAGCATCCAGCCCCGTGCAGACAGGTGAGAGAAAACCCTGCTTTCCCTGCTTCTTGAAGCTGCAGAGTGTTCAGGAACTCAGGACTAAGCTCTGTTACTAAGGGAGGATTAAAGAAAGGACAAGTGAGGGTTGTGCTCGGTATCCACACGGAACGGAAAGGATGAAAAAACCCTGGGATCAGTCGCGGTTGCTGTGGATAATTAACGGTTTAATTGCCTGCCTGCAGAGGTCTCCACTGGCCCATCAGCCAATGGAGCTGCCACCATCCTGATGAACGGGGACGTTGCCAAGCCAAGCCTCATTCCCAACGGGATGCCAAACACCGTGGTGCCATGTGGGACGGAGCGCAGCCCGCCCGGCTGGACCCTCAACGGCCACGTGCCCTCGCTGTGTGACAGCCCCTGCACTGGCTACATCATTGCAGTGCACAGGAAAATGGTCAGTGGCCTTGCACGCTCACCAGCTGTTTGTGCTGCACGCTTGGAGAGAAATTTAACAAAACTTTTTGCTTTTTTTCATGTCCACATGATGATTGCACACGTTTATGTTTGACGGGGTCAGATAACCTCGCCGTAACGTCATGAAATAGAAATGTCTTTCAAGTCACTGATCCAAATTTACAGTATTTAATATTGGAATTAGAGTCGTTTTAATACAATTAGAGATTAATTCTAATTGCCAAGGCCTGAAATCAGTCATAGGGCCAGCAATGCAGGTGATTACTGTACTGAGAGTTAATGCACCTTCACATCTGACTCCTCCTTTTGCTTGCCACAGATGAGGACAGAGCTGTATTTTCTCTCATCTCAGAAGAATCGGCCCAGTCTCTTTGGAATGCCGTTAATTGTTCCCTGCACAGTTCACACACGGAAAAGAGACCTCTACGATGCTGTGTGGATCCAGGTTTCCAGGCTGGCCAGCCCCCTCCCTCCTCAGGAAGCCAGCAACCATGCACAGGACTGGTGAGCTGGGCACCTCAGCCTTGGATTTCAATTGGAATACAGCACCTTACACTTGCTTGCAAGATCTAAAATTGTGTTCATTTGCTTTCTCATAATAATGGCAATAATTAAAATTAAATCCTTTTTAGTACAGTTAAATGGAGCTGCACTTAAAGGTTGGCTTCGTTCTTATCCAGTAATTGATAATTATTTATATCTGATGAATTTAAGCCATGGAAAGGCAGCTTTTAATAGTTTATTGTAACCAAAAAAATCATTTTGATGTTTTTTTTTTTTTAAGTAATCATAACAGGCCCAGTGAAGGAAGGTAATTGCAGTGAGAGTGCTGCTGTTTGATGTTGTGTTCTCCTCTATTTCAGTGATGACAGCATGGGGTATCAGTACCCCTTCACCCTCAGGGTAGTTCAGAAGGATGGAAATTCTTGTGCTTGGTGTCCATGGTACAGGTAAATTGTCCTTTTTTCCATTTACAGCAGGGAATCACTCCAGCAGAAAGGTAATTTATGGTAATGGGTCTGTGGTACATTTCAGACTTCAGAGGTAATATCAAACAATAAGAATCTGGAATGTAATTTCACCAGAACTCTCTCCAGGCAGACTTGCACTGCAGCACAGCTTTTATGACTTAGAGAGCTGCAAGTTCTGCTGTCACAGAAACTTTAAATTAGGAGACAGAAATGAGATTATCCAAAACCTGTTAACGCCTTGCAACGTTCTGTGTCTGTGTGCAGCCTTGTGTGTCCACAGACTTGCATGGTTTTGGGGGTTTTCACACAAACCCAGATTTTTAGATGGAATTCATCTGCTCCTGTGAGTTCCTGTGCCATTTGAAGGGTAAGAACTAAAATAAAGAAAAAGGAATTCACCCTGGAAGGATCCTTGAAATTTTCCATAAACAAAGACTTGCTAATGAAAATTCCAGACCCTTGCTGGAAGGTATTCAGGCCAAAATCTATTTTTTTAAAAAGTGTTTTATAGCTCTTAGAATGAGTTATCGTGGTGAAAATGACTTATGGACACAGAGTAGTGGAGGTTTTTGGGGTCACAGCTGGGTTTGGTCAGCACTGCATCATAATGGAATGAAAGGGACCTTAAAGATCATCCCATTCCAACCTCCTTCCGTGGGCAGGGACACCTTCCACTCGATCATGTGCAGGCAGATGGTCGAGCTCACCCAGCTGCTTCCACTTCTCACTCAGTTAAAGTTTTGCAGTAAAAACACAAATAACCCTGAGCACTGCTGTGTAAAAATGTCTCACACTGACGGCGAGGGCTGGAGCTTGGAGGGTGCAGACGACGCAAAACAAGGAGCAGAAGTGAATTAATGCAGAGGTGATTGAACACTTTACTGACCACATCCAACCTTTTGGATTCAGATTCTGCCGTGGCTGTAAAATTGAGTGCACAGAGGACAGGGCTTGTGTGGGCAACGCCTACATTGCTGTGGACTGGGACCCCACCGCGCTCCACCTGCGCTACCAGACCTCGCAGGAACGGGTAAAACACCACCAGAAACCCTCTGAAACACCACCCATTCCACCCTTTTTTATTTATTTGGTGCTGCTTTTGTCCATTTTCTGTTAAACCGAAGGCAGTAATCATGGAGCAGTGTGTTCTGGATAAATCGATGTCTTGATGTTAGAACTCTTATGTGGCCTAATGGTGTGGAAGGGAAGCTTTTAAAGAACCACAGCAGTGCATTTGCTGTCTGTTGTGAGCTGCTGTTAAGCTAGTCAAGATATATAATAATATATTACATAATACATTACAAAATATCTAAATTTGATAAATTTTCTCTAAGTATAAACTGTTGTGCATGTGAGTAAACCTATTTCCTCATTAAGTCAACAAAAGACATCTGAAGGTGAGCCTGTAGCTGAGTTAATCTGGAATAACCCATCAAATTGGTGAGTTTTATCTATAAAGTTGTGCTTTATGGATTATTTATAAGCAGAGCCCAAGTATAAGAGCAGTGAATTATTTTTATCTGCCCCTTCATAACTGAAATGAAATTCCTGCTGGAACTTAGCGCGTCTCGTTTTTATCTTTAATTCTGAACAACCCAGCCAAGTTATTTGTGTGATACTGTGAGGAGAGCCCTCCTCTGAGCAGTGTGTGTTACATTTCCAAGTCAGAGACAGTTTTCTCTCCCTTCAGATTGTGGAAGAACACGAAAGTGTTGAACAAAGCCGCCGAGCCCAAGCAGAGCCCATCAACCTGGACAGCTGTCTGAGAGCCTTCACCAGCGAGGAGGAGCTGGGGGAGGATGAGATGTACTACTGCTCCAAGTGCAAGACCCACTGTCTGGCCACCAAAAAACTGGATCTTTGGAGACTTCCCCCTATTTTGGTAGGATCTTGTGTCATTTTCCTCCTCAGCAGCAAACCCAAAGCACGTGGTTCCCAAATCTGACGCCGCCTTGCTCTGAATGAGATGATTTGCTTTGTTCACGCTCTCAGGAGGGGCACTGACTGAGTTTGCTTCGTGCAGGCAAATAAAGCAAACCTCAAATCCTTTTGAATGTTTTTAGCTGCTGCCTTGCAGGAAATGGTGGTGGTTTGTGCTCAGTGTCAGCTGCTCTGACACAGCTCATGCTCAGATGGTGACACGATCTCCTCTCTGGCTGTGGAACACCTGCAGTTCTTATTTTTCATATTTGGTAGCTTGTTCAAAACAGACAGTGCTGATCATTGAATTGAAGCAACCTTTGCCATCATTTCTACATTAAAATATTAATTTCATATTTTACCAGCTCAATCCCAAAATCCAAATTGTCACGCAGAGCATTATTTTTACTAGCGTACAATAAAATGTATATGTTTTGGGGAAAGCTCTCTTTAAACAGTGAAATTACTCACTGGGATGTCATTGCCCCCCTTTAATAACTTTCTCTACTATGTTTCCCTTCAGATCATTCACCTGAAAAGATTTCAGTTCGTTAACGGCCGCTGGATAAAATCCCAGAAAATCGTGAAATTTCCCAGAGAAAACTTTGACCCAAGTGCCTTTTTGGTACAAAGGGATCCGAGTCATTTCCAAAGGAAGCAGCTCACCCTGCAGGTTGACAGCCTTCCTGAAGCACGGGCTGGCCAAGGGGACACCAGGAAAGCAGATGTGCAGATCACTGGCACAGCAGGAGAAGGGGACACGCTGAACAGGAGTCCATCCTCCCTGAACGCTACTGTCCTCAATAATGTCAAAGGTAGGGAATGACAAGGGAAAATTCCACTCAGTGCTGGTGTTTGGAGGGGGGAAAATGTTATTATGGATAAAATTTTAAAGTTCAGGGTGTTTTTTGCCAAAGCTCTGCAGTTTGAAACGTTTCTTAGTGAAGCTTTAGCAGAAAAAATGAAAGAAAATTTAAGAAGTTGCTCAGTGGCAACAGATATTGGTACTTGTGTAAGTGGGCTGGGGTAAGAGTGAGGGATGTGCTCCTGCATTAAAGAGTTAAATTTCAGTGTCTAGGTGTATTGGATGTGTGTGCACAAAGATGGGTTTTTATTTCTACATATTACCTATGAGCTGCAGTGAAAGAGTGGGGTTTAATGTTTGGTTTTTCAAAAAATCACTTACTTAAAAGAAATCTAGACTGTGTTTGTACTGATCTGAGGAATCTCTGTGTTTTCTGTCCCAGCATCTCCATCCTTGGGGAGGAAAAGTGGAACCAGCTGCCCTTCAAGTAAAAACAGCAGCCCCAACAGCAGCCCGAGGACTTTGGGGAGAGGCAAAGGGCGCCTGCGGCTGCCCCAGCTGGGGAAAAACAAACTGTCCAGCAGCAAGGAAAACCTGGCTGCAAACAGGGAGAACGGTGCTGAGCACGAGCAGGGGGATGCTCTGACGAAAGGACAGGCTTTGGGGGGCAGCCAGAGCGAGCTGTACCCCGCGCAGGACAGCGAGGGGGCTCTGGCCAACGGGTACCTGTGGGAGCAGAGCTCGCTCAGCAACGGGCAGGGCGAGAACCACAGCGAGGACGACACCGCCGACGACCAAAGAGACGACGTCTGGGTGAACCCCATCTACAACCTTTATGCAATCTCGGTAGGTGGCTGCTCCTCTGCTCAAAGTGCCTCCTTGGGGCACTGCTTTGACCAAATGCCTCTGCTGGGTTCGTGCCAGCACAGGGACGTGGAGGGAAGGAGGGCAAAAGTCGGCACAATAAACTCGCTGTAAAACTGAGGATGAATTAAGTGTCTCTAATCTGTTCTCCTGGTGTGTACAAAGTTAGTCAGCCCCAGCTGTCTAGATTGTCGTGAGCCATTGTCACTCACAGATAATGAACTTGGGAATCATTTCTTTGATGTTTGATCCAGGATTTCTTTTCTTCTTTGTTCTCCTCAGTGCCATTCAGGAATTATGGGAGGGGGTCATTACGTCACTTATGCCAAAAACCCGAACAACAAGTGGTACTGCTACAATGACAGCAGCTGCAAGGTAAAGCACTTCTTTTCCTCATTATTTCATACCATTATTATAATTATTTTAAATAATTTTTGCCTTGGTTAGCCAGAGCTAAAGAAATTTAGAATCAGAAATTCTAACTGAAGAAATTTTAGAATCACGGAATGGTTTGGGTTGGAAGGGACCTTAAAGCTCATCCCATTCCAGCCCTCTGCCATGGGCAGGGACACCTTCCACTAAATCAAACATTTGTGGAGAGCTGCTGTTTGAAATCATGAGCATGTCCAAAGCTGCATCAGATAAATACTAAAATTATTAACTGAAATAGTACGTGAGGTTTTTTCCAAGGTAACATCTGTTCATCAGCTGCTCCTGTGGTTAAGGGAAGATGCTTATTTCATACAAAGATGGGAAAATGACTAAGAATGGAAAGCCAGGAATATATTTCCATGATGGCAGCAGTTTGTATTCAGTTGGTGAATAACTCAGCTCTGACACTTCTAAGTATTTGCATTCATCACTATAAAATTGTCAAACTTCTCGAGTAATTCATGGAGCCAGCTAGCAAAGAGGGGAGACAGCAAACGGGATTCCTGGTGTTACAGCCAGTTAAGAATACGCTTTTTGGGGCAACAGTGTGTGTTTGGAGCGCAGTGCCACAGTTATCCCACGGCGTTTTTCCGGGTGTTTTCCCCGTGTCAGGAGTTGCACCCGGACGAGATCGACACGGACTCTGCCTACATTCTGTTCTACGAGCAGCAGGGGGTGGACTATGCCCAGTTCCTGCCCAAGATCGATGGCAAGAAGATGGCAGACACGAGCAGCATGGACGAGGACTTCGAGTCCGACTACAAGAAGTACTGCGTGCTGCAGTGAGCCGCGGCCTGGGGAGACGCGCTGCCACGTGCCCTTGGGGAAGGCGTGGCTGAGACACACAACAGCTTGTGGTTGTGGTTGTCCCCTGTGAGCTGAAAGCACAAGAAGAACCCCCTGGTTAAGCAGTTAATACCCAGTAGTATCGTTTTGTTCTGTTTTCTCACTACATGCTCGAAACGTTTCTGATGTTGGACATCTGAGACTGCCACTGGCCTTTAAATCCAATGGTTGGAGAAAAGCCGACTAGGACCAAATAAGAGCTAAATTAAACATCCAAATAAGAGCTAAACAGAGTAGTGGAGAGTTTACCAACACCCCCTCCCCGAGGCTCTCGTTAGGTTTAAGGTAACGGGGAAAAACAATTTGTAGTGTTGTCTTTGGACAACATGATATTGCTACCTCCTTTTTCCTGCAGTTTTATTGCATTTTATTGGCAAAACAGGGAAGGCAAGAGAAGGAAAAGTGCACAAACGGAAACAATTATTGTCACGGGGAAGAGAAGTTTCCAGTTTTGCCACCACTAATGTGTGTCAGTTGCTTTCTTTCTGTATGTTGGGAGCACAACCAAATCATCATTTGAGAAGAGATTAATTTCTACACTTGAATGGTTTATTATACTTGTGTTTCCTCCACGTGTTGGCTGTGCAGATCAACATGTTTCAGGAATGGCTTTTCTGCCTGAAGAGTGCTGGCTCAAACTTTTTTGAGCTGCCTCGAGAAGAAACTTCAGGTTGGAGAGAGTAGTTGTGATTACACTCACGGTGTCTTAAAACGTGCACATTGCACAAAACGTTCCCAGCTTTTGGAAGGAGAGATGCTTGAGCTTATGTTTCATGACTGGTGTTGCTTTTGAAATTTGCACTTTTGAAAATGCTTCTGATTCAGTTGAAACCCACGGTTTGTTTGGTTTCTTGTTGTTGTTGTTGTAAGGGCTCTGGAGTGAATGGCTGTGAATATCCACTGTGTATTTCAAAGGAAGAAGCTGTGGCTGTCAGGTAGCTGTCGTAGCATTCATGGATGGAGGTTTTTTTTTATTGGTTTCCTAATTCAGTTTCTTGTTTTCAAAATTTGGTTGCCNGTTTCCTTTTTTTTTTTTTTTTTTTTTTTTTGTTACAACAGGTTATGCAAATACTTGCAATTAAAGCAGATTTGCTTTCCATGCCCTTGCAACATGCTCTGTAATTCAAGGGGCTTCTTGCATGAGGGGAAGGGTGACTGAGTCTTAGCAGAGACTGGAAAAAAAGAGGGTTGTTTTTTTTGAGCAGGCATTTCTTTAAACATTTTCGGTGTTAAATTGTTTGCATATCTGAGTGAAGATAAAGATTTTCACTCTTTTGGCCTTTTGTTCTTCAGCTGAGTTTAAACAGCTCATTAATTTTGTCACACATCATCTTCCCAGTTCTCCGGATTTTTGTACCTTCACTAACAAAACTGTTACTTACGTGGTTCTCTGCGATTCATGTTTGGATTCCTTTTGGGGTGTTTGACGAGAATGCCAAACCTTCAGTGAGTTTAGCATTTCCAGGAGGATCTGGGGTTTATCCGTTTAAGAAATGATATCAGCCAGTCTGGCTGTCTTTGCTCAGGCAGAGCCCTCCCTGCCTTTGGAGGTTGTGCCTCTTTGGGGACAGCAGATCTGGTCCAAAAATGAGTCTTGTCTTACCTGTCAGGTGTTGCTCCTTATCCTCTATGGTCTTCTATCTTTAAAGTGGTCTGAGCATTGAGCCTGAAGAAAAGCAAACATGACTTGTGAATTTCTAGGTTAGAAGCTTTTTCAACACCCACTTGTCTACTCCTCCCTCCGCAAACTCCATGAAAAGTGAAAGATTTTCAACTGATTTACTTTAAAATGTTTTATTTAAGCAGGTAGCACAATCTACTAATGTTATTTGATCTTCTGTGTTTGTTACATTGGTTGTAATTAATTTTTTAAATTAAATTAATTCAAGAATTAGTAGTAAATTTATTAAGTTAACTATTAACTACATTCACTTTGTAAATTATTGTATAAAACTTATTGACAATGCACTGACTTTAGAAAGATGTTAATGTACATAAATGCCTTGTAAATAAAATAGTGTTGATGTACTGGAATATGAGCTGTATTAAAACAAAGGTATTGGTAATTGTATATGGAGTGAACCTGTTTATCTGTAACTATATTATTCAAACAAATTAAATACTGTGGATGCAGATGAAGTGTCACTTCTTGTCAGATAATTTTTAATAACTGTTTTCCTGCTCTGAAGTGTCTGTGCTGCTTCCATGAAGCTTAAATGCCCTCGTCAATCCAAAAGCTGAAGCGTGGGTGTGCATCCAGCAATTCTTTGCAGCTTCTTCGTTGTTTACAAAAGGTGAGTTGGGTATTTTGTTGATGCTAATAACACTCATTACTCGCAAACAATCCATGTCAGCAGTGCAGCGATCCCTCACGTACAGGAAGGCTTTGCTCTGGTGTCTTTGGACAGGGTCTGCAGGTACCTGGTGGCCAGTCCCGGTGCCTGAGGTGTCCCTGCTGCAGCCAGGGCTGTTTGCTCACGGAGCTGCTGACTGCAGACGGTGCTGAGACACTTCCCCTGGGCAGGCAGGGGTGGGAGAGCCCTGCTGCAGCCACAGCCCCGCTTTTCTCCAAGGAGGAAGTGGACCTGGTTGAGCTGGCAACCAGAGCAAAGTCTGCAGGGAGCTGATGTCAGGAGCACACATCACCTCGGTTCTTGGGCGTTTCCAAGAGCACCGTGGTGATGTTTAGCTGGAAATGAACCATTGTTCCTATTTATGGCCCTTGAAGATCCTCAGTGGGTATTTATCCAAGGATTAGCACGCACCAGCATCCCCAGGGATGATGCCAGAGTGTCTGGAACTGAAGCCATCTCTGGCTGGGAGTGGTGACGCTTCCTCATCACGGTCACCTCCCCTGCCTGCTGGTCAGTTCTCAGAGCACTGGTCATTCTTACCAAGTGTGGTCACCTCATGGTGTCACTGGAGTCACTTGGGCATTTTCAATGTTGAAAATTTAATTTCAATATGAAGAACGTGGGCTATAGTCATTCCTGTCATGAATTTTCCTCTGTCAAGGCTTTGAGGTATTGAAAGCGGAATTTAAAAGGATGAAAATCTCTGATTACCAAGGATGTTCATACGTGCTGCTGTCAGTGGTAAAGCTTTTATTGATTGAGGAGTGCAGCAGGGGACATTAAAGAGATGAAGGCATCACATCCCTGCCCAAACCTGCAGCCATTTGCTGCCGCTGAATCCCTTTCACTTCCCGGGTCAGAACTGTGCAGGTCTGGAAGGAGGGCTCGGAAATGAGCAGAGCTGGTTTTGTGAGAGGGGAGCAGTGGGCAGCGAGCTGTGCTGGGATTTTCCCTGGTACCTTTGTGTGCGTGGAGCGCTGGAAGCGCCTGTCCTGCCCTTGCTGTGAGTCACACTGAACCCGGGGTGGCTTTTGGTGCTGCTCCTGGGAGGGAGGGGAAGGACACAGCAGGGACAGCCCCTCTTGTGCCAAACCCTCTTGTGCCAAACCCTCTTGTTCCCCTCAGAGGGAGGGGAGGGACGGGTGCACCAGCCCTGCAGGCCCTGCTGCCCACAGGAGTGACCACTGTCCCTTCCCTTCGCTGCAATCCCAAATCCCAGGGCGCTCTCCATCCTGATCCAAGTGCTGGATCCCCTCTGGAGCTGCTGTTCCAGCCCGAGTGCACCCCCTGCTCCCTGCCCTCCCCCGGGCTGGCACGGGAGCTGTATCCCTGCTTTTCCCTGGATCCAAATACCAAAATATCCCACATTTATCTGTGAGCTCTGATCATGTCCTGAGAACGTGCCGGGCTCCAGGCACGGCCGCTGGCCCAGGGCCCGGAGCATCCACGTAGATATTAATTATATTAATTATGTTAATTATACCTTTTGTTACCCTTTTCCCCTCAGGTCCAGTAAATTGAAGCAAGAAGTGAGTAAAATGCAGTCATCCATGCTTGCTGATTTATCGTTTCAGGAAAATAAAAACCTGTCAGGAGCTGGGGAGAATTGTGCCTTTTGTTTGGGACAAGCCTCCGGCTTCCTCGAGCGTGTGTAAAAGATTTCCTGTTTGTGAAAATGAAAAGCAGTGTTTGATAAGGTCCCTTCAGCAAAACGAGCCACAAAGGAGAAAACAGACTAAGGGTGCTTCTAGATTTGATAGAAATCGAATTTCCCTGGGAGTTGTGAGCATAGAAAACCAATGAGGAAAACTCACGGCAAAATATGGCTTTTATTTATATTTAGGGTAATTTCAGACACACCTGATGACTGAACCTCACCCAGCTTTTAGCAGTGCATCTAAAACTCGTGATGAGAGCACAGAGATGTGCCCAGGTGGGTCACAAGCTGCTTTGGGTGGTCAGAGTTCATGCACTTCCCTCCCCTGCAAAAAAAAAAATAAAAAATAAACAGCAGCAGATGCTTCAGAGCCTTTGTTAGTGAGCTGGCAGTGCAGGACTCGCTGTACTCCGATATTTTTTATCTCAGTGCTGCTGAAATTTTTTTTCAGCGTTAGATTTTTATTGGGTGCAAAGTCCGAAGAGGTGGCGGAGAGAGCCGTGGTGTGTGATGGCTGTTTTGTGAATTTTGGAAATGCTGTCTCCAAACTGCTGTGAGCATTCTCAGTGTTGTTCCGCAGCTCTGTGGGAGGTTAAAATCCTGTGGTTTTCCCTGATCCTGAACAGGGGAAGGACAGGGAGCTCCTGGGGGCCTGACCAAGGTATTATTTTGCATAGAACTATTGAATCACAAATTCTGACTCTTCTCCAGCTTCTTATTCCCTCCGAGTATTTTGCAAAGTTATATTGTCTTTACACCATGAATTTGGGAGGTTTTGGTCAAATTGAGGTTGAAGAAAGGAACTAAACCAACATTAAATTGGGAAGGTGGTGGATTGTGTGCTATGTTTGGAGTCAATGAAAAGGTTTGAGGCAACGGGTTTGGCTCAACCTTAACATCACAGAGAAGTTTGTCCAGGAATTGCTGCATCTCTGGGTAATCTGGTTTAGTTTGCTGAAATGTGATACAGAAAGCAGAGTTTTAGGTTAAGTCTCCTGTATGTTTAGCATGAAATGAAATTGTGCCTTCATTTAATGCAGCATTTTGTTGGGGAAAATATTTATGTGTCTTATAAATAAACCTTGGCCTCCCAAGGAGAAGCTGCAGGAAAGCTGGAGCGTGGATGCTGGCTGGGAGCTGGAGAACAGCAAAGGGAAGCTGGGGCTGCTGCAGGGCCAGAAACAGGATCCAACAGCACCGGTGGCAAATCAAACCCCTCACAAATGGTGTTTGCACTGTGATGGTTGGATAGGGACACAATGCAAGGAACAGGGTGGTTACAGAGCTCAGCCCGGGCACTGTGAGGCAGCTCCCTCCCCCAGGGGCTCGGGTGACAGGGTGACAGCTGTCCCCTGGGGCTTGTCCAGAGCAGCTGTGGCTGCCCCTGGATCCCCGGCAGTGCCCAAGGCCAGGCTGGACGGGGCTTGGAGCAGGTGGGACAGTGGAAGGTGTCCCTGCCACGGCAGGGGTGGGATGAGGATGTTTAATGTCCCAGCCCAAACCATCCTGGGGTTCCAAGAGAGGGAGGGAGAGCTCAGCAGTGGGGCTGGGTGAACGCACCCTGGGGTGATGCAGACTCTCACATTCAGGAGTACTCAGCGGGAGCAGAGCCAGTAAATCTGGGCTGTGCTGACCCCCCTCAGCTCAGCGCTGCCAGGACACAGCTGGGGCACAGCCCCAGCCCCTCCAGTCCGAACCAGCCCGGGGGAACTGCGGAGCCCAGGGCTGAACTGGCTGAACGCTGGAGCTCTGGGGCTCGGCAGTTCACGCAGGGATGGTTTAAACCACGGCTCAGTGCTGGAGGTTTGTGTTGAGAGCCCCCAGCAAGCAGAACAGAAAGGTGGGTGAGTTGTTGTTCCGAGGTGCTTTCCTTTTGATATGGAATAAAAAACCCCTTTAAATCAAAGCCATTCCTGTTGTATCCAAACACTCCTTGAAGGGGCAGGAAGGGATTCCTCGCAGGAAGGCCCCTTTGCCGCACGCTGGCCATGAGCACACGCTCCTGTTTATGCCCTTGCTCAGGAGCAAGTGCGTTGGAAATGTTTGCTTGCCATGTGGCCGTGCCTTTTTATCTCCAGGTTTGATTATATAAATGTTCCTGTTTAAAAGACACACGCCAGGGAATAAATCTCTGGGCCCACAGACTCTTTGAGCACAGGCAGCCCCAGCAGTTAACTGGTAACAAAGAGAATTGGAGTGGAAGCTTTTTGATAAAAGAGTTGGCAGCATATCAGAGGAGCAGCTTGGCCACGAGATGTGAGCAAGGATGTCACACTGGGTGTTTAACCTTCTTACCTTTCCTTCCAATTCTTTTTTAATTGTTTTTCCTTTCAATGATTATGAATGAATTATAAGAGAGAAGGTGATTGTTTTCAGTGTGTATGTGTTCAAACAGTGGCTCAGTTAAAGAAGACACTAAATTTAGATTTTAACATAATCCAGAGATCTGGCTGCTCAATGGCAAACTAACTGCAGTTTAAGTAGTAAGAATTAAGAGCGCCCTGAAGAATGATCAGCTTTTGGCACAGAATCTCTCGTTTAACTGATTTAACTGCGCCCAAACCTCTGCCTATAATTTAAAGTTTTCTCCCATGTGAGTGGCAGGTGCTGCAACACAGCAAAAGCCAGGTTGGGTGTGAGGAAGGGTAGAGCTCAAATAAATAAAATACACTAAGGGATGACTAAAGGGAGGTGAGGGATAGAGCACAGATGTGAATTTCCCCTCTGAATATCTTTCCCTGCCTTTGGCTGCTGGGCTTTGATGTCCCAGGGCACAAAGAGACTCCTCCTGTACCTGAGCTTTGTGTTCCAGGCAGAGCCCAGCCAGGTTATAAATCTGTAACGTTGCACTTCACCTTTTGTGTCTTGCTTAATGACCTTTTAAAAATAAATGCAGGATGGCTGAGGGGAACAGGATCAGTGGTGGAAAAGCTGACACGTCCGCAACCTGAGCCCTGATCCCTCTGATTGCTCCAGCCCGTTAAACAAAACTTCTTTTGCTTTGTGTTTAAAAAAAAAAAAAAAAAAAAAAAGGAAGGAAAAGGGGGACAGGGAAGGGTTTTCTTAGCTGGGTTCTCTGTCTTAAAATGCAGCTGTAAAGTGCTTTACTGGGGAAATGCTGCATGGCGTTACCTGCCTAAAGAACAAGGGTACAGTCACCTGAATACCAAAATCTATTCCATCTGCTATTTCATTTTCATGGAAAGCTGCTCTTTTAAGGGGCTTTTGCCCCCTTGGAAGTGTCATCCTTCATTTCTCTTGCATAAAAATGACCCCTTAAGATCCTCATCAGGCTCTTGTTCTGTTTCCCACAGCACTAAATTTAATATGCACAGCCATAATATAAATAAATGTCTGATAACTCTTACTTGAATCCATGAAAATGTACGTTATCCGTGAGGAATATCTCGCCATAAAATGTCCTCCACTTGAATGAAAGGAAAAACTGCAGTTTCCCACCATTTCAGACCGGGACAGTGATTTATTTTGGTGATGATTGTAGTGGATATTTTTGATTCATGTGTACAATAGTAAAACTGACACTGTTTTCTTTTGTTTGTGTGTTTTGCTAAAAATAAAAGATTACTCCGAAGGGAGGCATTTGAGGAAGACTGCTTGCAGAGAGGGGCCAGATGTATTTTGGCTGGCTGTGCTGGCCTGTCAGCTGGGCAGCAACCTGCACAATTCCCGATCCTTCAGCCACGCTCAGCTGCCTTTGCCACAACAATTTTCATGCAGAATCCCTCCTGGAGCTCAGCTGACTGATGCTGACAATCCCTTGCAAGCTGTACCAAAGACTTTCCAGCAGTTTTACTGCTTAGGATTCCCCAGGTGTTTGGAATACCAAAAGCTGAGTGTGTTGTGGGCTGGTCGCTTGTATTACCTTTAACTTCTGCAGCTGTGCCCTATCTGGGATTTTATTTCTTTTGGTAGGACCCTAATTGAGTTTTTATTTCAGAATATTGCTGTTTTCATCAAATGTTTGCAGTTTCCTGCTGGACAGCCCCTCATGTGCGTTCCAGTCTGTGTTACATCCCTGGTTTGCTCCTATGAGCAGCTCATAAAGCTGAATTTTCCTGTCATTAGTGGGGACTTTTTTTTTTTTAAATGAAAGGAGAAGGAGCAAGGGATGGGAGGAGAGGAAATTACCCCCCAGGATTACTGTTCCTGATGGTAGAGCACTCGTAGAAGTTGTCAGTGGTGATCAAATCACTGGAAGAGTTAATTTTATTTTCTATATCTCGCTGCGCACGCCGGTTTTCTTCCGTAAGTGAATTTCACTCCGTGAGGTGGTTCTGTGAATCCCCGCGCCCCTCAGCCCTCCTGGGAACTCCTCGAGTGGTTTTCCCAAGCCGAGGCCTCTTTCCTGAGGTCATTCGGTGCTCTTTGGGGAGCAGGCGGGCAGCGTTTTGCTTTTCCAGAAGCTTTGGCGGAGGCCCGTGGGTTGCCCGGGCTGCCAAAGGCACCAGAGCCCTTTCTGCAGTGCTTGGTAAGACACGGCGCTCCTGCCAATCCGAAAAAAGAAAAACTGTTGTTTAAAAAAAGAAAAAAAAAAAAAAAAAAAAGGTTATAAAACCCTCGGAGTAAACGGAGCCGTGGCAGTTTTTCTGCTCCCAGCCCGCACTGTGGACCGAGCACTCTCCACACTGCTGGGACTGTCCCAGCCCTCAGTCCCCAAAATGTTTGAGCTGTACCCGTGATTTGGAGCCCTGAAATTCCCTGAGGAGATGGAAATGAGGGGTGAATCCTCCTTTTCTCAGATGTGTTTGGCAGGAAGGGCTGCACAGGACGTGGGGCACCGTCAGTCACAGAGGGTCTCAGCTGACGGGGCTGGAGAAGCTTCAGCACCTCCACAGTTGACTTTTTGTCTTTATCCTGCTCTTCTAGCACTTAAACTCCTTTTGCTTTGCCCAGGGAGGTCACTGCTGCTCTCCCAGGATTATTCCCAGTGGCTGCTGGGCTCCAGGACATGAACAATTATGTCTTACTGCCTGTAAGAAAAGCATTTTGTGTAAAGCTGAGAGCTTCATGTACCACAAACTCCAACGACTGCAGGTTTACAAACACACTGCACTCTTGATAGGGATTGTCTGTGATTTATTTAGAGTTTAATCTCGGCATCAGCACAATCAGCAAATTGAAAAACCTCTCTGCCTTTCTTTCTCTCTGATAAATTCTTCGTAACCAAAAAAAATGGGCAAAGTCATCCCAAAGATCATCAAGATCTCCCAGCGTGCTGGGAACAAGGAGCAGCGCTGGTGAGGTGGGAGGGAAGGGTGGTGGCACTCTGAAGGTAATTCCACGCGGTGGAAACCGATATATTTTTGTGGGGCAATAAAAAGGAAGGGCAGGGAAAGGTTTAGATAGCTTGGAGTGGATTATGGGAAACAAAACTCATTAGTGTCAGCTGCTTGGGTTTCTTTTCCATCAAACTGTATGTGAGTACTGGATGTCTAAATCACTTCAGAAGATATCAATAGGTAAAAGATAATAAAATTACCCAAATTCATTACCAGCTTATACCCTTTGTGATATAACTCCAAATGCGAATTGCATTCAACTGCAAGAAGGGAAATAATGTCCCAAAGGCATTTCAATTAATTGCTGTAGTTAATTACACTCATAATTTGACTTGTGTGACTAATTATAATCAGGTTTTGGCGGTGTATATGGATTTATTTCTGATACTAAAAGCCCCAAACAGCAGGTTATTTTTAGGAAATGAGTCTAAAACTCATAATGAAAGCTGCATGTTCCCATTCTCAGCAGTTGTCTTGAAGGAGCTGTGTCTGTTCAGGAGGAGGTTGGAGGGGATCAGGAAGGAAAAGTGTCCTGGCTGAGGTCTCTGTGGCCCTGCTGTGCCTCCAGCTGGAGTTTCACTGCCTTTTCCACAGGTACACATAATTTACCAGTAAATCCTACATCTCCTTTCTTTAAGAATCCAATTTACACATGATTTTCTCCCACACAGAGCATTTTCCACAGCCACATCAGTTACCAGGTCATTTGTTTCCCTGTCACTGCAGAGTTTTTAAATCCCATCTCATTTTAGTGCTTCGTGGAAGAAAATCACCAAGTCCACTTTTAACTCTATCAAAAAGAGCCTCCCATCTCCAAGAGCAATAATTTTTCATAGAATCACTTACAGAATAACAGAACCATTTAGGTCGGAAGAGACCTCTAAGATCATCGAGCCCAGCTGGGATTTTTGGGGTGTTGCTGCTGGGCAATGGGATCCCTGTCCCACCTGGGATTTATTAAACTCCACCTTTACCAAACTCTAAAACCAGCCTGGGAAGTTTGATAATCTTCTCTGTATCTTTTTTTT
>VZTF01004195.1:189828-231218 GCA_013397755.1 Cnemophilus loriae | reverse complement strand
CCCCCCCCCCTTTGGTGAGCTGTGGTTGCTCTCACTGCCAGGATTTTCCTGAAAATATATAAAGTCATCTCTGCAAATATTGCCCTTAAAGGAAAAAAAAAAAAATACAAGTCTGCTAATATGAAATCCTACTTTGGTGTGGCCGAAATCTAAAATCCTAAAAGAAGCTGTAACGTGTTATATGGCACTAGCCAAAGAGAAACGTTATGTCCCTCTTCAGAGAGAGAAATGGAATAATATAAGGAAACCAAATTTCCCAACATATTTTCTCTAAGTAATTGGGTAAGATCTAAAGGAATTGGTTCCAATTACAAACTTCTTGGAAAAAACTGTGAATCTTGACCATATGTGAATATTGCAGGTATATGCTACTATAAAAAAATTATATATATAAAAGAAATATATATATATTTATATATAAGAAAGAGCCATTTCTTGAGCTGTCCTATTTTATTAGGCAAATAACAACTAGAAAGGATCATCAGAGTCTCCTGCTTCAAAAGCAGCCCTCCAAGGAGGGGGAATTTCCACAGAGGTGCCTGTGGCCCGTGGGGATGAGCCTCCCTGTTGCTCCCCAGCACATCACATTGGCCACGGCATCCCAGAGAAGGATGAATAAATAACTGAGGAACGTGGTAACAGCAGGAGATCAGGTGGAAGGAACCCAGTGTCCTTATCTGAAATTAACTGGGGTGTTCGGAAGGAAGGAGGGGGGATTTAAGTGTTGGGCGAGTGCCCTTCCCTGCAGGGGATGAGCCAGATGCTGCTCAGCTGTGTGTGAGGGTTTTATCCTTGCTCTGTGCTGCTGACAGTGCGGGGTTACAGGAATTACTGCACGTTTCACTGCCAGATTTGCAGTGCTGGATGCAATCCTGCTCCAACCCCTTCACAGGCACTTCAGAGCAGACGCCTCTCGGAGGTTCTCTGTGCAGCTCCTTCCAGTGCTGGCTTAAAACTACAGCATAATCCAGCCTAATGCTTTCTCTAAGCGTTTTGGCTTTCAAAATGGAATTTTCACTGCTTTATCTCCCAGTTCCTTCGAGTTCTGGCGGTTTGGGTTTCACCAGAGCAGCACAGAAGTCCCCGGCCAGTGTCTGGAGGAGGACGAGGTTGTTCTGTATCGGGACACAATTCACGAGAGGCTGAGACAAAGAACGGAGAACAGCGAAAATAACAACAAACGCAAGGCCCAGCACGTTGAATGAGGTGAGGAAGGCTCAGTGGGACAGAGAGCTCAGGGTGCAGCTCAGAGCCAGGGGCAGCAGCAGCAGCTTTGCCGTGGGCAGGGCGATGCTGGCCCCCGACCAGAGCACCTTGCGCCCGTTCAGGGGCTGCGCCGGCCGGAAATTCTCCAGCATGGGAGTGGAGTTCTTCCCATCGAAGTGCAGCTCTGTGAACTGGGACAGCTGCAAAACACAACAGGCCGTTAAACCTTTATGCCAGAGGACTCTGGGAGTTGTTGCGTTGCGAACCCGTGGCGCCTCGCCCTGTTTTTAAACCCGAGGGTTTTCGGGGGTGCGTTAAACCTGGCAGGAAACGCCGTGGCAGAGGCCGCCGGGGAGGTCACCAAGCGAAGGCTCCTTCCAGCTTTGGAAATCGCGGGCACTTCCTTTCTGGGGGAGCCGAACGCTTCGTGCAGCTCAAGGACTGGCTCCCCCAGGGCTCCTGACGCACGCGGCCCCGGCCGCCACGAGGCAGGAGCACCAGGAATTCTGTCCTCGCTCAGATCCCTGTGTGGCACTGGGCCGTGCTGGGGCACTGGGAGCACGCTGTGAGTGAGAGCTGAAACGCAGGCGCTGGCTCCGGGCCAGGCTGTGCGATGCCCGCACAACCTGTGTTTTCCAAGCACCACCCGTGATTCCGTCCCCTGTTCCTGCCTGCAGGTCCAAACCGGGCTGCTTAACGCTGATGGACCCGAGGTCTGGGTTTGGAGCTACTCTGTTCTGCTGTCCTGGCGGTGGGAGAACACCCGTGGAACGGGGAGTGAGCAAGTGGCAGCAGTGGAAGTGCTGCTGACGAAGCGCCGAGCTTGGCTGGGGGGTAGGGGGGGGGGTTCTTGGCTTTCTCCTCACGCCGTCATTTCCCCTTCCTAGCCCTTTCCTGCCATTTGCTGAGGGATGATTTGACAGGGTCAAAGCAGCTGGCACCGGGGAGCACGTTCAGGCTGCTGCCGAGCGAGCGTGTGAGGGCAGCGAGGCAGCTGAGGTGTCGCGCCGCGGGCACGCAGGGGCTCAGCAGCACCTCCGGCCCCTCCCGCTGCCACTCACCTGGGGCAGGCTCAGCTCAACCGGCTTCTCAAATACCGTCCAGGTGACGCCCTCGTAGCAGTCGGGGGTGGTGAGGGACCCCTCATAGCGATAGTACCTCCCAAGGTCCTCCTCAGGTGGGAGGAGAGAGCTCAGCGGCAGAGGATCCATCTGTGCTGATTGCCCTGGCAAAACCACGAGGGGGAAATCCCTTGTAAAGCTCCTGGCTGCAGGTTTTGCTCGCATTTGTCTTCACCCCACACAGCTTGTGAAACCCCTGGCACGAGTGTCTTACCTTTGTATTTAATGTTCTTTAATTCACTCAGCAGAGTTGCATAGTTTTTATTTTCTTCGTCAGCCTGAAAGGGGAAATACTTTAATTCCACGTCGTGCATTTCTCTACAGGTGGTTGCTTTTAATTAGTGGTGAATAAAACAGAAAAGGACCCCGAGAAAAAATAGCAGCAAGCAGGATGTGGAAAAGGATAGAGGAACTCGGTGCTGGCAGAATGCCTGCAGGAGATAGGGAGGTTAAAGTCTTGGGCTACTGTACCTGACAAAAACATAAAATATTGACATAAACAATCCCGCAGCCAAACTGCTGGCTGCGATTTGAGAGGGGCAATTGAAAATTTCACTGCCTACCTTTACAAAGAAGGCCAACACAGCCAAACCATCTGGGATTTTCTTGGCTTCTGTCACATCTGAAACATCTTCTCTTATGTGGACCACGTGAAGCTGGAACACAACAGCCAAGGGCAATTATTTCCACTCTCAGACCTCCCACGGGGAACTAGCCAAGGGTTTCTGGGAGCAGGATCTCAAAATTCCAGGGTTCCGGAGCGAAACCCAGGACCCACACACAGCCCCACCTACCTCCATGGGGTATTTCTCTCCATCGATGCTGTGCTCTGAGCCAGGGACGTCTTGCGGCACGCCTGGGACTCCCCAGTGCAAATGGAATTCTACTGCCTTGTATTTTCTCCCCAGACCTCCTCCTCCGACTTTAGGGGATGTGTTTAGTGTCACTTTAACTGGGGAAAAAAAACCCATGAATTGTTTTAAAGGAGAAGAACAGATCCTACATTAACAGTATGTGAGAGCAGAGATGCTCTTGAGATTCAAATTTATCTTTAAATTCTCACTTGGCTTTTCAGACCGAGTGTTCCAGAAATTCTGCTCTGCAGAGACTGAACTCTTACAAAATCATAGCTGGGTTTCATTTGAGATGAATTATAACCATTATGACCTCTGGAGTCTGAGCTTCTTATACCTCTCAGAAGACCCTATATTCCTTCATTTTTCTCTAAGAAAACCCCCTCTATCAAAGTAAATTTGATCCCAGTTTATTTGGGTTTTAACCACCATTTTAATCTCCTCCTATCTGCACTGTAACATTTCCTTTGGGCAGGGTTTAAAGATATTCTGTTTTAATTTAGAGTAGTGCTGCAATTTAAGCCCAAATCGTACATATTTGAGATATATTTTAACGTTTTACTTTTTAAGACCCCCCCACGTTAAGCACAGCACTTTTCTTTGCATAGGAAAATTCCGGATTGCAGCCCCAGAGATTTCATTTCTGTTCTGAATTCCGAATGATACTTGGAGAGTGCATGAGTCATTTAGCTCCTTTGCTTTTTAATCTGTAAATGGATGAGTCAGATGTCTTTGTGGGCTTTGTTTATTTAGTTTAAGACCTTTGAGACAGCGACCTTTGCTATGTGCCCATCACGGAACATAACGAGGGTCTAATCTCACCTGCAGCCTCTAATTGCAGCTGTAATTTAAGCAATAACCCCCTCATTTAGCACAGGAATTGGTTGCCGTCAGAAGGAAGAGATTTTAAAAGCCCAGATTAAACCCCTAATCCTTATGCATGGCTGGGGAAGATGAGAGTTCTGAGCCATCCTTATAAATATTAATTTTGGTGTAAAAGTGACCGTGATTGGACATCCTGGAGTATCACCCTTTAATGGGAAAGTCATTAATCCACATATTAGTGAAAAATCAAAACGTTCCTTTTTCTTGTGGTCTGCCACGATAGCAATGTTTGAAATTAGAACTTCTGGCTGTTAAAATCTCCCCAGCTGCCTTCCCACCTTTCAGTTTTATCAGGAAATATTTGCCACTTGCTACTTTTTGCTGTAAGGATTTGGCAGACAAAACAACCCATCCAGGAATTTAAGAACACTTACAGATAATTTAAAAAAAAAAAAAAAATAGACCACGGGTTTATTTTTAAAGTCGAAGTAATTGAACATAATCTTGTTGGAGCAGCATCCTCGGTACCGTGAAGGAAGGTGGAGGAAGCGGAACAGTTCTAAATTACTGTTCATTGATTCACTGTTTACTGATTCACTAAGTAGCTGATCAACATCCAGATAACTTCTGTGTGCAGAGAAAACAGCTCTGAATCTGAGAAGAATATAGCTCATTATTTAAAGAACTAATCAGCCACAGCACTGTGCACGACTTTCCCACACGAGGCTTTTCTCCAGCAGAATTCCCTGTGCAGGGGCGAGAGGTGGAGAGGACGAGCCCAGGAATGAAGGGGTTCCAGCAGAAAATGATAAAACTCTGCCCAAATTGTTGTCCTGGACCCCTCTGCCCACCTGCCCCCAGTCCTGGATTTTTTTGGGGGTTGGGAGGTTTTGGTTTAGAGTTTCTGTGACACCTCCAGCTCCGTTCCCGCACAGAAATTCCTGCTGAGACCTTCAAGCGCCACGTCCACAACCCCAAAACTTGGTAATTCCCACAAACTTCCCTCTGGCTCCAAAAACCTTCTGGGAGTTTCGCTTCTGAAGGGGAGGGGTGGGATGTGACCCGTGCGTCCCCGCTGCGCTCCAGGGGCGCGGAGGGAGCGAGGGAAGGCCCAGGAACCCCGCGGGAGCAGCCTGGGCAGAACTTGCCTGTGTGGCCGTTGTTTTCCACGTCCCACTTGGCAGAGCCCTTCACATCATACCCTTCAAAGGCCAGGGGCTGGAGGCTCTTGTCATAAACCACATTTCGGGTGACAATGTTGATAGGGGACTGTTTGCTCCCGCTGCACATCGCGTTTATCTCATGCCACCGAGGAGGATCTGTTTGGGGGTTAAGAAAATTGTGTTTCGTTTTTTTTTTTTTCCTTGTAGACAACAAATCCTTGAGGAAACCAAGCCACCCAACCAAACTGGGACGTTGGAGACGTCACCCCAACTTCTGGGGTGGTTTTTACGTTTGTGTATTTACATTTTTACATTTATTTGTACATTTTTACATTTATTTGTACATTTCTCCATTGTCCTTGGTCGACACAAAATGAGCAGTTACCACAAACACCGATGTCTTCAAAATGCCCTGTTTAGCGCTGGCAGGATCACCATTAATGTGACCACGATGCACTAGAGGCTGGGTTCTGTGACTATTTTGCCTTATTTCTCTCAGGAGCCCCTTTGCAAAGCAGAAGAATCACCGATGGGATTGGAAGAATAAATTGCTTGCCAGTACCTTCGCACTGTGGCTGCTCACACTTCTGGGACCGATAGCACCAGTGGCCTCCCACTAAAAAAAAAGTAAATAAAAACAT
Source organism: Cnemophilus loriae (assembly GCA_013397755.1). Lineage (NCBI taxonomy): Eukaryota > Metazoa > Chordata > Aves > Passeriformes > Corvidae > Cnemophilus > Cnemophilus loriae. The sequence goes on along the minus strand of VZTF01004195.1, from coordinate 225,408 downwards.
CAGGTGAATGAAAATCTGTACCAATTGTGCCCCCAAAAAGCAGCAGGGAAATGGATTGGCAGCTCTGCCCCTTTTAGATCTCCTCCTGGTATCTCATAAATGACTTTATACCCGTTAATATCCCCCCAAACCCAGTGCTAGCAGGAACCTTTGGGACTCTGGATCATCAGAATTCTGGATGGGTTGCAGTCCCAAAGAATTCGATTTTCAAACCGTGGCTTCCTCAGCTTCTTCAGGCAAAAGTTCCACATTTGAATATAGGCAGTGTTAAAGTAAATTTCCTTTTATCAGCTCTGCACTTGCCAGCCTTTACAGACTTGTAAATTCAGTTATGCAAGAGGACTTATCTCAGCCTGTTGTTCCAGGAACTCCTTTAAAGGTTACTTGATGAGGAATTCTGAGAAACGAAGAATCTCACTTCCTGCAGGACCTGCAGGATCTTTGGTCTGACTCACCCGGGACCCATCCCACAGGGATGGAGGCAAAATTCCTCAGCAGAACATCTGCAATTCGCTTTTTCATCGGCAAAAGAAACACGAAATTCAGATGACAAGAGCCGATTTAACTTTATGTGTTTATCTAGTCAGGAAAGTAGGATTGTTTTCTTTACCCCAAGGTGCTCCAGTGGCTCTTTATTTATTGTAAACTTTAACTCGACTTTGACAATAATAGTTCTCTTTGGCTATTTAACTTTAATCCATAACAATTCAAACCCTCTCATAATGACGATTAATACCCCACCTTCTGTTTGCTTGTGATTAGTAAATTATAGACATTTTAATCAATGGCTAATCAATTTTAAGCATAATTATGGAGGAGCCCTGTCACTTCACTGGTAATTACCTTAATTTGTAATTTATAACACACCTGCTGGAAGGCTTTTAACACCTTTATCTTGATATCAGTGGCATAACAATACATCCATCTATTAAGGATTTAGAAGTTATAAATAGAGAATTGTTATAAAACCTGAGCAGCTGTGACACAGAGGGAGACCTGGTGGCAATTAATAAAACCTTAAAAAAAAATGACAGTTTCGGTTTTTCTTTCACAGAAATGAAATTTCTGCTGGAAACTACAAACAACGTTGCCTCACTTTGTGGTTTAGCAAGACTGGGAAGAAAAGCAAATTTGGCTTTTTCGTGTGGTAAGAACTGCAGGGATTTCTATGTTGTTGTCTGAAAATTGGATTTGATGAGGTTCTATTCTTTTGGCAGACCTCTAAACACACACAGAACTTCCCTTTCCAGCACTGAGTGTTGCAATTTTTTTTTGTATTTCCAGGACAGTGGCCCGGGCTCCAGCAGCTTTTCCTCATCCCCGCCGGGAAGCAGCAGAAGCTCCAAGCACGGGATGCCCCCGGTATCGATATTTGATCAATAAACGCCCGGAGAACGCCGGGTGAGCGGATCTCCGCAGCGCCCGGGCGCGCCCCGCGGGCGGTTTCTGCACGGGTGAAAGACCCCGGGCGTGTTTTTGGCAGGGGTCAGCGCGAACTCTAACAGCCCCAGCGCCCCGGGCTTGGGAGTTTATGGGGAATTTACACACGAACGAAGGTTCAGGAGTGAAAAAAGCGGTGGCCGGCGGGAATAGCCGGGAAGGATTCGCTCCCAGAGCCTTTGGGACGGGGAGCAGAGGGGGAAGGCGGCGGGCGAGAGCTGCGGGCCGGGCGGTTCCAGGAGTTTCACCGGGCTCGCACAGCGGAGCGGGAGCGGACATCAAAGCGCTTCTGCAATGCAAATCCAATTTTCCAGGCGGTCTGAGCCACGACTGGGACTGAGGGCAGCAGGTTCCTGGGGGTCAAGGCTGTGGAGGTTTGAAAGCACCACCGTAGAAGCACAAAAATCAAACAGAGCCATAGAGGGAAGGGGAATAATCCCCAGATTGTGCTGTCGGTGGTCCTGAATCAGTGTCTGTGTGCCAGAGGGGGAATCGGTGGCAAATCCACATCCCATCCTTCTCAAACAAAGAAATCACTGATTTTTTACCACCTGAACAGGCGTCTGGCAGGTTCTCTCAAATAAACTTGTGGGTTTCAGTCACGTCTCAGTAAACCGACACTTGAGCACTCTAAAAATCTTCTCGCCTGGGCATCAAAATGATGGGGAGAAAAAGTTAAATAAAGTAAAATTTAATTTAAAAAATCCAGCCCTCAGTGGCTACAGCTGCCTCACATCCAGCACTCAGGAGTGTTTAATAATTAGTGTCTGATTTTTGCAGCTTTCCACCCAAATTCCTGATGTCTCTGAACAAGGCAAGGATCGTGTTTTCTGGCAAGTCCTGATCACACTTGTGGCTGGATGGTAGAACAGCACAAAAATTCAGCATTTCATAGGGAAAAGGTCCTTGAAGCTGTTAAACCTTAAAGAACGAGCTAATTAAACATTACAGAATGCCTGAGCAAACAGAGGATTCACTCTTATTGTGAATTAGGGTTTGTTGTTTTTTTTTCCTTGATTGGCAGCAGTGGAACACTGGGGAACAGGATCCTTTGTGTGGGTGCTGCTCAGGAGGAACCACACAGTCCCCGAGGAGGAAAATTTGCATTTGGATTTTATGTGAGTCGGGTGTGACGCCTCCCTCCCTATAGGAGCCCTGCATTACAATGGCCCTTTCTTCCCCCGAGCTCTGGGGCTTTCTTGCCGAAGCAAGAAGGGAAGATCTTTGTCACATCCAGGCAGTTCTCCGTGCTTTTAGGCATGATTATGCCCTGAGGCACGTTGTCCAGGCCACTTTTAATTGTCTGAGCGGCTCCTGCCACTTCCCTTAGAAGACTTTTCCACACTCTATTAGCCCACGCCGCCAGGAAATGTTTCCTATTTAATAGCTTACATTTTCCACTTCCTTATCTGCATCCCATCACTCCTAGAAATATCACTGAACCACCCTAAACAATTCTTTTCCCTCCCTGGTGTTTACGGCATCCAAATGGTCTCCTCTTCATCCGTAATTCCTGTCCTGGCTTCATCCATCTTTTGTCCCATCTCTCGACAGCGGTGCCCTGCACCTTCCCACCATCCCCACTTCAAAATCTGCCTCTGAACCCCCTTTTTTACGGGGTCTGGGCACCCCTCAAATCCCACCCTTCACTGCTCTTTCCATCACACCTCGGCTCTCACATTCTCTTTCCTGTTGTTTGGAAAAACACTGCAGACAGTGGCGTTTTCAGTGTTTTTAGGGAGGTTTTTTTTGGTTTGTTTTTGTAGCTGAGGTGTTGAAATCATTGCTGTGATATAGACATAGATATAGATATAGATATATAGATATAGATATATAGATATAGATATATAGATATAGATATGCACACCTGGACTGGCTGTATTATCAATTATATCTTGCTCTTACATTTTATTACGGATTTATCCTCGATTTAAGTGGTTCTGCACCATACCATAGGTGTCACATTGACTTTATTTGGTTTAATTTAGAGTAGGGCTGGACTAGGCTGGCTCTTCCTCCACAGAGTTCAGGACAGTTAAATTTAGGGAGTCTCTCTTGGCACGTGAGCAGTCCCACTTATCTCTGCCTCTTCCTCCTCGGATTTACAACTGGTTTCCTGCCCAAAGCTGCTTCTTGGCACCGGGGTGGCCGAAGAAACAATACAATTACGTATTGTTTTCATTTTATTGTAAACGTTTTCAATTGTTTTAGCTATCAGGCCTCGTTTGGAAGCTCGAGGCAAAAAAAAATAAAAGAAAAAAAATTCCTGCGGTTGAGAACTCCCTCTCCTGTCCCCTTAACCCAGGACGGTGCTGCTGGCCGGGGGCCAGGCTGGGAGCAGCCCTGCCAAGGTGCTATTGTGTGATCTAGGACAAGACCCTTCAGCTCTTTGGATCGCGCTCAGATTGTCCGAATTCCATAAAAGTTCCGAACTCTTCCTCGCCCTGCCCGTGCCCTGCTTGCTGCCCTGCCCGGGGCTGCGTGGTGTGCCCGGAGTGCTGGGGGACAGGCTGGCTGAAAATGCCCTTTTAACCTGTTCGTGTGCCCTAAAGAGTCCCTAAAACAGGGGTGAACTGCCTAAACTTGTGCTTCTGATAAACTGGCTGGGGTTTATTCATTTTATCTGTTTCCAGCTGTTTTTATTAACGGTTTTGAGCCTCTGGGAGCGAGTGACCTTTATGCCCGGGGCAGCAGCAATGTCCTGTGCTGCTTTTTAATTCAAAGCCCTTCTCTCTTTCCCCTGAGTCCTTCGTTTGTCCCTTCAGCCTCTTGTCACCCTCCCAGGCTGGTCCTGCCCGGCCATTCCCTGTTTTCCCGGTGCTCCCAGTGCTGGATTCCCGGAGCCCGGGGTGCCCTCAGTGCCAGGGCTCTCCCTGCTCTGCTGTCCTCGGTTCTCCAACCCGCCCCCAAAATCTGCTCTCACCTTTCCCACGAAAATGGCAAAAGCTGGGTTTGCATGCGATTTATTTTTAGGCTTTGCTTGTTGGGCTCATCCTATTCTTAGCTGGCTTTGTAAAACTTTCTATTTTTAGTGCAAAAGACAAAACAACTTAAAAGCAATTGTTATCTGCGCCTGTCTTTCTAATTAATGAGCTTGCCGAGCACGAACTGAGCATATAGACATGTGACTATTTATACATTCCTAAGCATTACACATCCTCAGGAAGCCCCAGCCAGCCCCTCTGACAGACAAAATCGGTTCCAAAAGTTCGCCTCGAGATTCGTGTGCCTCCACAAGCGCTCGTGGCCGCTCACCGCTCTCCACTTTTAACCTGGAGTTTTATTTTTCCCAGGGATACACATCTCTCTGCAGGTGTATTGCAGGACGTGACGGGGAGTCGGCGCTGGAAATCGGCTTTGTTGTGGTGGTGAGGCCTTGATGTGAGCCCCGTGTTTATAATTTGCACGTGCACACATAAATCACACCCTCGATGAGGTCTTTGGAACACACATAAACCGCAGGGAAAATCCAAAGGGACTCAGGGATTCTGGATATGCCCTGTAAACATCTGCAAACGACTTCCTTCGTGTCAGAGAGCGAGGGGAAGGTTCTCAGCTGTGACCTGTGGCACTCTGTGTGCCCTCAGAAATGTCCCGTGGCAAAGGCAGAAGCTTCAACAAAAAATGAGTATCCAGGGCTAAGGTGATTTCCTTCTGTGAGGGGCTTTGCCTTGCTTTCTTTAATAAAATGCAATTCACAATTAGGTTTTTTTTAAAAAATATTTTTAAAATATAATTCAAACAAATCGCTTTGTGGCTTTGCTGGCCTTTTGCAGCCTTTTACTCCGAGCTTTTGATGGCTGATCCCGTGGCTAAAAATATGACTAAAAATCTAATAACAGGCCACTGGATATATCCTGGAACACAACAAAGCATCTCCTGCAACGCCACGAGCAGGGAAAAGAGCCTGCACGGAGACAGACTCTGGACTTTGCAGCTTTTCTGGGAGACCTAAAAGTTTGTGCTGGTTTTTAGAAAGAGTTAGAGGCTTTTCTGCTTCAACATCCCAGTGGAAGATTTATTATCCTTCTTTTTAATCTGCCGAAAATGCAAATTTTCACCCCAGAGCGTGTCCGAGCGCACCAGCATCCCAACTTTGCCAGCTTTAACGTGGATTTGGAGCCCAACCATAAATCTGTGTGCAGCCCACAGCATCAGAGCTGGAAAGGGAAGAAGTCCCAGCATCTTTTTATTTCTTTAAAGCTGCTGATGGGGCTCTCAGGGGTATTTTGTACCTGAATGGCCCTGAGGAAACCCCAGAGTGAGAACTGATGCTGACGTCAATGTCGGCATGGTTATGTAAATTTAATGTTTGTGAAGGGTAAAAGCATCTGAGCAGAAATATAGAAAATATGAGGGATCTAATCTCATCTAAATTAGAGGAATGTCCTATCAGGCAATCTTTTGGAGCACCAGAGCATGGACTGTGGGAGATTTGTCTCCTCGTGGCTGAGCCCTGCTCTGTGCTAAAGCAAAAGGGTAAAACGTGCTGGGGTTCGTTCCATTCCCCCCGAGGAAAATTAATTTTCAGTGACACCTGGAGCTTGCTGTAACCTCACCCCAGAGCTGCTGGATGGATGGATGGAGGGATGAGGGATGGAGGGGTGAGGGATGGAGATCCCTCTTTTCTGAATGGCACTAGACTGGAGCTACCCTTTTCCTCTTTTCCCCCAAAACAGCACCAGGGGGTCCCTGAGCTCTCCAGGGAACCAGACAAGAAACCTGAGGTGGATCAGTGCAGCTGTAAATGGATCTGGCTGAGCCAGAGGATGAGGGGCTGGGCAGGTTTGGGGGTGATGTTTGATCCCCGGGCAGGTGGCTGCACCAGCGTGCCTCAGTTTCCCTCTCCCACAGCAGGGATAACGACCCTTCCTGCCTCAGAAAGCCCTCTAAGGACTGTTAATCCTAATTTTAAAGCACAGGTGCTCTGCTATTCAGACGAGGCTGGCAGCAATTTAAAAGATTAGCAATCAGTCACTTGACTGTTTCAGTGTGGGGAGTTATGAAGTGCCCGGGTGGAGCTGGGTTAAATGAGCTGGTCAGGGCAGATCACCCAGGCTGGCTCTGAGAAGCAGCAAGATAGGAAGGAAATGCTTATTAAAAAAAAAAGATAGCAAGAAGGAGGGCAACAAGAAGGAATTTCAGCTGATTCTTAGGTGTGAAGTTTCTTGAAATGTGTAGCCCTTAACTTAATAAAATGCATCCTGTGGAGCTTCTGCCTGAGGGAAAGTTTGGAGAACGAGGTGGAGAGAGCAAATTTCTTGTGTTTTAATGACTGTGTAATTTGCTCCACAGTCAGGGAAAAATGTGGAAATAATCAGGGTTGAGGAGGGCAAAAAATGCCCTCAAAATACCATATATGCATTCCCGGTATTACTTCCTTCTGGTAAAGAGGTAAACCATAATTATTGACACCAATCTGATAAAGTCACAGAGGTTTTCTAGACAGTCTTTTGGGCTTCCCTAATAACCCCCCTAATGGGGCAGCAAATTTAGCGAAGTGTTAATAGCCAGGAATCGGTAGCAAGCAAAGAGAGTGGCAGAGCCTGGAAAAGCAAAAGCTTTTTTGTGTTTGTGTTTACCCGCCCCACGTGCGGGCAGCCCTGCAGGGAGAACAGCCCTGAACCAGGAACTGAGGGAGAGGGAAGGGACTGGAACTGTCAGGCAAAGAATCTGGGAAAGCCAAGCTGCTGAGGGACGGAGAATTAACCGAGAGCAGGGAAACAAACGCAGGGAAACCCTCTGAACCTTGATCTGCTTTAACACATCCCCCGTGAGCAGAGCTCAGGGCAGCACTTCCCTGTCCTAGCGCCGGATCCCTCTTCCCTCGCTGCACCCTGCTCTGCTTCAGTGCAAACCTGGATGGACACCTGGGCACTTTAAAGAGCTGCAGTGGTTGATGCCGAGGCTCCGTGCTGGTATTTGCACGGCAAAGGGGATTTATTCGGGGTTGCAGAGCTGCTGATCGAACAGAAGCAGGGGGAGAAATACCTGCTGCATTTTTCAATACTAATTATAGATCGCCGTTTAAATGAGCCATCCTGAGTGCACGGTGTTCTCATAGTGCCCAGGGAGCAAAAAATAGATGGGGCTGCTGGGCTGATGCAGCAAAGACATATTGTTCTCTCCCCCTCAGCAGAATTTCATCTTGGATCATACACAGCAAAGCAAAGGCAGTAGAAAATTCAAACAAGCGATTTCTTTCAAGTTTAAAGGAGTTTTAAAGATAAAGAAATTATGTTTTGGTATTTTAAATGCCCACACATAATAAAATGCAGAGATCAAGTCAAAGCTCGTTGATTTTTTCCTGGAGGAGGAAGGCAGATAGAATCTCTAAAGGTGAAAAGAAACCCCCAAAACGCTCATTCATTCATGAGAAAAGCCTATCCTTGCTATTTTGCATGACAAATATAAATAACGAAAGGCAGAGAAATAAATAAATCATCCTTCATTTACCATAGAGAAGGACCAGAGAGCCTGCACTGCGTGTCCTGATAGCGAGAAACGAACCAGAAATAAGAGTAACCTTAACACGGGGTTAGAAAGAGCAGGGAAGGACTTACCCACTGCCTCTGTCTTGAGAATGCGCAGGGAGAACAGAGCAAGGAACAGCAATTCCATTCTCTGTTTTAAATAGGCTCAGTGTTGGAACCAGAATTGATTAGACTCCTCAGGATGTGATCATATTTCTGCTCTCAGTTTTATACTGGAGTAAGAAGTCCAGGACAGACCTGAAAGCCATAGCAGGAAAGGTGAACTCCTCCCCTTTGTAATTTCTGCTGATTTGCCCTGCTCCTGATTTGCTTAAATTTATTCATTCTCCAAAGTGAATGGCAAAAGGAGTGAGGCTTTCTGGCACTGAGCAGGGAGCCTTCAGTGAGTAACCGAGGCTTTGCAACCCGCACAGGTTTAGCAGCCTAGGAGTAAAATGCTGCATTTTTATTTACTGGGAGATTTTCTCCTGGCAGCCTCACGACATTCAATTAATACGTGTGTTAATGTTTCCTTTAAAAAAAAAACCCAGTGAGACAAATAAAACCCCAGCTCCCCCTCACTCCTACCCCACAGTTCTCCAAACAGGATTGGAGTTGACTTGTGGGACTGGAAAATGGGAATTCCACGTGCAGCAACAGGAAATGTTTATTAGGTGACATACAACACCTTACGTACGTAATTAAGCAATGATACATTTTTTTTAATAATCCTTTTCCTCAACTTTCTGCTTCTGCTACTGTATTATGATACATATACAGGGGTTTTTTGGGTTTTTTTTGGTCCCCTTTGTTTTCCTATCTAATTTTTAAAATTATTTCACGTTCGGAATTAAACACGATTCAGGGGCAACTCAGACTTTACGTTCGACAAAGCGACACAGCTTTATTACAGACACGGGATCGTGTTTGGGACTTCTGGGGGTGGATTTTTTGAGGAAAACAAACTTGTTCCCCAAATGCCCGCGGGGGAAGAACCCCGGAGCTGGGCTGGGTGGGAGAAGAGCGGGATGCCCGTGAGGGATGCACGGAGCGCCGCGGTGTGAGCCCAGCCGATGGGAGCTCGCAGAGCCATCCCGCAGAGGCTGAATTCAGTCAAAAAGGAGCCAAAAAATCGCTCCCTGCCTCGCCCAGGCCCCGCTGCTCCCGCGGTGGGGTCGCAGGGGCTCGGGGGCTGCAGTCACCCCCGGACGGCTGCCTCAGAGCAGCTCCTTTATTCATAAAAACGGGGCCATAAATAACATTCCGACAGGGGACGTCTGCCGGGGAGTGTTTTTCCATCCCGCGCTGATTTGCCCCTCACACGGTGATGAGGTAAATAATGACTGCGGGGGGAGAACAATGAGGGAATTCCGGCATTTTCTCGCTTCCGAGCGCGGAGGTCTCCGCGGGGCCAGGTGACTGCTGAGCAGCGGGGCAGTGCCAGGTGCTGGCAGCCTCCAAGGGCATCCAAGAGACAATGCCCTCCTGGGCTGGGCTCCTTCCTTGGGATGGTCCTCACTGCGGAGCTCAACCAACATCTCTGGATTTTTTCCCTGCTCTATTTCCTTGTAGTCCTCTGTTCACGACTGAAGAGCAGAGGGTTAGAAATTTTGGTCTTGAAAATCAGGATTCTTGACTTACTTATTTTTGTTTCTCTCTTTTTTTTTTTTTTTTCCTTTTTCATTTCTAAGCCTCCCAGCTTGTCATTATCAAAGTGGTAATAAACTGCACTGCAGTCACGTTAATGAAGCCTTTATCTGAGCTCAAAAGTGAAGGCACAGTCAGGGAAAGGCACTCCCTTTCCTTCTAAAGCCTGTCATCTAAATAACCAGCGCTGGCATCATTTGACCTCCTTATTTTTATTTTTTTCCTAAAGAATCTCCCCCGCCAGGTGCTTGGTCATCAGTTCTTGATGGCGTCCTTGCACTTCAGGATAGCTCTGACTCCTTTCAAAACCAAAACTGTCCTGAGATGCAACGGTGCCACCAAGAACTGGGTGCATTTTCCAGAAAGACTTTTTGGACATTGAACCTGAAGATGTGAGAGGATCTTGGTCAGAGGAGATGACACGAAGATAAGCAGGTGGTGACAGCAGATCCCTGAATTCCAGGTTGGTTTTTCCTGGCAGCTACGGGGTAGGGACGGACAGGTGGGAATATCAAATCCAGTAGAAACTGCACTAATTTTGTGGCCTTGAGAGCCACAGCAGCAAAGGCTGAGAGGGTGAGACTGGCTTGAGTCCAAACCCTGGTCAGAGACGAGCTGACCCAGCCGGGATTGCCCCTGCAGCGGGGCAGGGAAGCGCTTCCAAGGGATTTAAAACACAGATGGCTTTCCTGATCAGCGAGTGGGTGATTGGGAATCCCACCCCGCAGAGTGAGAAAACGCAGAGTGCTCCTCATTTAGCTGCGTGCTGGCATTTTATTCATCACAGTTCCCACGCCACTGAACAGGAAATCTGGAATTTCAGAGCTCTTGGTGAAGCAGAAACGTTAAAGCTTCATCTTCCGCGTGCAGACGTGGGCTGGCTCTGATGCTCCCTGAGCCTGCGGCACTGGGAATGCTGTTCCAGCACGAGGTCACTCCGTGGGGCAGCTGGGAGCAGGGATAAGATGTATTCTGCCTTCTCCACAGCCAGCTGGTCGGTGGAGAGGCTTTGTCTGCCACACACCTGCATTCAGGTGTCCATCCGTGTGTGCCTGCCTTCGGACAGCACAGCTTCTCCAAAGGGATCACTCCAAACCTGGGAGGCAAAAACTCCTCCCAGAGAGCGGCTGGGGGTGGGAGGAGCAGAGCTCCCTGTTTTCAAAGCAGCTCCGAAAAATCTTGGAAGGAGATCATACACCCCGTTTGTGTCTTCCTCTCCAGAAAGGAAGGCTTTAATCTGCATAAACCGAAACATAAATTGGATAAATAGGCTCCTTATTTGTATTACTCCCTTTTCCTGACTGTTTCTTCCTTGCAGGCCTCGTGATGCCCACGGAGAGCCTGGGCACGGGGATTCTCTCACCCCGCGGCTCTGCCGAAGGTCGTGGCACTGAAACCTGGGCCCACGGAACGATTCTGCCGAGCTGCTCACGTCGCTTGACGTTTTCCGGGCCCGGGCTCGGCGTTTGCAGCGCGGTGACAGCGCGGAGCTGAGCGCAGGGCCGGCTGGGAGAAAGCAGAACCATCCCATTTCCCAAGGTTTGGCGTCAGGAACCGAGAACGTGACAGGGCAGCGAGCAGGGCACAGAGCTCCCTCATCCTGCCGGTGCCCGCGCTCTCCTGCGCGCCCGCGACTTCGCAGGTGGCACCGAATCACCTGTGGCTCAGCCCTCCTCCTCCCTGTGCCGCGGGGTTCCTGTTTCCATCACGAGGATGCAGTTTTTCCTCGGGAGTTCCAGGCACAATTCCGTTTTCCCAGCGAGCTGCCGGCACGCAGGACGCGGGGTTGCTGTGCCTCGCCCCACGGTGAGGGTGGGAGCTGTCCAAGGGTTGCTGTGCAGGGCTGGGGCTCAGCTCCTGGATGGATTTCCTGGTTTGGAATCAATTTTGGCATCTCCCAGCTGGGGCCTCGTGTTCTGAGCCCTTGTGGGTCCCACTGCAGGCTGAGAGCTGCAGCTGGGGGCATTTCTGTGGGTGAACTTGGATTTTCCACACTTGAACCACCACTGAAAATTCAGCCTGAAGCCTCTCGTGCCTCTTCCTCAGTCCCCTCAGTGTGGTCAGTGGTTATTGTCTTCCCCACAGGCACAATCAAGTGATGATTCTACAAAATGAGGATATTTCTTACGCATTCATCAAAACAATCTGGGCATTCAGATAAAGAAATGTAAAAACAATCACAGAACTAAAAGGAAAACGATCACAGAACTAAAAAAAGCCGTGCAGAAGGTGAAATCCAGACACGGATAAATCAAAGGCTGCCCACAGGCAAGGCACAGCCGGTGTTTGAGGTGTCAGCCTGAGATCCTGGAGATTAGACTGAGTTCCCTGGAATCCTGTGTCACCTTAAACAAACAATGGGGTTGTTCTTTCCCCATTTATAGGATGCAGATAACGATTTCCTGCCGAGTGTGTGGGGAGGGTAAATACAAGGAATGCTGCACAGATCCCGGAATACGGGAGCAGAAAAATGCCCTTGAAGTGAGGGTGTTCCACGAAGAGGTTGGGCTTTAAATTTATTTTTCATCTGGTTTTGGGAGCTCCAGCTGCTTGGAATATACAAACCTGGGGGGTTCTGTATATTAAAGCCCACTAAAAAAGCAGTTTCCACGCTATTGCCTCCCTTAATCCAGCAACATTATGCTAATTTGTATGCAATTCTATCAGGGAAATCAGAACACAGATCTTTTGTGGAGAGCTATTTATACCACTTGATATCACTTAAATTACACTCTGATCTCACATCGTTTAGCGTTTTGTGCTCGAGCAGTGAATTTTCAAATTAGAGCAACTCCAAGCAGCATTTTCAGGAAAATCTAGAGCCCTTTGGAGCCCAAACTCACAGATCTGGTATTTTTAGCCACCAGGGTATTTCCAAAGCCGTTTTGCTCTGTGGATGTTCTGTCCATCACAGGTGTCCTGTGCCCGCCTGGGCCGCGCTGCCGCTTCTGCTGCGAGTGGAAGGATTTGCTGGGCTGGCACAGAGGTGACAGAAATAGTGGGGCCCTTGTTCAGCAGCAACCTCACACCAGAGGTGTGGCTGCCAGGGCTGCACAAACTGGGATTACAAAGGCTGGTTTATCTGGGACACTGGGAGAGGAGTATTTTACAGGGTGTTGATGCACCCCCAGGCTCCACTGATCAATTCTCAGCCCTTATTTCTATGCAGTCATTCCCTTGTGACCATCTGAAATACTTAGTGCTTACTTAGACTTGTACAAAGTACAATGCTCCTACTTTAAAAGTGCATTAATTAATTATAAAGTATTCCTAGTACACAAAAATTGTGGATGCTGACTGCACATTAAACCGAAAATACTTTCACACACTTCAACAGAAAAAAAAAAAAAAAAGCCCTAGAATTCCCTTTTATAAACTCAAAATTACAGCCTAAATTTCTTACATTTTAAATTTGGCAGAGCCATCAGAGTTCACAGATTCCCATCTGCGGGGCTGGAGCTGCTGCTGTGATGGTCAGTGCTGAACGTGGGAGCCCCTCTGAGCTGCCTGGCAAGGTCGTGGTAGAAAACTCCGACCAGTGAAGGTCAATCCTTTGTCAAGGTAACAATAAAATACTGCTAAACTAGAATTAAATTGCTGAATTAGAATTAAATCGGGATAAATAACGTGGCTCTACCTGGATAACTGTCCTGCTCACCTGGACTGCTCAGCTGTTTAAAATCTCCCTGCTGCCACTGCAGCCTGTATTTTATTCCAGCAGTGCCCTCTGCTGAGAGCATGGAATGCGTGTCCCGAGAGCCTTTTTTTCCCCGCCAAGTCTCAGGTATTTTCAATTTAAGTTCTCAAAACTCATTCGCATTTAAAAAGACGGAGAAAGAAAAGCTGCAACCTTGTCGATGTCGGTTTGTGAATGTACAAGCCACGTGAAATGGACACAAAATATCCTGCAGCAAAGGCACGGGGAGTGATGTCTGTTGGGTTTTAGCTACGTTCTCGTGCAAGAACTAAGTGGGAAAAGGGCATTTTCTGGGCACTGGGGTGCAGGCTGGTGACACAGCACTGATGTTTTATTTCGGCTCCCCCAGCCACCCACTCCCCGCTCCAAACCCACAAAATTCTGCTCTCCCCTTCCTGACCCTCTAATCCTTCGTGGTCTAATTAATTCGCGAGTTAAAGCCGAATTCACGTCCCTCCATTTCAGAACATCCTTGAAGGATTTCAAACCGCAGGCGTGACCCCTCCTCGCCCCAAACCCTGGCCAGGTTTTGCTCTTGCCAAAGGCTGCTCCCAGCAGCTCATCCGTGTGGCAATTCTGCAATTTGGGCTATCCTAGCAACGCCGAGGCGATCGGCACAGCCCCCAGCTGGCAGCCCAAATACCTGAAACCACACCTGGTTAAAGTTTAACCCCTGTCACGATGACGATGTGGCAGCAGGAGCTGCGTGTCAGTGGTGGTTCCGAGCCCGGGCAGCGAGGTGGGAGCTCTCGGGGAGTATGGGATGAGCGAAGCCGGCCTCGGCAGGGGCTGAAAGGAGGATTTCCCACCATGAATGGATTCCCAAACTGCTCTGCCAACTACACCAAGATCTGGAATCACTACTTGGTGCTGGCCCTGGGCATCCCCCAGCTGACCATCAACGTCGCCTCCGTCATCTTCAACTGCACCGTCATCTTCACCCGCCTGGCCACCAGGGACCTGCACAAGCCCATCTCCATCCTCTTCTGCAACCTGGCTGTGTCCGACCTCTTCACCAGCTTCTCGGGCTTCTGGATTTCCATGCTGTTCATCACCAACCCCGACATCACCATCTTTGGCTCCCAGGACATGCTGGCTCCCTACGCCCTGTACACCACGTCCATCCTGTCCACCATCTACAACCTGGTGAGCATCGGCATCGAGCGCTACCTGGCCGTGGCCGAGAGCATGAGGACGAGGTTCAGGGTGGCCAGGAGCCACTCCATCGCCGTGGCCTTCATCAGCTGGGTCCTGGCTTTCTTCCTGGGCTGCCTGCCGCTGATGGGCTGGAACTGCCTGCACGCAGACAGGAACATCTCGGTGCTCTACAGCCCCTTCTGCGTCAACTACCTCATCTTCATCGCCGTGCCCAGCGTGGTGCTGGCCTTCGTCGTCCCCCTGTTCACCTACCTGAGGATCATCATCATCCTGAGGAAGAGGAAGCTGAGGATGCAGGCGTGCGGCCAGGCCACGGGCACCTACAAGTCTGCGGAGACGCAGGTGGCCAGGACCAGCATCTCCATCTGGCTGCTGGCGCTGGTGTCCTACGCGCCCTTCTTCGCCGGCGTCATCTTCGACGCCGCCAACCAGCTGTGCCACGCCGACCTCTACCCCGGCGTGTACATCTTCAGGAACTGCACGGCCATGCTGATCACCATCACCTGCCTGGGCAACCCCGTCCTCTACACCCTCAAGCTCAGGACGCTGGGGGCCAAGCTGAAGGCGCTGCGCTGCCCCTCGGCCAGCCGCGCCCGGGCCTGCGCCGTCGACAACATCTGAGCGGGCACGGCCAGCAGCGGAGCGCGGACCCCGGGCCCCGCAGCGGGGTCGGACGGGCTCGAAACCCGCGTGGACGCGGCCCCTGAGGACGGGGCTGAGCGGCGAGCGTGGCGCGGTTGGGCTGGACGGTCCCCGGGGTCTCCTGCGGCCTCGGCAGCTGCGTGGTTCCCCCCGCTGAGGTGCAGCCGGGGCAGCCGCGGGGAGGGGGACGGAGCCTGGGGGACCCTCCCGGCAGCATCCCCGGCCGCTCTGTTCCACGGAGCTGTGTTTTCCCTGCGGCTAAAAATAACTCCATCCACGGTGTTTACCTTGCGTCCCTCCGCTGTGGGGCCGGGGCTCTGCGCTGGGTGAGGCAGCCGGGGAAATTCCCGGGAATGCGAGGGGAAACGGCGTTTTTATCGTCTGGTTTAGGCAGCCAAGTGGAGGCTCTTTGGCCGCTGGGTGAATCTTCGCTGGCAGGGGCGCTGGGCAGCGCTTCCCCGCTGGCATTTGAATCGCTGGAGGAGGTGTTTCTGCGGGATGTTCTGGCTGCACTTTCATATTTCTGCTTCTAGGGGCACGCTCCAGTGCCCTGGCCGGTGAAATTGGGGCTGATCCGGGTGAAAACCTCGGCTGGGCTCTTCAGGGCCAGAACTGCGGTCAAGCTGCCTGGACAAAAGGAAATAAAAATGTCAAGACCAGATGTTTTTGTGAAAGAAGAAGGTCTTAGCTCCTCCCTCTCCAAAAAAAAAAAAAATTAAAAAAAAAAGAGTTGGCTACTGAGTATTTATTTAGTAGATATGATTCTGTCAGGTCCCAGTGGAGATGGATGCTGGTTCTTAGCTACATAGGGATATTTCCTAGAAGAATCTAATGTTTAAATTTCTTCAGAAGCCTGAACTGGATAGATCTTGTGACATCAGCTCGTGTTTCTGGTTCTGCACTGCTCAGCTGCTGCCCTGTGGCATTTCCTCAACGCACAGCAATAAAATTCCATGAAAATCCATGCGGTGATGATGTTCTCACACAATCCAAGCCACATCCAGCACCTGCTGGACTTTTCAGGGACTTCTTTCCAGTTTCTTCGCTTTGTTCTTGCTCTTGTTGTGTCCTCATTTCTGTATCTCTCTATATATCTATATCTCCGTATCTCCATCTGTTAATATATTTTATATATACCTGTACCTCTCTCCGATATGGACATCTCTCTCTCCACTCCCTCCTTCTTTCCTCATACACAGAGATCCCTCTATACATATCTATAGCCGTATATCCCTCTATATTTACCTATTTATAGAAACATCTCTGTACTAAATGTAAATATCTCGATAGAACGCCCCGGGCCGGGTAGGGCGATGGATTAAGCGCGCCTGGCTGGCGGCGCTCGGCGGTGGATTAGCAGCCCTGACCAGCGGGGCGGAAGCGGAAGCAGAAGCGGAAGTAGAAGCGGAAGTGGAAGGCGCGGCCATGCGGGCCCCGGGGCCGTGCGCGGAGTGCGGGGCTCGGGGCGCGGCCCGGTACCGCTGTCCGCGCTGCGGCACCGCTTAGTGAGCGAGGGATGGGGCGGGGAGGGCCGGGGGGCGCGGCCCGGTGCCGCTGTCCGCGGGGCGAGGAGGGAACGCGGGGCTGAGGGCTGCGTGTCGGCGGGCGGTGCGGGCCGGCCCCGCCGTGCGCGGCCCCTCTCACGCCGTTGTCCCCGCAGCTGCTCCGTGCCGTGCTGCCGGACCCACCGCGGTGAGTGCGGGCCGGGAGGGGCCGGGGCCGACCCGGGGCTGACCCGGGGCTGACGCGGGTCTGTCCGCAGAGCGCTGCGCGCCGGAGCCTCGGCGGGAGCGGGACGGGGCCGGGCAGGGCCCTCCCCCGGCCCCCGCGCACGGCCCCTGGTCCGTGGAGGACATCCTGAGCGAGGAGGACGAGCGGGACCGCGTCCCGCTGCACAAACTCAAGCTCCTGGGTAATTCGGGGAATTGGGGCTGGCGGGGCTTCTGCGGAGCGAGCGGGAGTAAATTCCGCGCGGAGCCGCGGCGTGCCCCGGGGCTGAAGGCGTTAGGAGGCAGAGATGTGTCCCTGCGAGGGTTTGCACAGGAAGGGCGGGCCCAGGCCGTAACTCTGATTTTTTTTTCCCGGTCGAAGGAGAATCGGAGGAGCTGCGGGATTTGCTGCTGAACCCGCACCTGCGGCAGCTGCTGCTCGCCATCGACCAGGCTCCGGACAAAGGCTCCCTCATGAGGAGGTTCATGCAGGAGCCGCTGTTCGCGGAGTTCGCAGACCGCTGCCTGCGCGTCGTGGAGCCTCCCGAGAAGGAGAACGTTCTCCCCGCGTGAGCTGCTGTGGGAGTGGGGTTGTTTTTTTGTCCTCGAGATTGGATTTTTTGAGATCTGTGTGCTGGTGGCTTTGCCCGTGGATGTCAGTGCTCCGATTTCAGCTCAGGGCTGACAAACAGGGACAGGGTTGTGTTGGGACACATTTTTACATCCCGGGGGTTGAACCTGATACTCTGCGGAATTCTTTGTGCTGGCCCAGGAACGCTGGCAGCCACGTTGCTTCACGGTGACAATATTAAATGTATTTGCGTTTATTTTAATCCACGAGTGCTCAGAAATGTTTTTGTTCACTAAGGGTTGTTGGGAAGGGTCAGACAGCTTGACAAGGCATCGAGCAGTTTATTTTAAATGACATACACAGAGCAGCTGAGCATTTTCAAGATCCACGAGCAACAAAGGGACGGTACAGAGCAGCTCTGGTGAGCCCCTGGGCAGGGTGGTGCAGTCTGGGGAGCTCTGGAGACACCTGGCAGCTGTGAGTTCATAGATTTTGGTTCTGTAGATAAAAGCAAGAGCCCAGCCTTGCTTTCCCCTGAGACAGCTGCCCTTAGTGCTGCAGCTGGCTGCTCCTCGCTCCCTTGGTCACTCGTGGTCAGTCAGGACGGCTGCACCTCCGAGGACCCAGCAGGAATCAGGAATATTTGCATTATTTGCTCTCTCGTGAGCAGCCTCTCCCTCGTGCAGGCAGTGCCAGCAGTTCAGTTCAAGTATTCCTTGCTCCAAGCACCTGATCGGTTTGAATTGATTTGTTCCCATAGTGTTGATAGTTCCTGTAACGCGTGGGGGGGAGGAGGAGCTGCCCCCACCCACTCTGAGTTTAATTTAATGTGCGTTATCACGTGCATTACCGTGTGTGCTGTATTCCGTGGCGTTGTACGTACGAGGCAGCGCTGTGGAAGCTCCGAGGCAGCAGCACAAGTGGACGCTGAGTGATTTGAAAGCAGCAGCTTGCAGAGAGCCCTCCCTGGAGGCCAGGCCAGGGGGGCAGAGCTTAGGTGGGCAGGAGTTCCTCTCTGTCCAGCAGGATCTGGTTGAATCCCCTGATGGAAAACGCCTCCGTGTGCGGGCTGACGTTGGCAAAGTGCAGGGGGGACCTCCTGCAGTGGAACTTGACAGAGCCCTGCAAGGACGAGAGGGGGACAGTTTTCAGCCAGACGTGCGGCTGATTTTGTTACTCACATTTAGTGCCTGAGTACGTGGTGGATGAGGACAGAGGAACTGTCCACTACAAATGAATTTAAGAGAAATGGTCGCTGCAGAAAATGCCAGCACTGTAAACGGAACTGCGGTCAGCTCAGGCTCTGCAGGTTGCAGAGTTCAGCCCTGAAGCTGGCACAGTTTGCAGTGGCTGTGGCCAGCTCTTGCACGCAGAATTTGATGCAAACACACCCGTGTTCCCCCCCAGACCCGAAGGTGATTTGAATCAGTGTCTGAGGGGAGCCAGTGCCTGTGGCTCGGTGGGAAACGCTGTCCCGAAGTGTTCCCAAGCCCGTGGCAGCTCCGGGAGCTCAGGCAGGGGTGAGGGAGCGTTACCTGCGGGAGGGCTCTGACGGAGGCGATGCCGCAGCCCAGGGCGGAGCTGTCCCCGAGGGCGGAGCTGTCTCCCCTGGAGCCCTCCCGGAGCCCCCGGAGGCAGCGGAGCAGCGCCAGCGCCCTGCGGGGCCCCGTGGCACTGAGCGGGGCGGCAGCCAGCGCCAGCCCCAGGGGCCAGAACTGGACAATCGCCTGCAGAGGCCACGCTGTGTCCAGAGAACACGGAGCTTTGGCCAGCGTAGCTCCAGGAGCTGGCAACTCCTTCCCTTCCCCCTCGTCCAGCTCTGCTGCTGCCAACGCGGCCACTTTAGCCTAAAAAAGACACAGAACAACAATATTCTCAAATGTCCTGGACACAACCTAGGGCTGCAAAACTGAGAGTCTAACAGAGGGGGACTCTGGAAGGACAGCACCCCCCAGTTTCCATGCAGGTAAGGAATGAGTTTATTCTGCAGGATAAACCAGAAGCAGCTGTACAGGACTGGCATGTGCTCTCCAGCTGGAGAAGAGTTTTCTGGAGCACTGGGTTTGTAGTTCTCATAGTTATTACTCTTCCTCAGGCACCAGAAAGCCTCAGGCTCCATTTCAGTGCTGTCCTGTCCCCCCGTACTCACTTTCCACCTCCTCCAGCCACGCTTGATGACAGCGGCAGCCCTGCGCATCCTCTGGAAGCGGTTCTTGGCTAGCCAGGAACGGACAGCTGGGGATGGAATGGAGACAGACCTGAGTGCAGAGAATCTCAGCAGCTCTTGCACACAGCGTGAGGGATGGCACTCAACCACTCCTGCCACTGTAACCCCCCACCGTGACTGGAAATGTTCTGTTCTTTCAGCCCCGCCCTTGGCAAGTCACCTGCTTGGATGAGAGTTGCACAGCGTTTCTCCTTTGCTGTTTTCTTCTCTTTAAATCTTCTCCAACAGCACTGAATGCAAAATGCCTTCTCATTCAACACCTCTGCTCTCCTGGCTTCCAGGAGCTCCAGCTGCAGTGGGGACAGGAGTCTGGAGTTAGTTTAGTACTCAGGGATGGAACTGTGCTCACAACTCTTCCTCTTTTACAGCCTCTGGTGTTTGTCAGGGGACCACAGCCCCACTCCAGTGTCCTGTGACTGCTGGATTAGGTTTGGGAAGTGACAGCACTTCATTAGTGCTTTTTGGGTAACATGGAAATGAAAATGGAAGTGCCTGGGGGGAAAAGTGGAGCCTCCCAAAGTCACAGCAGCAGCCAGGTTAAACCCAGCTCCACTTCTATGGCTGCATCCTGCAAGCATGGCAGAAGTGCCTTTGTCTCCCTCATCTCTTTCCCAAGGAAGCTGTGGAGGCCTGTTGGAGCAGCCAAAGCTGTCACCTGGAGCTAAGGAAAGCTGTCATCTTTACTGGAATTCTGACAATTCTAGTCCCAAGTGCAGCTCCTTGTCCACTGGCAACACAGAGGCCATTAAACAAAGTGCTTTGGAGAGCTGGATTGTGATGGGTGCTTGACTGAGGTTAATAATTTGATGGAAAATGCCAAATTCTGGTCCCACTGGCTTGGCAGGAGTTCTGCCTCCACCACCTGTGCCTGAAAGCCCCTGGGGCAGGTGCCCTCCAGAGCCATCAGCCAAGGAACAGCACTTACCACGGAATTGGCCAGGAACACTTTGGTTTTGCCACAGTAGACTGAGGGGACTCCTGCTCCATTCCCTGTTTCCTGAGCAGGGGTTTGTCCCCTCACAGCATCCCCAAGGATCTCCAGAACAGCAGCACGTGATGCTTTGCCATCATCCCTCACTGGAGTCTCACCTGGAAATGAAGTGTTGAGGAGGAGGCATCACAAAATGTGGAAATCAGCACCAAGGAATTGTCTTTGCACTGAGATTTCTTGGCCGTTTAGAGGGGAAACACCTGCAGCCAGAGGGGAGGAGGAGATGGCTGAGAGCACTTGATCTTGCTGTGTTTAAGGCTAAAATGTGACAGCACAGATTCCACCAGGTGCCAGCATCCAGCAAACCAGTGTGGGGTGTTTTAACTGGGCTGCGGTTGGGTGCTGCCTTCTCATCTGTTATAACCTCTGTTATCCACAGGTAAAATTGTCATTTGGGGTGAAATCCCAAATTATAGCCTACATCTAGGCTGAAACAGGGAGGGCTCAGGTGTTCTCCCATTCCAAGCATCCTACATGGAAACAAGAAAGCAGCAGCAATGCAATTAAGAACAGACTGAGCAGCTCAGTCCTAAGAAAATCCCATTAAATACTCAAAACTCAAAGCTGTGGGAGCAAAGAACAAAAAGCAGGGAATTGTAACCTTAATGTACTGAAAAGTGCAGGAAGGGGAAACAAATTCTACCCAGCTGTACATCTGTCACAGGGCACTGGGAGCAGCTAGGGGCTCCTGTACTGAGCAGGAATTTATGGCAGCAATTACAGGTTATTAAAGCCATTTCTGGGACACAGTGCACGATTTTTTACTTTACAAACAGGTCAGCCAGATGAATCTCTTTGGAAATAGACTTAATTCAGACCTGGAACACGAGATTGTTCCAGGCAGTGCTGCAGGAGTTCCTGCATGCACAGTGCTGGATGGGTTTTGCATCTTTCCATCCTGGATACTGTTTGCTTTTCTGCTATAAATATTCCTAAGGAGATGAGAGCATTTTAAGGTCCTGAAAACAAACAGCAGCAATTCTTGCTTACAGGAAGACATCTGGTGGCTCTGATGCTGTTCGTGGGGCTGGGCTGATAAGGGAACCAAAAGCTTATCCCCACGCTCGGGCAATTGTTTTGCTTTGTTTGCAGCTTATTACCCCCTCAAGATAAAAAGGACTAAAAACCTATCACAAAGAGGCTTTGCAGCTAATGGGTTTGCAATTGAGTGGGAAAGATCCAGTGTGTAAGTAATTTTCCAGCCTGCACTTCCTTACTTCACCTCGTTTCCACACGGTGAGTAGATTTCCACCAACTTTACTCACCTGAACAGGGTGGTGCTTACTGAACAGACCCACTGGGTGAAGAGGGGATTCATTTGGGGGAGAGAAAGGGGCTGCAGGAACCTTCAGTATTAAATGTAAGCACCTGATGAGCTCCTCCTTTCAGGAGTTCATGGCATGGCATTACCTGTAGACTGGATTGTGTTTGATAAAGTCCATCCTCACTCTTGCTTAGAGAAAGAGAAGTTTGCAAAAGGTGGAAGAAGCAGCAGAGTCCAGGTAAGCTGGGAGGTCAGTGATTCAGCAAGGAAACAAGAGGGGGGAAAAGAAAGGAAGGAGAAGGAAGATAAGGCAAAAGGTAAGTGGTTTTCAAGTCTTCTAAAGAATCAACTCTAAATCAAATTATACTGGGTGAGGGGAACCCCAGACACGCCTGTAACTGTGATTGTTCCACCCAGGAGGAACACACAAAACCAGCAGTGAGGGGAAAAGTTTTAAGCGTTAGGCAAATTAGAAACTCAGGCTGGTGATAGCTTAAAGAAGTATTTTGAGAGTAGTGGTGAATACAGTCATTATTTGATCTATGTGACATCAAGTTGGTGCAGTGACAGTTTTAGTTGATGGCAGAGGGATTACCTGAAGAAACTTACCTTTTTTCTCAGCAGGATGAGAGTTGCTTTTATCCCACACTCTTTTTTTACTGGAGCCCCAGGGTTTTCTCAGTATTTCGTAGCGCTCAGTGAAACTTTGGAAAGGGATCCTGACAGACAAATGTGCAGTGAATTCCAGGCAAGTCTCATTACTGTCTGGTAAATAACTGATCCTTTTTTACTGTATGGTAAATAACTCAAAATAACTCATCCTCTGAAGGGGGAAAATTGCACAATTTGTGCTTTGTGGATCCAGTGCATGGGATGCAAACAGACTGATGCCTAAATGGTCAAACAGGCAAGAAAGTACAGAACTTCTGAAGAAATTCAGGAGATTTCCCTGTAATAGTGACTGTAGCAAAGCCTGGGCAGGAATTGTGCTTGGGTTTGCTGATGGTGAGCTCCACCCCATCAGTGCTGAGCTCTCAGAAACGTGATGAGCTCAGGCCTTGCTCTGCAGCCTCTAAAGGTGGTCAGGAAAGCCCAGCAAGGCTGTGAGGAGATGCTCAGCTCTGAGATTACTACACTTAGATAAATGCCATTTATACTTCAATTTTAATTTCTCAGAACATTCCTGCGAAGCCATGTTCAATTAGGAAAGTTCTAGTGTAGTCCACATCAAAACATCTCTTCCCCAGCTTCTCAGATTGGAAAGGCACAGTGAGCTCTCAGCTTTGAAAGGATCAGCAGTTTTGAGGTCTAAAACTGCAGAATATTTGGGTTTCCTGCTTGCAAGTTCTTCTGAATAACTAAATGCCACTAATTGCTGTAGAAATGGATTATGCTGAAGAAGCTGGACTTACCTGACTGGGAAACCTGCTGCACTGATGGTGATGGCTTCCACTATTCCACAGGCCTGGAGCTGGCTGAGAACCTGAGGCACAAATGGAGATGGTTTAGGCAACGCTGACTTTCGTGGAAGCTGCTCCTTGTGTGCCCTGTGCTGGGCATCCACAGCCAGCACTGCCCAAAGCCAGCAGGGTGTGAACAGCCAGTGCTGGCATTTCCATGCTCAGTGCTGGCATTTCCATGCTCAGCAGATTCCATGGCTGTTTGAAGCCCGACTGCCCATCAGATGAGGTTCTCTAGTTACAGCTTTAGCATCTGCTGCTCTGCTCCCAAAGCTTCTCAGCTTCCTGGGCTCCAGGAGCGAGCAAGGTTTTGTTTTGAAGGTATTTGTGTGCCCAGGGCTGCTCAGATCACCTTCATCAGTTTGAAGGGCTGGGAGGGCAGCACCCCAAATCACCCCAGCAACAAGCAAGCTGCAGCTGGAAGAGCTGCTGTGCTCAGGAGCTGTTTTGGACAAGCACCCCAGTGACCCTGAAAGGGTGTTCTATCTCAAAGGAGAAAGAGCTGTTTCAAAATGTGCTGTGAAAAGAGCTCTGCAAGTGACTCAAGATCCTCAGAAACCCAGTGCAAAGCCCTGGGGAAAGGCTTTGGAAAAGTTACCTCTTCCCTTCTGAAAGTCATGGCCCTGCAGTCGGCGTTAGGCTTGATGCAGCGGATGTAATGGGGTGTGGTTCTGTTCAAAATCTCCATGAGATGTTCCAGGGAGCTCTGCACGAAACAAACACAGCGTTCATCAGGGCTCCTCCTCCTCAGGGATCTCTATCCACCCCACGAAGCTGCTCTTGGCAAGGGTGGCTTTACAGACTCGGTGTTAGAGCATTTCTACAGGACAGCTTGAGCAAAAAATCCACTCTGTGCATGCTTTCATCAAATTGATGGTAAATCCAGAAAGCTTCCAAAATTACAGCAGAAACCTGAATAGGATGTACCTTGAACTTGGACACCACTGTAACAACAGCTGCTCTGTTCTGGGTTTTGGTGTTATTTT
This sequence comes from Cnemophilus loriae, assembly GCA_013397755.1. Taxonomy (NCBI): domain Eukaryota; kingdom Metazoa; phylum Chordata; class Aves; order Passeriformes; family Corvidae; genus Cnemophilus; species Cnemophilus loriae. Next base: position 201,143 of record VZTF01004195.1, on the reverse strand, counting down.
GGTTCTTTTCTGTCACAGGAAATAATTTCTGAAGCAAAGGGTCCTTTGAGTTCTGCAAAACGTGGACCAGCTCTGGTGGAACAGCATCCTGCAAACACAGACCTGACCCGTTAGCATCTGGACCTGGCAGGCACCTGCACCTCTGAAAAGAACTAAAAATTCCACATATAGAGATAGAACAGCATTTCTGATGCCAAATTTGAGGTAACCACAGCTGCAGTTTCAAATCTGATGATGTGCATTCATTCACAGTCAGACTGAGGAACAATGTTTGGCTGAACATTCAGCAAATCCAGTCAAATGTACAACTGCTCCCAACACTGTTCTTGTTACACAGCCTAAGTGAGCTCCAAGTCTCAGGACTGGTTTAATCCCTGAAGGATAGTCTGCAGCAGAAATTAGAAATATTCCTTTGAATTAAGAGATGGTGTTTTATTGCTAAATAAACAATAGCACTTGCCATAATTGCTGGGGATGTCAGAGCTGAGAAGGCACCCTCCTCTTTGCAGATCATTTCACATTGCAGTTATTCCCTGATGGCCAAAATTTGAGTACTTTCAGTAGTTTCATAAATTTATCTGAATTTTTGGGGGGATGAAGTGATGTATTTGTAGCTGTAGAAATGCCCTGATGAAGATTGTGCATCCCCCAGGAATGGAAGAAGCTCTGGTTTGGTGATGGTTCACCTCATCCTCAGCTCAAAGGTGTAACAAAGCATCTGCTCCTGCCAGTGATGGTTCAGAGAATCACACCAAGAACATCACCCAGTTTTAAGTGGCCTGAGGGATTCATTTGCAGCAAGGTATGTCCAGTACCCAGCACTGAATATATTTGTTAGTGGTGCTTTGATTTAAATCACTTTAGGTCTGTAGAATATTTATTTTATTATTTTCGAAAGCTCTTTCTGCAAACACCTACCTTATTTTTCTCCACCATTGCTGCCAGCTGATAGCAGACTTTGCCAGCATAATGTGAAATGATAAAGTTGGGCTTCTTACTCAACTTATCTCGACTTAAACACTGATTACTGGCCAAGGCTTTCTCAATCCTGGTTTGGAACAGGTCAGTGTTGGAGGGTCTGTTCAGACGACACTCCTGCAAAGGACACACAGTTGCAGCATCTCTTATTTGTCCCAAAGAGCTGACTCTAAAAGCTACAACATTTAAAATTTAAATCACAGCCATTTTACCTTTAGAGCTGCTTTGAGTATGCAAGGCCTGAAATATTGGGAAGGAAGCAGGGGAAAGAAGTAATTGAGGCTTTGTATTTGAATCAGAACATCCAGGACCAGAGGGAAAAAAACAACTCAGAACAGGAGGAAGCAGTGCCATGACTTCTCTGAAACTGAAGCCCTGCAGAAATTTTATAGCTGACAGGTTTTCTATTAATTTACTGCTTGTGTGTTCTTTGGTGGCGTGGGTCAAAGGCAGGAAACTGGGCCCAAAAAATGGAGGGTTTAGATCACACTTACCTCATTCAGCAAGGCAAAAATGCTGAGAGGATTTCCCTCTATCAGATCAAGGCAGTTCTGGTTATCCTGGTAGTTTATGAATGACCACTGCAGGCCTTCAGCTGCATATTCTTCCTGAAGGAAGAGGGAAGGGGTTATTCTGCAGCAGAGGGCACCAGAGCTCAGAACTCTGTGCCTTGGGCAGCTGATCCAGGTCCTGTTTGAGGAGTTAATCCCAGCTCAGCTGCAGGTCAACACCAAGCTTGAGAAAAAAAAAACCCACATGAGGATATTCTACCCCAGGTAGCTTTTGGGTGTGGATCAGAACCCACTGGAACAATCTGTGTGAGGATTTGGGAACCCCACGGATTTATCAGAGCGAGCTGCAAGGCTGCTTTAGAGAGCAAACAAAGGCTACAGTCACACAAAGCCTCTCCTGGCCGTGCTGAGATTTTCCCTGAAGGACAAGGAACAAGCAGAACTCCTTCCTTGGACTGGGACACAGCCCTAACCCAGCCTTTGTGTGCCAGGCTTTACTAACTGGGCTCCATTTAAAGCAAAGCCTGATCTGAAAGGAAGTGCAGAGAGATACTGGGTGGAATAATTGGTACAATATTTATGCTGAATTACAGGACAAACTGTCAGCGGTGTTTAACAAGCACAAGCTCTGGGCAGTTATTTGAAAAGCCTCCTGCCAAAAGCTTGCTCAGCACAGCCACTAATGGCATTTAAGTGGTTTGGGGGACAGCCAGATCCAGAGGTAAGAGGGCAGGCAGTGAGTGGGAGGGGTGCTCTAAACAGAGGTCGTGGAGCCGATTCAAGCAAAGCAATTGTGTGCTTGAACTTGGTTTCCATCTTCCCTGACCATTAACCCCTGGCATGCTGACCAGGGCACGCAGGGAAAGCAGCCTGGCAATAGCAAAGCACAAATTGCACTCAAAGAAACACTTATCTCCTGAATAAATTGACAAAACCCTGCCGTGAGGCAGGAGGTGCTGCCACGCTGGTGCCATAAAGAAAATAATTTCCCTGATTCCAGTTAATGGCAAAGAGCATTTTGGTAATGGATCTGCAGTGGGGAGGGGCAGAGCAGCAGCCCTGGCAGGGGCTCTGCACCTTGCAGGGCACTCAGACGAGAGCTGGAATTAGCAGTGTGTGACCAGTGAGGGACTGCACGGTGCAAAAAAACCTTCTCTGCTGTGGAACAACACCATTTGTGCCCCTCCTTACTCCAAAGATAAAAGCTGGAGCACACTGGGGTTTGTTTGAAAGGCACCAGCACGACAGTGGGTTCAGGGAGCTGTGCCCCTGTGGCAGGAGGCCTCCACAGGCACCACGGGCTCAGGTGTTTGGGTTACAGGGTTCTGCTGGGCTCTGCCTTCACACCAAGCTCAGCCTAGAAGCTCCTCACTCTTTCAGGGACTTTATGCTTCATGGCTGTAAGCAGCAGCTTGCAAGAGAATCTCAGCTCAGGCTGCACTTACCCCAAGAATTTAGCCTCAAGTGTGCAGCTCTTTGAGGGAAAGCAAAGAGTGTACCAGGCAGAGATCCGATGGAGCTGGGAACAGATTTCCAGTCCCCAAGAGACAAAGCTGTGTCATTCCAACTGCCCCACGCTCCCCTCTTTACACAGCCACTGTTCCATCCCACTGCTTCCTGTGGCTGAAGGTTCCATCTGACCACGGGCACAGCAACGCAATTAAAGTGACAAAAGATGCAGTTTCAAATCAGATACTGAAGATCTGATCTTCAATTTGGGGTATTACCTGCTGTGCCTTCAGGTAGTGAGCTACAAAGTGCTGCTGCAGTTTCTCGTTGGCATAATTAATACAGAGCTGCTCCAAGTTGTTTTCAGGGAAGGCTTCAAACCCATAAACATCCAACAAACCTGGAGGGAATGTGGGAGGACAGGGAGCTTTAGTTTAGGGGCAGCCTGGAGGGCTGGTGGCCCCTGAGTGAGAGCAGGGTGGGATATCCATACCTATGAAGCTGGTCCACACTAAGGGATCTGTGTAGATATTTTCATTTATGACCAAAACCAGCCACTCAAACAACCTGCAGACAGCAACAGTGGGATTAGCTGGAAGCTGCTTGCTTGCAATAATCAGAGTTGTTCCTTTTACTGCTGTTTCTATCAGTGTCACTTGGAAGGAAGAGGAATTTCTGCCGTGCTGCCATGAAACAGCAGCAAGTAAATCCCTCTGGCCTCCCCATCCCCTCCCAAAAGTCACCTGGATTAGCCCATCCTTACCTGGCATAGATGACTTTGGCCAGGCAGTCCCTCCTGGTCTCACACTCAGCTCTGGAGCACGGCTTCTTGAACACTTGCTGCTGTCTTCCAGCAGTGATTGTTCGAATCCTTAAAGCTCCCAGGAGCTCCTCGACGGGAATCTGGAGCAGATCCGCCGTGGTCTTCATAAAGCCTTGTTCAGGAGAACAGACAGTGCAAGGTTACCTGGTGTGTTCAACACCTCTGAAGGTACGGAAGGCCTAGAGATTGTGTAGAAAAATGCCACTTCCACCAGCTCTCCAACTGAAATGGGGATTTTGGATCTTTCTACCTAAACTCGGGAGCGAGTTTTGCAAGACCAGACTCTTAATATGGATGTAGAGTGCCCCTAGAATTCCAGGTCCTCTCTTTAAAATGAAGCAATACCAGAAAAAGCTGAAGTTTGCCACACTGAAGTTGCTTTTCTCTCTAGGTGTGTCTTTGTTCACCGTTTTTGAGCAGGGACCTCTAAATCCAGACAGACAAATCAAACAGTCATGACCAGGGAAAAAGCAGGGATTTGGGGATAGAAAGGAAGTGTAGAAGAATGATTATTTCCTGACAAAGCATTTAGGATCTTGCTCAGCTGAGCTGTATTCAAAATTATTTGAATCTCAAGTAGTTTGAGTTCAGAGCATGTGAAATTGTAGCAGGAAACTTCACTGTTCAGGCCAGTTTTAGCTCTGAAGGAAATCCAGATCCACAAGCCTCCTAAAGACATGCAGAACCACCTCTGTTCGTGCTGCAGTTTCACGGATTTGTCGTCACTGACTTTTAGTCTTTACCATGAAAACCTCCAAGCTTTCCTGTGGAAAGCCCTGCTCTCCCTCTGGGTCAGATTTCTGCCAGCCTTGTGATGGCAGAGTAAGATTACAATCAAGAGCCACAGTTCTGCCAATAATCCTCCTGAAATCACTGGCTAATGCTGCAGTTGCCCTGACGTGTCAGGGAAGGATATTATCTCTCAGGGCAGGGGAGCACTGGGTTTTTGTTTTTTCACAAAAACACACCTAAATTTTGGGTTGCTCGCAGCCTTGATTGTCTCCCATCAGCAGGAGAGTTATTGTTCAAATTCTTTCCTTTAATAAGGAATCCTTTCTGAATTAAGTGGAGAAATTAAATGAATTTAAATTAAATAAATTCGATTTAATAATTTAAAATTCAATCAGTTCAATGCAGTTTAAAAAATTGTATTAAATTTTAAAATTAAGTTATTAGTAAAGCAATTAGACTTATTAGTGGTTAAAAGTAATTCATAATGAAAAGTAATAATAGTTAAAATTACTCAAGTAAAATTTGGTAGATTTAATAAATGTTAATAATTAAATAAATTTAGTAAGTAAATCTAAATTAACTAACTAAATAAAGGGAAGAATTCTCTCCCTTGTTTCCTTTCTCTAATCCTCTCCCTTAGGCATCTGCACTGAACTAACAAGGCTCTGGAGCATGGCATGGTTGTTGCCTCACCTTTGGTTTTGTCTTCCAGTTCACAAGGCTGAGATTCATCCACTGGATTAGAGAACTGAACATTCCCAAGGTGCAGAAGGCCTGATAACACCTGAAATATATTTAATCAGGGAGTTTTTTAGGACAGCTCCCCCCAAGGCAGCGTCCCCTGAGCCTTCCTTTAGCCCCAGGAACAGGCCAGCTCCAAACAATTCTGCACAAAAGGCGGCAAACAGATCCCAGACTTGCGTGTGTGAATCCCTAAAGCTGCAATTCCTGCAGGGAGACTGAAATTCAGAGGTGCAGACACTGAGTTCAGATCCAATCTTTGGCTGTGGAGCCGAGGGCCCTGCAGTGAGGAGCAGCACAGTGCCAGGGACTCACTCCAGCAGCACTCCCACCCTGGGAACACGTTCCCCACATCCTCGGCAGCCTCGTGCTGGCCCTGCTGTGGAGCTGACCTTGAAAATATTGTTCTGCGTGGCGCGGCCGATGCCCAGGTGGAACATTGCCTCTCTGGTCACCTCGAAGCAGTCCTCTGAAAAGCCAAAGAGCGCTCTTGAAAAAGCCAAGCACGCAAACAGGGGCAAGCAGAACATCTCAGCACATCCAGGGCAGCTGGAATTGTCCGTGGAGAGCAGGGGCAGCTGGGTGCTGTTTGGGTAAATCCCACACACAAGCTGGACAGCCAACCCACTGGGTTTTCCTGCCTCTGTCACGTGAAGCACATGCAAAGACAAGACAGTTTCTAAACAAAGCCACAGAGATGCAAATTGTCCAGGCCAGAACCAGCTGGTTTGAGCCAGGTGACTGATTTTAAGCTTTAAGACTTAACAGTGCAAACTGAAACTTAAAAAGAATCCCATTAATGCAGGTGGCTTTGCAAAACATCTGCTGTTGGCTAACCAGGGGGTTGAACAGGATGTATTTTTGCCTGCCTTCCTTTAAAGTTCCAGCCATTATTAATGAAATGATTAATTAATTAGTGAAACCAATCTTTACCATCTAAGTTTCTTTCAGAATTTGGCAGCCAGCGGTACTCTGCCCCTTCTGGAAGGTTCCACTCCAGCCTCTCCTCTGCAGTAGCACCTTTTGTGATCTGGAGACAGAAAACAAGGTAAAAATTGAATTCTGCCTTTGGTGTTTACAGCTCCCAGACAGTGAAGAACAACATACTGGGAGGATGATTTAATTTGGAAGCCTGGGAGACAGGGAAACCGATAATTATTAAAAGTTGCAACTGTGCTAAATCTGGTGATTTCATCCCTGCTGTGTGTCAGAAATACCCAGCAAAATTAACCTAAAAGGCAAACCTGATAAAAAATATGGAAGTTTCTTTCATTAGGGGCCTGATAGGCAACTCTGGTCTTCTCCAGAAGGAAAGTCTGGATGGAAGCACCAGTCAGATGATGGAACCTAGAGAGGGAAAAAGAGCAAAGATTTCAACAAAACCTCTTCACAGAATCCAAGGGGTGTTGTGTTGTTCTGAGATCAATTGACTGTGAATGCTTTCCAGTTCACCTTGAGTTTTGTTCATATTTTATTCAGAGTTCTTAACTGCATCTCTGTTTTTCCACTGCTCTCTTTTAGAGATCAGAGTGAGAGCTTACCAAAAAAAAAAAAAAACAAAAAGAAAGGAAAATAATAACAGTTTAAGCTGCCAGCAAACCAAAATACACTCTAAAGACATAAAATATTCTATGGCAGATTTCAGAAATAAGCTTGTAAAGATTTAAAGGAACAGTAGCTGAGGTTTTACACAGGAATTATTACCTGTCTAGCTGGAGCTGGATGTATTTCCCAAACCTGCTGCTGTTGTTGTTCCGCAGGGTGCAGGCATTCCCTGTGAAATTGCCAGTGGCAGACACAGAACAGTCAGAGTGGCCCCACTCTCCCATGCAGCACATACAGGTGTTAAGGGTGATCTGTAAATAGCTCCAGTATTTGAAGAGTTTGTTTTTAAGGAGAGGACCAAGAGATAGCTTAGACTCGTGTGGTAACAAAGGAAATTCCCACAGTGGCCATTACTTCAGTTTGTTGTCAAAAAAGCCACATTTACCAAATGCTTCCATGACAGGGTTGGAGTCCAGCACTCTCTTCTCTATCCTTTCCACAGTTTCGCTGCCTTTTGGGGAGATAACTGAGGCAGCAACAGAGGCATAGAACTTCATGAGGCAGCGAGAGGTCCAGGTCTGCAAGAGAGAGGCCTGACAGTAGCTCTTTGTTTTTAACATGTTATCAGTTATGTCAGTGGAGCAGTGCTGCCTTCTGGAAACGCAGTGTGCAGCTGGAGGGGAGGCTAAAGAGAGCAACTGTGTCAGGTTTAGAGCTCTGGTTCAGCGGAAACTCTGTGCCACAGACACACATTTCAGCGCTGCTGCAGTGGGAGTGCTCTGCTGAATGGCACTGCCATCGAGGTGTCACCATCTGGAAGCTCAGCCAGAATTAACAGCTACTGCCTTGCGATGGAATGAATGTAAATGGATTTTGAGTCGTTAGCATTCAGCAAAGTATCTCGTTCTTGGGCTTAAAAATACCCTCAGCATTGTCCTGAGCAGGGATGGACCATCCCAGAAGGACCAGGGCAGGATCTGAATTCAGTGCTCTAGGTCTGTACACAGGGTTTGCTGAGATTCACGCCAGCTCCCTGACACACCAGGCTGAGGCTTTCACTCAGGTGCAATTCCTGCTGAATGATTCAAACCCAGCCCTCCAGAAATGACAGATGTCACCTGAAGAGCTGCTATATTAAGCAGAGTGTGTTTAACTGCAGCAATCACTTAATGCTTCACACACATTTCAAGAGAGTCTGGTGCTGGGCAGATTGGCTACGCGCTCTGTCAGAGGGATTTTAATTCATCTTTGCTCATTCACTGCACTACTCTGCACTACAAATCACTGGCAGAGCTCAAAACTTGAGAGCAATGTCACAAAAAACCATTTCCTTACCTTCCCAGCACCACTTTCTCCACTCACAATGATGGACTGGTTCACAGGGTCCATCTGCTTTTGGACATTTCTGTAGGTTTGCTCAGCCACTGCAAAGATGTGAGGTTTTAAATCCTGGCAGTGGAAGAGAATGTTCGTATTTAAGAGTGCAGTAACCACACAGTTCAAAAGCAATGGACAGCAAGGGTCATCTCACATTTACCTGAAAACAGCGCTGCTCTTTTAACAGGACTAATATTTCACTAGAAATGGGGTTTATCCTGTGGGAGTATTTTGCTCATATAAATTTGGAACAGTTTGACACCTGGGCTCTGCAGAAGGACAGTGATCTCAAACACGAGGGTTACCTGAGGACAAAGTGCAACGTGGTACTCCCTCATGAGCTCAGGTGAGTAGAGGCACGAGACAGGCTGGAAAGGATTTAAAGCCACCAGGCTGCAGCCAGCATTTGTATAGAACAGGTTGACTCTGTATCTTGCTTGAAGACATCTCAGAACTGAAAAGCAACACCTTCTGTCAGCATCTTTTGCAAAGCGAGTTTGACTCTTGCTGTGCCTGTTTGTAACAAAAGTCTGAGGTGTGTTACCTATCAGGTTTAACAGGGAATGAGGGGATCAAGAGAGTGATGTAGGTGTAATACACGTAACTCCTGTGTTCATGGTATTCATGCAGTGAGAGCAGGAGCTGCCAAGTGTCAGTGGCCAGCAGGGAAAGGGATCCCTCAGCAGACCCTCCCTGGCTGCTCACCTGTCCTGGTTGTCACTGGATTCACTTTCGTGAGGTCGTCGAAGAGATGCAGTTTCTCTTCCTCACCAAGGAAGGCTCTAACTTCTTCTTCAAATGATTCACTGAGGTCATTCTGGACGAGAGAATCTTCCCTTTGGCCGTTTTCCTGGAAGGGATGTCAGATCAGCACCAGTGAAAGGTGAAAGGCTGGACTTCCACCTCATCCCCTGTTCCAGCTCTTCTGCTGCTTCCACGTCCCCGAAGGTCGGTCTCAGCAGGAGCCAGACCTCAGGGGGTGTGAGCTGCTCTCCCTCCCAGCTGCCCTCCTCCCGCTCTGAAGTTACAGAAGTATTCTGGCTGTGAGCAAAGGCACTCAGAGAACGTGGCCTTGGGCTCACACTGCAGTTCTGCACAGACACACTCACACCGTGTTCTTGCAGCTGGCTCATTTCTAAGCCTCTGCATGTCATGCACTCAATCCAAGCACCGCCTTGGGCTCAGGGAAGCAGGAAGGGCCGGCTGCAGGTACAGCTGGAAGCCACTGCAGACCAAAACAAATGCAGTTTTCCTAGCAGAGACTTTCATTTTCGGGGTGGAAGCTGCAGAGTGCACACATCACAGCCAGGGCAGAGGAATGGTGCTGCCCTGCCTTAGCTGAAGTTTTGTCCCCTCTGAATCACTTAAAGTATTCAGATCTCAGCCCCTGGGCTCCCGTGTCCTTGACAACATTATTTGGAAGGACACACTTGTTGTATGTAATGGAAAATCAGCCAGAAGAGAGATTCCAGGTCCTGTTTGCCATTTCTGGGGAAAGGAGAGGCTAGAAAAGCAAATGAAGACTGGAAAAGATGCCAGTCCTGATTTTTGCACTCTATATGCTCCTTTTCTGATCTCCTTCTCTTTGACAGAAAGTTCTCCAAACTATCCCCACTCACCTGTACCACAAGGTAACCAATGAACAGCATCACCTTGTTTATACAGAAAATGCTAAATTTAGTTAGCAGCATTCTCACTACATGAGCTGAGCTCATTAATAAAGGGGAAATGTACTGCAAACCCCATTTAGCATGTTCCTTAAAAAAAAAAAAAGCTACAGTAGTGTACTCATTTAGGAGCATTTTTATCTTTTGCAGACAGCATAAGTACCCAAAAGTAAAAGAATATTTGAAAATAAATCCCAACTCTCGTGTCCATTCATCTTCCTGAACAAACACCCTTAGGATGTGCTTGCTGCCTGCATTAACCCCTGCCCTGTCAGAGCCCAGGGCACAGCAAAAATCACTGCCTGGTGTCACTAACGCAGCTCAAACCCACAGTAAATAGGTCCAGTTGAATCATGAAGCAGGGGTGAATATTCATTAGTCGTTACCTAATCTTGACTGCATGGAAATAAGCCAAGAATTCTCTCCTGGCAGTAAAATTTAATTAGCACACACAATTCCTGGTTTTCTTTTTACCTGCTTTGGCATCTTGTCCAGCCCTGTGGACGGGAACACTGGAGAGGGCCTTTACTTTAGGGTACTTCATTCAAATCACACTGCAGAATGCTTAAATAAAGAAAATAAAAAGGCATTTAGATCAAAATAACTCTGGGCATGTCATTCTCCACAGGGTTCCACAAGCAAAGCCCAAAGACTTCAGACAGAATTACTGATCCCAGTGGGGCCCAAGTAACACTGGAGCTGGAAATCCTACCCAGAGTGATGGTCATGTTCTGCTGCCCCTGCAAATAAAGCTTTTTTGGAGGGAATCGTGTATCTTCCCTGCTATCAGGAATAAAATGCTTTGCTGCTCTTTAAGAAAGCAAGTTTTCTTGGCGAGAAATTGCAACTACTTGTTAAATTCCTCCCGTCTGGAGAAGCAGGACAGATCTGAGGGTCTGGCGGTGCCAGAGAAGCCAGAGCTTTGGGGAGGGGAGTGACTCAGAGAGGTTTGTGTTGTCCCCTTCCTGTTTCCTCTGAAAATCTCTGGGAGCCAGCCCAAGGTGAGTCAGGCCCTTTGAATTTCTGTGATAAACGCTGAGGTTCCAGTCACACAGCCAGGAAGAATTCTGTCCTTGCTGAAGCTGCCATGACTTCCGTTCTTTTTCTATTCTAACGCTATTATATTCCATTCTAATTTTGTTCTAATTCTGTTCTATTCTATTCTAATTCTATTCTAATTTTGTTCTACCATACTCTATTCTAATTCTGTTTTAATTCTATTATATTCTAATTCTACTCCATTCCTCTTCTTATTCCATTCCTATTCCTATTCCATTCTTACTCCTGTTCCATCCCTAATTTCGTTCTTACCCGCATGAAAACACCGCTTGGAGCCAGTCTGGAGCCCCGGGCGCGCTCCCATCCCCAAACCCCTCTCCGATCCATCCCGCTCTCCCGGCACAGCCCTTTGTGCCGGTGCCCGCAGATCCCGGGGGACACGGGGGGGACACGGGGGACACACGGGGGACACACGCGGGACACACGGGGGAC
>VZTF01004195.1:165320-182432 GCA_013397755.1 Cnemophilus loriae | reverse complement strand
TTTTTTTTTTTTTTTTATCTGATGGCCGGCTCTGAAAGCTGGCGAGCCGCGTAACGAGGGAGTTATCGCCGTGCCGGGGCCTGTGCACAAGTTGTGCCGGAGCCACGAGCGTGGCTCGGTGCTCAAGGGTGGAGCAGAGCCATTTTTCAGCTGGGAAGGAAGGGAGCCATGTTAACGTGAAAGCCCGGCTCAAGCCCGCCCGATTGTTCTGCTCTCAAACAGGCGAGAAAAGGCTGAAGGCGTTTTTTGGAAAGCTTTGGCGTGAGCTCAAGGGTTACCGAGTGTGCAGAAATGTGACGAATCCCGGAGCTGCCGTTGCAGGGTGTTGCTGTGAATTGGAAAACGTGGTGGCTTTTGCCGTTTCCAGAAGATTCAGTGGGAAAAAATCAGCTAAATGCAGCTTGGAGGTTTTCTGGTCCTTCTCCTCGTGAGTTTAGAGGGAGGTTCAAAAATTGTATTTTAGGAGAGCACGGAGCAAATGGAAAAAAAAATTCTCTAACTAGCCAGTTGCTCTTTGTTTTAATTCTTAAGGCATGAAAATGAATTGAAAATAATCATGCACTTAGATAGTGTAATTTAATATCTTAATGATTCGTATTTGATTTCTTTTGCTGTTAGTGGGGCAGTAACTGTTGTTACTGTAAGTGATGTAAAATGTGGGCGATTTAAATTCCTAATCTAATGTTTAGGGTGGAAGAATCCCTGAGTTTTATCAGCTAAGGAAGGTGTCCCTGCACATGGCAGGGGGGTGGAACTGGATGATCTTCAAGGTCCCTTCCAACCCAAACCATTCTTCCACCTTCCAGAACAAAACTGTTGAGTATCTTCAGACAGGCCACATCTGCTTTTGCTGCATTTAAAGGAAGTCCTATTGCTGTATTTTAGCTTTGATCAGTTTGAATGGTGGCATATTATTAATATACCAAATATCATCGCTATTTTTGGCTTCTCTCTGGTTACCTGTGTTCATATATTAGGCAAAGTTTCCCCTAAAGTTGTCCAGAGCAGTTTCTGCCTCTCCTAGAGGGGCTGATGACCTGGAAAACCCAGCAATATGTAGGAACAGTCTAAGTTTGAGTTTTTTGGTGTCTTGGCCACACCTTGAAAGTTATTTTGCCCATTCATTTTCCATGTGGTTTTAAGCTCTTGGATTTCTCATTCTGTTTTTTTTTCCCTTCTTGGACTCCCTGTGAAAATTACCTATTTGTGTCATGTAGACTTGCCCTGCTCTTGTTATTTTTGTTGTGTGTAATAGGTTGAGAGTGAAAATTCAGCTCTACCAGGTGGATGACTTCAGCAGACCTAAAATTCCATTTGTGGTTAAGTCCCAGAATTTAACACCAGGCCCAAACTTTGTGTAACTGCACTGTGTCGTTGCTGCCCTTCTGCTTTTTACACCATCCTCATGATTGAAAGGGTCCTCTAGCTGTAAATCAGATTTATATCCATCTGGAGGAAAGGCATTTATGCAAGTGCAAGTCATCCTCACCATGAAGAAATCTTATCTTGGGTCCATTTTATTTTTTTTTTTCATTCTGTTACTGTTGTTACAAAATATTTGGATTTCTAGGTTGTTTCTGGAGGCTTTTATTAAAAAAAATCTGCGGAAGCAAGTGAATGAACTCTGAGCTTCCTTGTCTGTCATCTATAATTTATTTTTTAAATACTTAATGAGAGCTATTACAAGACATGCAGCTGTCTTTGAAACAGGATTTTACATCTGCAGCACTATCTTTAAAAAATAATGGTGGTTATTGATAGTAACTGGCTTCTGTTGACCTCTTTGAAAACTCATATTTTAAAAATAATGGGACTAACGTGCCTGTTAGTCAGCTGGAAGAGTTAATCTGTGCCTAAAATCTGGAATCAGTGAATTAGCGATTGCAAATTAGGAATGAATGGCCCATGTGCTTTTCATCTTTGTAGCAGCCCAGGAAGCAGCTCAGGTGCAGGGAGATGCTGCTGCCCCAGTGGATCCTTCACCACCACACTTCCCTGTTCCTTCTGGCTCAGCCAGAAATTAAAGGAGGTTTCAATATTGAACCCTTTTCATTTCTTAAGCAGCTTTTATGGTTTCTAGAAGGCATTCCATTTGATGTGGTATTACAGGATTTTTTTTTTTTTCCCTTCCAGTTCAGGGTGTGATGGTGGTTGATGTTTAACCACTTAATAAAATCTCATCAGACACGTGAATTAATTTAGTCTTTGATTCTTTTGCTCTGTTGTACAAAATACCTCAGGGTGTTGTCTGATAGTGGGAGATGAAGGTGAGGGGGGAGAAATAGGCAGATTTATCTCTTGTCTCTGTTATTAGCAGATAGAGCTTTTACTTTTGCTTGTAGCTCCTGGCCTGGAGAAACACCACATGAATGATGTAGGAAACCTGTAAATCTGCAGCAGGAACTGGTGCAGCTGCCTGGTGTGGATGGGTCAGGGGCAAGGGAAGCTGGAAAAGGAGCTGAGGGTTGGGATTGGCAGTGGCTGTGGCACTGCTCTGCACGGAGATAAGGCAGCTGTGCTAACGCTCAGATTGGGGCACATGGGACAGCAAAACAGTGCCTTGTTCTCAGAGAAATGGTGTTTATTTTGGAGTGCTGTTCAGCGCCTGGAAAAGTGAGCGTGTGAGTTCTCTGGAGGTAGTGTTGGCAATTAGGCAGACAGCAGGGAATTCTGCCTTCACTAGACAGCTGAGGGAAGGTGGAAGGAGGAAAAGGGATGAATCAGACGGTTTTATTTGGTGTTCATTTGCATGGGAGTTATTAACCAAAGTTGTTATTTTATCTTTTGGATTTTAAAGTGAACTCTCAGTATTCATATTGACAAATTCCCTATTTCTCAGTTTGGGCAGAGAAGAGAACTAAGCCAGGCTTTGCACATTTTTTCTAGTTGCTTTCATTTTGTTCCATGGTTGCACAGTTGGATTTTTGGCTGAAAGTTACTTTCCTGATTTCTACCGCCCTCCCAAGAAATTGCCCTCTTTGTTTCTCAGTAATTTGATAAGAAATGTTATTAATTACTTACAAGTAATCACATTGTTCTGTAGGCTTAACATTTTGCTTTGAGCCTCTCGAGAGTTGCAGCTGCGATCACACAAAGCAAACTATGCCTTGGAGTACCTTGTTGGGTTAATATGGTTTGAAATTAGCCTTTGGAGGAGTCTGCTCTGTCATTAAACTGTTGTGACTGTTTCCTCAGAGCTTCATAAATCGAGTTGAGCTGTTGGGTCCATTTGGATCTTGGTGTGTTGAAGTATATTTTGTTTTAAACTGAAGCAGGGTCTCAAGTCGTGTAGATGATAATATAAATATTGATGGTCCGTTTAGCAACTTTTGCTTTCTAACAGCTATTTAAGAGTTGCCATTTATAAACTGCCTCTAGAACATTATATTAATGAAGCATTTATTACTTTGCTGAAACATTCACTATCTGAAACAGTTACTTTTATCCTTTCCCAAGCTCCAGTAATTATGTGAAAAGAATGAGCATTTAACATAATTTCAGTCTTATTTCCCCCAAGAAAGTAAAACAGCTAATGCTGTGTTTGGTTTGTTTTTTTTTTTTTTTTTTTTTTTGTCTGGAAGCTCCTCTTTAAATTGTTTTTCCTCTTTTGTATAGATGGTGATGGAATTTCCTGATAATGTGCTGAACCTCGATGGACATCAGAATAACAGTACACAATTGAAACAGTTCATTCAGGTAAATGATGTTTCCTAAGAAGGGAGATTTTTGCTTTCCTCAGGTTTGTGTTTTTGCTTCTCCAGGAGGTTGTGACTCCTGGAATGCCTCAGACACGTCAGCACCTGGGAGCAGTCACACACTGGTACCAAAGTGCACTGGGTTCAGTTGTGCTCTGGATTCCACGGCGTTTATTGCACGTTGTCTTGTCAGGAGGCAATTGCTGCGTGTCTGGGAGCTCAGAACCTACAGTGGGAGCTACAGCTTCTAAATACGTCTTGATTTTTATTTTTCTGAGTAGTTCTGAACTGCCTTTTCAAGTGGAAGTGTGGATTGCTTAAGGTTGAGTTGTTACGATTAGCGCCCGCACCAAGGTAGAATTTGTGTGCCAATTTGTAGATTTTATGTAGGTAAGTAGTGAGAATTGGTTTTGTGGTACCCCAGAAACTTTAGTCATAGAAACTGATCTGCCAAATTCTGGCAAATAACTGTAGCAACTGCAGAATTGTGCCACTTGATGTCCAGAGGGGCAGAGTTTGCTGCTCTGCAGTTGCACAGCCTCACTCAGGGTTGACAGCAGCAGTGCAGACACGTGCTGCATGCCAAGTGTAGCTGGGCTGTGAAAATAGCTCATTCCTGCTTTGCTATGACTCCTGCAATTAATTACAGGAAAGAGGGTTATTGCAGAGTGATACTGCTTGGCAGATGATTTAATGGGCCTTCCTCTAAGAGCACAAACCTTAAATGTTACCTGATGGTACCTCTGCTTTCCATATGGCATTTAAGGAGCTGGAAACCCTTTCTCTTTTCAGTTGGTGTGAGTTCTGCTGTATGGTGTGGTCTTTTCTTCCTTTCCCCAGAAGTTGTGACAAGTCCTTTGTGCACTGGGAGTGTTT
Organism: Cnemophilus loriae; assembly: GCA_013397755.1. NCBI lineage: Eukaryota > Metazoa > Chordata > Aves > Passeriformes > Corvidae > Cnemophilus > Cnemophilus loriae. Next base: position 177,861 of record VZTF01004195.1, on the reverse strand, counting down.
GAGTGGTGTGATGTGACAATAATACAGAAAATACTCTGGTGGCATGACATTCCCTGTGCAGATACAGCTCAAGTGTGGGTTTGTGTGTTGGGCTGTGAGGAAGGGACTCTCTGCTCTGCACAGCTCTGCTGGTGGCACTCCAGTGCTGCTGAGAGCCAAGCCAGCAATTCAGCAGTGAGAAGGACTAGAAGGGTATGTGCTTTTTGTGAGGACGTGTGCCTGGATGTGTTTGACACGGGCCAGGAGACACATCTACAATTGTTTATTGACGTAAGCAATATTAGAAGGTGTTCTCATTAATGTTTCTATTAATAGCAGACATTGGATGTTCACTACTGAAGTCAAAGGCTTCACCCTGAGCAGTAATGTGTGCTTTCTTTAATTCCAGCTGGTAGGATTGTAATGGGAAATGGCATTTAGCCTTCCAGGAAAAATACTGCTCAATTGTCGTGGTCTGAGCAGAACAAGTTGGTTGTAAATGAGATTTCCACAAATGCCAACGAGCGTTCATGAATTCCCTTTCCACGTGCCAAAGATAACATGAGTGTGAGTAGAAGATGAAAACTTGCAGTTGGTGTGTGAGACCTTTTCCTACAACATCTGTGCCGAGGCAGAGAAAAAGGGTTTCGCGATCGGGACGTTTATTCCGAATTTGCTGAGACGAATGGTGAGAAGAGGCAACGAGAGGAGCAATAACCGGAGGGATAAGTGTTTAATGACTTGATTTTGGGGTTTTTTTTGCAGAGACACAGCATGCTGAAGCAGCAGGACCTGAGCATCGCCATGATGGTGACGTCGCGGGAGGTGCTGAGCGCGCTGTCGCAGCTGGTGCCGTGCGTGGGCTGCCGGCGCAGCGTGGAGCGCCTCTTCTCGCAGCTCGTGGAGTCGGGGAACCCCGCCCTGGAGCCCCTCACCGTGGGGCCCAAGGGCGTGCTCTCGGTCACCCGCAGCTGCATGACCGATGCCAAGAAGCTTTACACGCTCTTCTACGTGCACGGGTCAGTGGCCGCGAGCTGCTCGCAGCGTCCCTGCTCTCTGCGTTGCCTTCTCGGGGGTACTGAGTTGTCACAGCGCGTTCTCCTCTTCAGCATCCGTGTTGAACAACTGATTACAGCTACCTGTTGCCTAAACTGGGAGAAAAGCAAACCTCATCTTTGATACCAGCAGTTGCAGTGCTGTGATTGCAGCTGGGAGATGCCAGTATTTAATGTTCACTCATTAATCTGATACGGGCACTGCGGGGTCTCTGGAAGAAGAGCGTTTGCCTCGCCACTTGGCATGTAAAAAAATAAAATTAAAGTGTTAATTTTTTCCACCCAAGTTTTCTGCTCTTGGGTAGAAAGGCAACACTGAGAAAGTGAAACCTTCTGGGCTTGGTGAGCACAATGAATACCCCAGTGCTGTTAGTTCCTCAGCTGTCAGCAGAGCAAACAGAGTGCTCAGCACAGTGTGCCTTGGCCTTCCAGTTGGCTTCAGCTCGTTCTTCTTGCTCCAGTTAGCAGGAAAAGTAGGGAAGGTTAGTGCAGAGTTGAGGAGATTGACATGGGGAGAGTGAGGTAGTGTAACCTGATCCAGTGGTTTTCAGAATACAAAGTTGCTCACATTTTTTTCCCCCGTAGGTCCAAACTGAATGACATGATTGATGCAATTCCCAAAAGCAAGAAGAACAAGAGGTGTCAACTACACTCCCTGGACACACACAAACCAAAACCTTTGGGGTAAGTCTGTGTTTAACATGCACGATTGAAATATTTTAAGGAAGCAAAATACTGGAACTAATTTATTTTTAAGCGTTGAGATCAACTTTTATGCTCTGATCTGTTTGCCAGAGTAGCAGTTGGATTATAGCAGACCTAAATAGTTGCTGGGGAGAGGAGGAGAAGCACAAGGAGTTTTGGGCACGCTCAGGGCATGGATGGCTTCTGCACTGTGATGCAAACAATGCTCTAGAAAGACAGACTGGTTTTTGTGCTCTAGACCAAAATGGTTGCTCAGCAGATTTTCTCACGTTGAGGTCAAAGGCTACATGCTAAATAAATATACATAATTTTGCTTGGGATTATTAAAAATGCCTTGCACAACTGTTAACCGAGGGCTTTATTGTGGTTGGATGCAGGGTTAAAACTGGAACTCTGGAAAATGGATTTTCTCAAAATGTGACAGCATGTTTTGAATACGCCACTGAACAATATGCATACATGCCTCTGTCTTGAAGTTGAAATGATTTATTCCAGCTGGTTAAGCAGAAAAACACTCCCTGTAAATCTATTGTGGATTTTGGGGAGGTTTCTTGTTTGTGGGGTGGCTCCTTTTTTTTTTTTCATATGATGACCAATAAATTAGTCTCTTGGGCTTAATTGGAGTGTCTGGACGTTTTTTACTCAGCTGTGTTGTGCTGCTGGTTAAGCCTCCAACCTGTGAAAGCTTGCTCATGGTTTCCAGTTACAGGACATGTATTTTTCTATGCAGATTGGAGTCTCTCTGGGTTTAGTTAAATCCCCTGGGATACCAGGCATGTGGAATTTGACACTTGATTTTTTGCTTGTGCAGCTCGAGGATAGTGGGAACTAATCATTATCTTCTATTATATTTTGGTTACAGGCCTTTCACAAAATTAGTTTAAAGCTTATGTTACACAAGATCCTGAGAGTATAGGGGTGTATAGATATTTTTTTTTTTTAATAAAGCAAATTCACAGTGTTATGAATGTGGGTTTTGGGGTTTTTTTGTATTTAGTAAGCTTAATCTGTTCTGTGTGAGAGCAGATGCTGTGGAACCTGCAGTTAGCATTTTGGCAAGGTAGAACAATTCTGAAGCCGAATGAATAGAGAGGAAAATGCTGCTTTTATTTCCTCAGTTCATGCTGGAATAAATCCCCTTAGTATTTTGGATGCTGGCAGGTTAATGGGGAATATGTGGAAGAGCAGTATTTTATTCTCTGCAGGTAAAACTTTGGGGTTATCAGCTAACATGGCTTGTGGGCAAGCAGTGCAGTTTGCTAAAGAAACAGGACTTGCACTCCCTTCCTCAGCTGAAACCCCTCTGTTCTGAACAGAAGTGACCAGAGTGTATCAGTATTGATATAAATCCCAATAAATCCAAATAAATCTGCCTGCAGTGGACACAAACAGGCTCTGGCTGGGCTGTGGAGGCACCCAATTGTCACAGGACAAACTCCACTTCCCATCCTAGAGCTCCTGCTCCACTTCTTCACGAGAAGCTCCTTCAGATGAGTCACGTCTGCTGGGCATCTCCTCCACACAAAAAAGGCTTTGAGTTGGAGCTGTGTGTTTAATTAGAAGAGTTATGTAAGCAGCTAATGCCACTCGAGGGTTACTTGGTGTCCTCAGTCTGTGTGCCTGGCTTTTGGCTCCTCAGCTCCATTTGGGGCTCAGGAGCATTTGAAACTCTCCTGAATGTAAGCCCTATGAGCTGGCAAACTGGTTAATGGCACACAGAACTCCTCTAATTAGGAGTGAGGGGTGCTGCTTCCCATTTTCCTGCTCTGTTGTATCCATAACACAGAAATGACCATTCTGACAAAGTGTCAAGGGTAGACAAGCCTGTAAGTTACCATGACTTGTTATTTAAAGTCCATTTTTTGCTCACTTTTAGCGCATCCAAATGTGAGTTGTAAAGTTTTTTTTATATTCTAACGAATTTTTGAAATTTGATGTAGGGTGTTTATGGTTTCTTATGGTGAAAGTTGTTTGGGTTTTTTTTTGTTTTGCTTTTTTCTTTTGTTATTTTACCAAACTGTCTTCATCTGACAGAACTGTTAAAACGTGGACGTATTTATACGTAAAATAATATTCTGAAAATCACTACTGGTTTGCAGCTGTAACATTAAAAAGTCACGATGAGTCCTGGGTTATAAACATGGACAGCAAAATTGGCTTCTCGGTTCTGACCCACACTTTCATAGATGTTAAGGCTTAACCTATAAAGAACTCAAATTAAATTAAGGAGCAGAGCAGCATTTTCCATAGGATTTGTTTAGGAAAAATAACTAGCTGATAATATATATGTTATAGGTCTGAAAAATGTTTGGTAATACTATGTGACAGTGAAAGGAGCAGTAACAGACTCAGTTCAAAGAAATTAAGAGCAGTTAAGAAAAATAGAGAAGACAGGAAGAGGAAAGAGAGCAAGTGTAGCATCATTTTCTGCTATGGACCTTCCCAGGGAGCAGTCAGGTAAAGAATGAGGCTCTGCTGGGCTTCTTTGCTGGCCCCCAGCAGGACAATGAAGAGTTTTGTGTCTCGTTTCCTTGCAGGGGTTGCTGGATGGATGTGTGGGAGCTCATGTCCCAGGAGTGCAGGGATGAAGTGGTTCTGATTGACTCAAGCTGTCTCCTAGAAACATTAGAAACCTACCTACGGAAACACAGGTATGGCAAAGGATCAGACCACACCTTCCCGTTGAGAAAGACGTGTTTTTGTCAAAGTGTTCAAAATGTAGAGGGTTTTTTTTCCCGTGAAGCTGAAGATCTGAGCTTGGTGGTGATGGGGGACTTTGCCAGGCTGCACTGAGATGGTTGATGAGACAGAAGTGGTGAAATAGTCTTTGTGTTTAATGATAGGGAAAATGTGGAGACCTCTGATGAAGTCATGGCTGCTTGTCTTAATTTTCTTGGCTAGGATTAAATTATGATTGACAGTTTGATGTTTAAAAACTGTGTGTACTCATCCACTCTTTCCCTGCTCTTGGGCTGTGCCTGTTTTTAGGTTTTCAGGGAGTATGTGCCGTTTGAAAATCCTGTGAACTGCACTAGTGAAGCAGATTTTAGGCTTGGTGTTGCCTTTAAGGCACTGTTTTAAACCACTTGTTTATGCCTTGTGCTGTTAAGTCTCTCTTGCAGGGCAGAAATAAACCATTAAATTATAGTTGCATGTGCACAGGAGCTGCCGTGCTGATTGAAAAGTTTTAATTTCCAGCAGTCTCAAGGTTCTGATATGAACTGTGGGGGCACAGATGGGCGCGGGGGTGGTGGTGCTGTGGAAATAACACTTTGGAAACAAAATAACTTTAATCTCCTGTGACATTAAACACTGCCTTGGCTGCCTTCCTGGTGCCAACCTGCAATAATACTGCTGTTTTCTCTCCTTCCACCGCAGAAAGCAGCCAGGTATCGTAGCTCTAGCAGCAAAACATGTTTGACTTAGTGCTGTCAAGTGGCTGGAGACACTAGGAAAGGGAAAAACGCCATCCAGAGCTGGCATGGAGAGCCAGCTTTCTGAGCTGAAATGTGAGCAGCTTGTCCGACTTGCATTTTTAGAGTCATCAGCAAGGGATCTTGTAGGCCCTTGAAGGTTACTCCTCTAGTGACATAGAATGAGCTTAATTTGCTTGTATTTTAATTATAAGTGTACTCTTGTCACGCATGAGTTGTCACATGTTTAAAATGAGTGTGTTGTGTTATAAATAACCCTCCTTTGGCCATCAGCACAGCAATCTAATAATTCAAAATATGTTTGTAGTGGAAACAAAGATCACTCTTGTACAGCAGGCACCAGAGGAAACTTTGCCTTATTTCTTATCACTCACTTGAGTACACTTTAGAGAATTGCTGTAAGGTGATGTGGTGTGTGTTACTTGAGAGGGATTTTGCCCTGGTTTGCACTGTTTGTTCACTGTTGAGATTTCTGATCTTTGAGCTGAATTCCCCGTAGGAATTCCTTCAAATCAGCGATTCGCTTCAGAGGATGGAGATTGATACCCAGGGTAATAATGTAGGATAGGCGGGATAATTCATGGTCAGTTTAGGTGGATAATAGCCAAAATATTATAATAATTACATTTTTTGAAGCACCACAGCCCTGCCGTGCCCCAGTTCGAACACGGCACCGCACGCCCGGCGCGTTCGGCCGAACCGAGCCTGATTTCGTGCCGCCCCGCAGGTTTTGCACCGACTGCAAGAACAAAGTGCTGCGTGCTTACAACATCCTGATCGGGGAGCTGGACTGCAGCAAGGAGAAGGGCTACTGTGCTGCCCTGTACGAGGGGCTGCGCTGCTGCCCCCACGAGCGCCACATCCACGTGTGCTGCGAGACCGACTTCATCGCGCACCTCTTGGGCCGGGCCGAGCCCGAGTTCGCAGGAGGGTATGAGTATGTAATTGGCTAGAGTGGGCTATCTAGCGCTTTGCTTCTTTATTTGACTCTTCGATGTCTTTGCCCAAAGTGGCTTTTTTGCCTCTTTGCTGTGTGATGAACTCGTGACTGTGAATATCTGTACTGGTGTAGGCTCGCAGAGAGCGCTTCGGAGGTTTCACCTGTGCTTTGGAAGTGCTTTTAAGGAAAGAAGTTACCAAATGTCTTCCAGCTGGTTGTTCACTCCCTAGAGCTGCCTGCTTGTCCACTGAGGTGTTCAAATATGCGAAATAGAAAGAGAGCCTTGGTTGAGTTTTGCCGAATGCCAAGTGTTCAAATGAGTTTTGTTGCCATTTGTGTATTTCTGAACCTTTTTTAAGCATCTTAAAACCTTCCAGTGAAAAGTACAATTCTGAGCTCAGTATTGGAGATTGATAGAATGAGTTGGAAGGGACATTAAAGATCATCTAGTTCCAACCTCAATACCTTTAAAGCTCAATCATAACTGTTTAATGAGGAGGGTAAATCCTTTCATAATGGTTTTCCCTTAATAGATTAACCAGATTGATAGATAATAGATTAATAATGAACAGATTAATACTGAAATGGTTTTACTCTGCACGGTAAGTAATGTATAAAATTCCCTGTGTGTTCATTCAGCTTGAACTAACTGATGGTGAAACAATTGCTGTCAACTCCAGCAAATTTTAGAACACAAAAGAATGCACCTCTGGCGTTTAAACTCTTGGTCCCTCCTAGGAAGAGCAGGGTGTGACACCTGAAGCCAGAGGTGGCAAGGCACAGTGGTGGCTTTGACCTGGTCCTTTCTATTTTGCATCTGCATGCAGCACAGCAGAGCCCTGGCAGGCTGCTCCTGCAAACACAGCTGCAGCTGTACCTGCAGAGAACACGTCAGCCCTGCTTTGATCCCTTGGTTGGCTTCCAGCTGCTCTAACAACGCTGTGCTTTGGTTCCCCTTTCCCCCAGACGGAGAGAGAGGCACGCCAAGACAATAGACATAGCCCAGGAGGAGGTTCTCACCTGCCTGGGCATCCACCTCTACGAGAGGTTGCACCGGATCTGGCAGAAGCTGCGGGCTGAGGAGCAGACGTGGCAGATGCTCTTTTACCTGGGGGTCGATGCTTTACGCAAGAGCTTTGAGGTAAAAACGTCGAGTTTTGTCCGACTTGTGTTTGAGTTGCTGCAGGAACTGGGCCTACTGTCACTGTAAATCGTTTTCTGCTTTCTAACGTGGGGCTGGAAGGAGTGTCAGGGGTGTTGCAGCCAATCCCTTGTTCAGTTGTGTGACATCCATGCACAGCTGAGTGTGTTCCCATGTGGAATAAACTGGAATATAGAAGACTGAGGCTTGCTTTTACTTTCAAGCTGCCCATTCCAGTACACTGAACCTTGTGTGTTATTAATTCTGTTTTTCTACCTGACTGCGTTTAACGTAGCTCAGGCTACAGCAGTTTTTGGTTTGGTTTATGAGTAAAAATGGAGGGTGTGCTTTTGGATTACAAAAGTGGTTGCTAACTTGCATTCACTCTGATCCTGTGGGATGCTGAGTTTCAGACAGAACTCCTTTAACATATACTAATACTTAATATTAATTACCAGTTCATATGGCGTGGATCTTTTTTGTTATGTTTATCTTCCATTCATAATGACCGTTCTCTCTAAAAACCTCTAAAACACCAGAAGAGGAGGAGGAAAATCAGTTTGGGAAGGGTCATAGTGGAACCTTGAGCTGGTTAGTTCTCGGAGTTTTTTTACTCCCACAGGACCAGAGTATCACAGCTCCAGCAATGCATTAAAATCTGCAACTCTTCACTGAAAGTTGTGAATCTGGGCCACAGGTGCAACACAGAGCTCCCCCACACTGGAGTTTCCATCAGTCTAAACCAAGTGACTGCAGTTGTGTTACTGGGACTTCATTGCTGGCTCTTGTCCTTCTCCTTTTTTATAAATGTAAAAGCTTGAATTGTGATAACCTCTGTGACTAGATCTAACCTCTTGTAAACAGATGGCTGTGGAAAAAGTGCAAGGCATTAGTCGATTGGAACAGCTCTGTGAAGAGTTTTCAGAAGAAGAGAGAGTGAGAGAGCTTAAACAAGAGAAGAAACGCCAAAAGCGGAAGAACAGACGGAAAAATAAATGTGTGTGTGAGATCCCTGCTCCTCTGCAGGCAGCAGAAGAGAAGGAAATCAATCAGGCAAAGGTAAACGTGGATAGCTGGGGCTTTCTGGGGCTTCATCCATCCGCTCACTGTTCCATGGTGGAATTCTTGAGGGCTTTTATTGTATTTTGGTCCCTGGTGGAATTTCATACTTTTTCAGATGAGCAGAGCCTTTGTAAAGTAGTTACGAGGAACTCTTCAGCTTTTGGGGATTTGGTGGGTGGGGTTTTATTTAATCCTAAATCTCAAGCTCAGGTTATGCCAGGTTATTTTTCAACTATGATTTCTTAAAGATCACTCAGAACCTGAGGATTCAAATGCTGCTCGTAGCCGATTACAATTGAATTTTTGGAGAGGGGGAATCTTTAAGTGCAATTATTACTCAGGATCTCTTGGATGACCTTAATGGGCTGTGACTGTGGGTCAGGGTGAATTGGTTGGGGCTTTGTTTAGTTGTGTTGTACTTGTGAAGAATTCTAAGCTATGCCGTTATCAGTCAGTGTCAGCTGGTTTTTCTCATGGAAAGAGTAATCTTTACAAAAATGCTGGCTGAGCTGCTTTCAGTGCCTGCAAGTGTTTTTTGTTTCTGTTTGAAGGAGAACTCAAACTTCACGGAAAGCAGCTGCAAAGCCTGTGGTAGCACCGAAGATGCCAACAACTGTGTAGAAGTAATCGTTACTAATGAAAGCACTTCTTGCACTTGTCCTAGTAGTGGTACCCTATTAGGCTCACCTAAAATCAAGAAAGGTATGTTAAATGGTAGTATTTTTCATTTTTAAAAAGCATTTGCCATTTATGGGGTGAACAGTGGTCACCTATTTTTAAAAAGGAGTCCCTGCCCATGGCAGGGGGGTGGAATGAGGTGATTTTTAAGGACCCTTCCAACCCAAACCGGTCTGGGGTTCTCTGAATTCTTTCTTGTTAGAGGCATAGCTGAAGAATGTGCAGCAGTTCCTACAGATGGCAGTAATTTTGGCCTCTGTCTCAGGTTTATCTCCACACTGTACTGGCAGCGACTGTGGCTATTCCTCGAGCATGGAGGGCAGCGAAACGGGGTCCCGGGAGGGCTCGGACGTGGCCTGCACTGAGGGCATCTGCAACCATGATGAAAATGGTAGGTTTGGGAAGAAGATAATAATGCTTTAATATCCCCAGAGCTGCAGCATCTCAGAAGGAACTGGGCTGTGTTTTGCAGGGGACGATGCCTGTGTCCATCGCTGCGACGACAAGGAGGAGGATGGAGATAGCTGTGTGGAGTGCTGGGCTAATGCAGAGGAGAGTAACACAAAAGGCAAAAACAAAAAGAAGAAAAAGAAAAGTAAAGCTTTGAAGTGTGAGAACGACCACGTAAGGAACATGGCTCTGCCAGATGCTTCTCTAAATGCTTACTTTTGAAAGTAGTTATGGAAGGGCTTTAAATTTCGATTGAGACTAATGCTGAAAATGGGGCAACAGGAATCTCCTGTTCCCTTGTCACCCTAAGTTTTGGAATTGAGGTCTTTGCTGGAGTAGTCCACTTTGTGGTGGAGTCTCTTCTGTGTTCCTAAGCGTGTGCACTTGTACTCACTCTCAGTGAATGTGCCACTCCCCACCTCCCCAGGCACACATTTAAAAACAAATGCGTACCCTTGCTCTCCTTCGAGCTTCCCTCTTTTCCCTCTGCTTCCTTCTCAAACTCGAACATTCCACGTTAAACAGTGCTGGCAGTTCATCCCAGGCTCGTTTCCATTTCAGATGCAGAAACTTGGGAGCTGTCTGGCAGATGCAGGGAGCAGAGAGACCTCAGGAAATCTCACGCACACAGAGTTTCACCGCGACAAGACCAAAGACACACACGCTGAGAGCTGCTGTAGCGCAGACAAAAGCGGCCAGCAGTTGCCTTGGTTTGAGCATATGAAAAATGTGTCACACTTTGCAGAACCCACAGAAATGTCACTTGTCCCTGATACTGGAAAAGGTGCCAAAAGCTTAGTGGAACTCCTTGTAAGTAACCGCTGCCTTCGAATTTTAGGTTGTAGCGTCCTGCTTTAAGGGACATTACTGAGAACTCAACTCCCAGTGAGGAATTGAGTCCCCAGTGTTGAGTTCATTTGCTTGTGCACGTTCCTTGAGAAGTTTATAATTGAATGCTTTGCAGAGGAGGAGAAATTGTCACTGGAATGCAGTGACAGAACTTGTGTTGTAAGTGCTCATTGTCAGGGATTGCATTATTCCATAACATGAAGTGGGCATTATTGCTGCCTTCAGGCCTCAAATGTTACTTCCCACCACAGGCTCCTTGGGCAGCCTTCTTCTCTCTCCTTTCCTTTGCTTCTCCTTCCACTTATTTAGATCCTTTGCTCTCTTTCCCTGCTTTTTCCTTTCCTTCCCTTCCTTTTTTCTTTTCATCTTCCCTCCCCCCATTTTTCTCTCTTGCCCCCCACCTTTTTTTCCCTTTGTCTTTCTGCACCTTTTACCCAAAACCCTCTAATAAAATCCATCCTCTTCCCATGGGAATGTGCTAAGACTGAAGCTGATTTGGATCCATTTCACGGCTGAATTGGCTGCTTGTCACCCCAAACCCAGCAGAGCCCTGTGTGTGTGGCCGGAGCAGCCAGCTGGGACTTGGGCTGGTGTGACAGGGACGGCTGGGGACGGACGTGCTGCCCAGGAGGGCAGTGCTGGAGCTCTGAAATCCCCGTTCTCGTTGCAGGATGAGTCAGAGTGCACCTCTGACGAGGAACTGTTCATCTCCCAGGATGAGATCCAGTCCTTCATGGCAAACAACAAGTCTTTCTACAGCAACCGGGAGCAGTACCGGCAGCACCTGAAGGAGAAGTTCAACAAGTACTGTCGCCTCAACGATCACAAGGGGCCCGTCTGCAACAGCTGGCTGGCAACAGCTGGAGCCAACTGAACCCAATCCAACTCTGTCTGTCACTGAAACTCGAGATGACTACTGCGCCTTCTCCTTCCAAACTTAATTTAGTGACTTACGGCAAAATTTTATCTTAAATTAATGTGATTCTTTTTTTTTTTTCCTTGGTTTTTTTTTTTTTTGGGGGGGAGGCTGGTGGAGGTGATTTCCTTAATTTTGTTCTTTCTCCAGGCTTGTATCTTTAGTTGAGTAGCTGTGCAAGCCTCTCTTCTAATTTAAGCCATCTCTTTTCATTCAATGTTTCTCTTCCTGTGAGACTTACAAAAAGCAAACTAGTGGCAAAGTAATGTTGTACCTATAATTCTGTACAGAATGACAAGGAGCTGAATATAAGATTTTACAAAGTAGACATCCATTTGCAAAATGTTTTGGATGTAATATGTTAAAGCGCAATGTGCAAAAATTTAAATAAAGAATATTTATTAATATGCATAGTAAAGGTGGGCGTCTATGTTTGTACTGGGAGTGCTCGATTCCTGCCGTTCAGGTGCGGGTAAGGTGAGGAAAGGGGGCCTGGGAAAGGACAGATCCTTGAAAACCAGGCTCTGTGCTCCTCCACGGATGGGATTTGGGGGTGGTGGAGTCGCTGCCAGCCCAGCAGGGACCGTGAGGGCCTGGCTGTGTCGGTGGCACGGTGCCAGCCTGGCACTACTGGGCGTCAGGCGCCCGCTCCGCTTGCAGGAGCTGGCATCGGGGATGGCCACGGGGGCTCTGCTCTGGAAATCCTGGCGTGAGCGCCGTGCCCGAGGGGGGTTGGATTTGGAGGGTGCAGCTTGGGCTGTTTTGGGGGGATTGTTAAATCCCACCCTTTTCTTTCATCGATTAAACACCTTTACTTCTTTCGTTTCAATTAATGTTTCCTCACACGTTTCTCGGAATTATTTGAGCATCCTTGGCCCTGGGGAGGGGGAGAAGAGCCCCTTCGCCGCATCCTCCGCTCTCTCCACGCCCATTTTATCCCTCTCCAATCCTTGGCTGGCCGCTGGCTCACTGCTCCACGCACCCAGCGCGGGGCTTACGAGCCTGGGGAGGGAAAACCCCAACCCGGCTGCGGCGCTGAGCCCCGGCCAACTCAGCGCACGGAGGGCGTGTCCCGTGGGCGTGTCCACGGGCGTGTCCTCGGGCCAGGGGCGTGTCCGGGGCGTGTCCCCGGGGCTGGGGCGTGTCCCATGGGCGTGTCCCCGGGACCAGGGGCGTGTCCGGGGCGTGTCAATGGGCGTGTCCCCGGACCAGGGGCGTGTCCCCGGGGCTGGGGCGTGTCCATGGGCGTGTCCCCGTGGCCAGGGGCGTGTCCCATGGGCTGGGGCGCGTCCCATGGGCGTGTCCCCGGGTCCAGGGGCGTGTCCCATGGGC
>VZTF01004195.1:143290-165262 GCA_013397755.1 Cnemophilus loriae | reverse complement strand
CGCAGCCGGCCCGGCCCCGGAGCCCCCCCCGGGGGCGTGGGTGGAAGGTGCCCGAGCGAGGGGCGGATTCGGTTCTGGGGGTTTTTTGAGGCGCTTCTTATCGAGGTTGAAAATAGCATCTGCCCGGGAGCGGGATGGGGCTGCGGGCGCCCCGGGGCCCCTCCAGCCCCGCGGGGATGCGGCTGCTCGGGAAGGCAGGGCGTTTGTAGGAGTTCGGGTTAAAACAGGGCTTCAGTCCTGCGGCGAGCATCTCTACAGCCCCGTCAGAAACCTCATGGCGCTGGCTTGAGAATAAAGATGCTTGAAAGAAGTGTTTTCTCGGGATCCTTTTTGTGCGCCGGTCAGCTGTGCCTCTCAGTGGCACGAGCCAGAGCTTGTCTGCCGTGTAGGAAGTTTCCTCTGAGGGAGGAAATAAGTTTTAGTCAGCTTAAATATTGCCATCCTGGGAGTCTGGAGCTAAAGGAGACCTGTTCAATATCCAGGGTTGCGTTTGCCCTAGCCAGGGCGATAAGGGCTCTGCAGAGCTGACTGCACCGAGAATAAATGGTCCAAAATTCATGGAAACCGAGGCTTGGCGTTGGTGGCGTTGCTGAGTGGGGTTAAGTAAAGAAGTGCTTGGGGAAACCCAAACTTTTCCCCTTTTCCATTGCGTATCACAGAGGAGCCGCTTGCAGGGAGGAGGGAACACGAACGTGACTTGGTGAACTGCCCTTTGGGGCTTGCTGCTAATTTTGGACTTCCCAGCGTTTTGCCGCTGCGTTTTGCAGGGAAAGCTGAGCTCTCCAAAGGCTTTCCCACGTGCAGCTGCCGGTGTTTGATGTGCTGGAGCCTCAGGGTGCCTGGCAAAGGATGCTCTAAAGGATGTTGTTGCTTCCCATTCCCCTCCGAAAAGTTATTTCCAACACTGCTGTTTCCAGCACTGCCCTTATCTTGGATTTTGTTTTGGAATCTTTTCATTTGGGAAAGAAATCAATGGAACTTGTGTTTTCCTTCGGCGTTCACATGAGTTTCCTTCCTTTCTGAACCTTTCCTGGCCAAAATACAGCGTGGGTTTAACAACGGGCAGTGCTGTAAAGCTTTTCCTTTCTGTTTGAACGTGCACCAGGAGCAATCAGATTATTGCCGATCGATCGGGTTTGCACGGGGTGCAGATGTGCCGAGCGGTGCTGGCTGCCCGCAGCTCCCAAACGTCCTGTGGTGTTCCAGACACGTGTTCCCGCAGCAGCTGATGTTTGTCCCCGTTCCCTCCCTCCTCCCCGGGACCCGAGTGTGTCCGCAGCGCTGTCATTTGTTTTGGTGGGTGTCTGGACTGTGTTCTGCTCCGCTGCTATTCTGGGTTTATTTATTGTCAAGCATGTTTCCTTAACGAGGAAGAAAATCCCAGCAGCGCTGCGCGCTCGGGGAAGGGAAGGTGGTGGAGCGTGGGGGGATCCAGGGTCACTGTGGGAACAGCTCCGTCACCTCCTGGCTGCCAGGGATGCTGTGGGAGCTTTGTACCCGATCCTGCCATGCTGCAGAGCAGAGCTGTTGGTGGAGCTTTCCCTCTAGGAGATTCACCTTGAGGCTTTCCCTTGAATAAAATAAAAAATAAAATAAAATAAAAAATAAAATAAAATAAAATAAAATAAAATGATATTCGGGCTCAGAACTATTGAGCTGCTGCTGGGGATTTGATTGGGGGGGATTCGAGGGCTGGAACACAGTGATGGAGGGGAGGAGAGGAGAGGAATGTGAAGGAGTTGAGGGTTTGGTGATGCCAGAGCATCACAGCCGTAGTTCACAGAATCGTGGAATCCCACACTGGTTTGGGTTGGAAGGGACAAGCATCCCATCCCTTATAAACCATCCCATTCCAACCCCCGTGGGCAGGGACACCTTCCACCACCCCGGGGTGCTCCGAGGGTGTAAAACCTGGGATACAGAGCTCGCTGTGCAGCACAAAAACACTTCAAGTTCATGAAAGTCACAAAGTTTTAAGGCAAAATGGCTGGAGCCCCTCTGTAAGGTGGTTTTGTAACCTCCAGCTAGCTGGTGGCTGAAAGAGCAGGTTGTCTGGTGGGGATTTAGCTCGGGCAATAAATGCTATGTCAAGATTTCTTAATCTCTTGGAAAATCAGATAAGGGCTTGAGGCAAGATAACGAAGGATTTGCAAAGTTGCGTGTTTGGCATTAAACCCGTGTCACAGCTCCAGTGGTCTTTATTTGGCTTTTGAAATAAAAATGTTAATGGCTCACAAAAAAAAAACCCAAAAAACTGCAGAAGGATCTTTTTTTTTCCCTTCCAGTGGCTCCACTGGCCACGTTTCCCTCTCTGCTCCCGAGCAGCCCCGTGCTCCCCACTCTTGCTGCTTCTGCAGCCTGAGACTCTTCGTGTGGGTCATCAAACAGTAACTTTAACAGTCAGGCATCGAGGAATAAAATATAATTAAACTGGCTTTATTTTCCTTTTGCATGCCAGGAGGTAATTCAGGTTGAAGGCTTGTTTTAAATGCGGAGCCTGGAGGTACTAACAGCTGTCAAGGACTTCTTGGCGTGTGCTCAGTGAGTGTTTGCTGCTCTCCAGACACCGCCACGCGTTCCAAGTCAGGAGCTTTCATGAAGCAGCCAAGCATTTTTAGCAGCTTGGAAGACCAAGCTTTTTTGGGGAAAAAATGCTCCTTGGCAGATGATCACCCTCACAGGGACCCCCTTGCTGGTCCTGGGGTCCCCAGGGTGCAGAGACTCGCTGAGATTTACAGCCACAGCCACTCTGGTGCTCTTCAACTTTCCCTGCTCCTCGTGTTTTCCAGGAATTTGTATTTAGTGTCTGACTTCTCGCAGCAGCACAAAAAAGGGGAGAATTTGCACACACAAACGTTCCTTCCCCCGGGCTGGCAAACCCCTCTCTGGTCTTTTATTCAGTGGGGTATGTGAGTTTTATTTTGCAGGGTTCTCCCCCAGGGTGGGGAAGATTTGGGAGGGTTTTTCTGGCTCAGAGGCACGGAGGGACTCTGCAGCTTTTCTCTTGGAGCAGGGGAGGGCAGGAGACAGGGAGCTGTTTCCAAGGGGCTTGCAGGGATGCAAACTACGGGGTTTTTATAATTAAAATTGATTTATTTTATATTTATAGAGAGTGGCAGAAGGGCTGGCAGGCACATCCATGGTGTCCGAGCCCCGGATCCGCAGCGTGGCTGGGGCTGTCGCTGATGGGAGATGCTCCAGGTGGGGCACTCCACCTGCTCCAGGTCACTGGAAATCTTCCAGCAGCTCCTTCATCCCTTGGATACCTTGCTCTGGTGTGACCAGGGACACCATGGATATCGTGTTCCAAAAGAAATCCATTTTTTTCCCTGTCTTTGTTGGCGTGCTGAGAGCAGAGCCGTGCAGGAAGCAATAACTGTGGCTTAAGATACAAGGTTTAACCAATTAATTCCAATGCATTTGTGACAGGTATTGATCAAAGGTAACATTTATAACCAGGGCCTGCTTTGTCAAGGTTAGATCTTGCTCAGGAAACAGCCTTTGATAAGCTGAGCAATTGATTGCGGGTTGGAGCAGCCCAGTCTCTGAGGAGGGTGTGTGGGAGGAGGAAGAAGGAGCTGAGTCTTCCTCGTGGGATCTGAGCATCCATTTGTGGGCTCTCTGGCCACTTCCACGGTCCCTGCCCAGCCCTAAGGTGCCAGGGAGGCTCTGGACCCCGTGGGTGCTCCAAGAAGGGTAATTAACAGCTGATTGTTTTATCGCACCTGAGTTTGGTATTTAATTACTTGCAGGCAGATCATCGACGGTTTAGAGGTCACATTTAGGCCTCCCCCTGGGGCTGTCTGTCCCTGGGGTGTCTGTCCCTCTGCCTGGGGTTTCGTGGGCTGTTCCCACAGGTTTCCCCACTCTTCAGGCAGGAGGAGCAGCTTCGGGCAGGATAATCCCAAGGCACGGTCCCTGTGGAGTGGGTGACCTTCAGAGTCTCCTTGGCCTCTGGAAGGGTTTGTTTTGTGTTTGGCCAAGGCTTTGCCTCGGGGGTGGTGGGCGCTCAAGGCCTCTGAAGTGCTTTTATTGCCACTTGTCCCTGACCAGATCCTTTCCTGATAAACAGCAGAGGTCCCATAATTGCTGTCCAGAGTGGGGGGAACAAATACTGCGCTGTCCCCGTGATTTTGCTCGGCCTTGAAGCTCAGGGGGCTTAAACCAGGTTGGATTCCTCCTCTTTCTCCCCCAAAATGTGCTTTAAGAATGTTATTTTGCAGCAACCCCCCCTTCTCTGCTGCTCTTCTGTTCCCTTGGGCTTTGTGATAGGGCAGCAATACCATGCTCAGAGCCCTAAAAATAAATAATAACTGAGCCTTTCCCGGGATTTTGGGGCTGGGACGGGGCGTGTGTGCTGCAAGGAAGGTCAGGTGGCTGTCCCGTGCCTCAGTTTCCCTGTGTAAAACCTGGCAGCTCTCCTGGGCAGGTGGGAGGGCTGTGCAGGAGCAGCGTTGGACACAGAGGGGACTTTCTGGCTGGTTTTGGGTTTAAGGAGAGTGCCCAGAGCAGGGAGGTGGGAAAGGAGCTGCCCCGGTGCTGCGGAGAAAATACGCCGGTGTTTTTCCTGGGGTTTGTTAACAGCTGAAGCTGCGCACAAAGCAGCGGCCGTGCTCAAGCTGGGTTTTATGCCTCTCTCCCGCTCAGTGCCCGCGTGGGCAGCGCCCACGGGGTTTTCCTGGCTGTCAGTAATTCCTGGGGCAGCCCCAGGTGGGTTTGTGCCGCCCTGGCTCCGGGAAATGCCGGATTTCTGTCGGCGCCGGGCCCGTGCGGCTCAGCCGCAGCTCTGCCCGCTTAGCCGGGATTAGGCCGGCGTGGCCGGGCGGCACTGGCGTGCCTGCAGATGTTGGATCCCAGCACCTGCCGCCGTGCGTGCCCACGGAAGGGCTGCTCCTGGCACCCACTGCTCCCACCGCCCGGGCTGGGATGCGCCCGAGCCTCGTCCGCTTGTCCACGGATTGTAAAGCTGGCCTGGAATAAAATTCAGCACCTGCCACCTGAATTTTGGAGCTGGGGAGCGCTGGGAGCCGGTGGGGGACGGCCCAGGCCCCTCCTGGCGTGCATTAATCTGCCTCTCCAGAAGAGGATTCCCCGGGGATTACAGAGCCGAGGAGCCGCAGTGACCGTGGGGCCGCCGCTGCCCTCGCTGCCGGGCACAGCACCCGGCTCTGCCAGCCTGCAGCGAGGCCACGGCCACGCCGAGGGGTGCTGGGAGGAGAAGAGGCCCATCCCGAGCTGTGACGCTGGGGACCTGCTGTTCTGGTGCTCGTGGAGTGGCCCGGCCCCGGTCCGGCCCCGTGGACGCGGTCGGTGCTCGGGTCTGCCTGGGACCCCCAGCTCGGAGCTGTCGGTGCGTTGTCATCTTCTGGGGCTTCGTCAGGGTGCTGGGCTGGGAGGGGCTTGTGGCAGGTCTGGGAACAGTCCTGGGTGTCCCCAGGAGCGCTCCCAAGCCTTCCTCACCCGGGATGTACTCCGTTACCTGTTCTACTCAGGCTGGGTACGTGCTGGTTTCCGCGGACCTCTGATCACACCTTAAATTTTCAGGGCGTCTCAGACCTTGACTGCTGCAAGATTAGGTGGGGTTTGATCCAATTGAAATAGTAATGTTTCCAGGTGGAGATGACACCAGGAGGCAGGTGCCAGGATCTGGGGGTGCCGGGCAGAAGCTGGGGCTCAGCTGTGCCCTCCGAGCTGGGTGTCCGTGGGTTGTGTCGGGAACCTGCCGGCGGAACGGGTGGCGATCCCAATCCCGGCGGGGACCCCGGTGGTGGCGCTGGATCCTCGGCTCTGCTCGGTCTCTGAAGGCTGCCAAGGGCTGGTGGAGCTCCATGGGCAGCCAGGCAGCAGCTTCAGCCTGTACCACGGTGTTGGGGCTGCTCGAGGAGGGCACGGAGGCGTCTCTGTGGAGGGGAGCCCGCCCTGGGCAGGCTGAGCTCAAGGGCAGGCAGGCTCCGTGGGGCTGGGTTTAGGACAGGCACAGCTCAGAGTGAGGCACAGATATTGCTCTAATGAGCTGTCATGGTGGCAGCAGTGTCCCCTCCTCCCTCCCGCCAGCCTGGAGCAAGAAGGGAACAGCTAAAAGTGCCTTGACGCGAGGAGGGACTGTGTGAGTGCCTGAAGGTAGCAGGGACCTCCAGGACGGTTTGGCTCATGTGTGACGCTGGAAACTGAAAATTAAGTTTAATTAATTAAGAAAAACATATCCTGGGATGTTTAACTGCTGGGAAAGTGCAGGGAGCAGAGAGGGCTTGGAAAAGAGCAGCGTGGCTCTGGAGCAGTCTGGGAGCACAGCTCCCAGCTCTGGGGAGATGTGGCGATGGCTCAGCCAGAGCCAGCCTGGCAGGAGCCTGGCTCCAGTGCCTGGGAAGAAACGTGGAGTAATATTTACCCTTGGATCATGTGGGCCAAAAGGTACCCACAGCTCTGAGCGTGATTCTGTCCATCTGATAGTGGGGACACAGCTCTGACTCTTGCTCATGGTCACAGAGCACCGTGGAAATAAATAAATAAACCTCACTCTAGTGCTTTATTCACTGTACATCTCTATTATGCTGTTGTACTGTTATTAAATCTTAATTAAAAGCAGCTTCAGACTTGCCAATCAGTGGAATGAAAGGGTTTGTAAGCCCCTAGTTTTCTTTCACAGCTGTGATGCTGTTTGTTAGAATTTTTCTCCTTCATTTCCTTTAGATAGCAAAAGTAATTGGGGTGACTTCGGTGCTTTTCCAGTTGGTTTCTTGGTGCAGTTCTGTGTCCAAGCACGAGCTCAGTCAGTAGGACACAAGTACCTGTGATGAATGGCAGGTTAGATTAAAAATTACCTAATGGTTTCTTCTGGCTTTAATCTCTCTGAACTGAATGTGTCTAAAGTTAATGGGATAGTTTGCCAAATAAACCCTACGTGACTCTTTTCCTTTTTTTCCCCTCCCCTTAAGAGTCCCTTAACATTTTATATCAATTAGTTCTGTAAAACCATTTTACCAGGACTGAATGTAAATGCAGGGCGCCGTGCCCCATGTGCACAAAGAGCATTAACCCCTTCTGGGGAGAACTGGTGGTTCTGAACAAAGCAAACCCACCCCATAAATGTGAGGCATCCTTTCAGACTGGGAAGCACCTGGCTGTCCATTTCCAGGCATCCAGAGGTAATGGTGTGTTCAGAGATGCTGGAAGTGTCCCAGGCCAGGTTGGACAGGGCTTGGAGCAACCTGGGATAGTGGAAGGTGTCCCTGCCCATGGCAGGGGGGTGGAACTGGATGATCTTTAAGGTCCTTTCCAACCTAAACAATTCTCATTTCAGATTTCATCTCCAGCTGCTGGAGTTGCACTGGTCTCATCTGTATTGCTGTTGCATTACCTGGTCACTCTCAAATTGTTTAGGAAATCTGCAAAAGCAGCTTTTTTCTCTTTTTTCCTTTCCTCCTTGTGCATGTGGTGTGCTCAAAGTGGAATGAGCATCACTCAAGTGACTTAATGGATGCTCTGAAAAAAAAACCTCTGCGAGCTCCGTAGCTCAGAGAGTTGCTTTTCAAAAGTCTCTTACAAACTTGCCCGCAGTTGACGTTTCTTTGAAGAGTCTGTGATGACTCTTTATCTGTAGATGGTTGAAGCACGTTCAGCCCTGCCTGGATGTCAGCAGCGTTCAGCACCTGGTTTTCAAAGAGAATTTGTTAGCACAAGTGCAGCCTGAGAGATGAAAGGATCCGTGCTGAGCCTCGTCGGAGGCGGCGAGACACCAGACAGGGAAAGAAAGGTTTTGAGAGAGATTTGATTTCCCTGGTCGGTTGTATCAGAGAAGCTTTTCTCCCAGTTCTCCTGGCGTACCTGGAGACTGACTGGGAACAGAGGATGGGCAGCTCCAGCACTGGAGGCACTGCTGTCCAGAGCCCACAGCCAGCATGGTCGGGTTGGAGGGACCACAGTGGGGCATCTGGTACAACCTCCCTGCTCCAGCAGGGTCATCCCACAGCAGGTCACACCCCTTGTTTCCTCTGCTCCTTCGTCTGTGTGTCCTCCACTGAGAGGCTGGACTGAGCAGGGAAAGGTTTCTCCGGATGGTGGAAGTGGCAGCTGGACACGGACACGGAGCTGTGAAGCACGGCCCTGTGTCCCTCTGGGCTGTCCATGAGCTTGTCTGTCCTTTCCTGTCCGTGTTGATGGGCCCCTCTTCCCTCCAGCCAGCTCTCCTGGCACGGGTCCTGCTCTGGGAGATTCCTCCCAACCCCTTGTGTTTGTGTTTCTCATTTTTGAATATCTTTGGCGTTGCCTGGTTCGCACTCTCACACCAGTTCGTGGTCCCTTTGCCCCTTTTTTTCCCTCCTGTACCTTTGTGGGAACAAGGCCCCATCCCTGGAGCAGTTTAGAACCTTCCAGCAGCCTTTCATACTGCTGTGAATTTTCTTAATGCTGCTCTTGCAGATTTTTCCCCCCCTCGACTGTTTCTTCAAGCGTGTGCTCCGATGGTGTAAAGGAATATATTTTTCCACTCCTATCAGCACATCATCAACAAGGCTGCCTGTATGGCAAAGTGCAGGCAGCCTCAGGAGGGCACAGAGAGGTAGGATTCAGTCCCAGGAGCACCTTTGTTCAGGCAGAGATGCTGTCAGCTCAGCCCGAGCAGGGCTCCCCAGGGATCCTGGTGCTGCTGGGATGGATCGATCTCCGGCTGAACTCGGCACGTCCGTCCCCTTCTCGCTTGGTGCTGTGAGAGCAATAATAATCATTCTTGTGTTACTGCAGTGCCTTCCCCGAGCTGGGAACCAGGCAGGAGAGCAGCTCCTGCACCGGAGCTCAGCCCTGGTTCTGGCCTGTGGTCCGTGAAAGCTGCGGGTTGCTGGGAAAGGTAAAGCAGCAAAGCTGCAGCGCCCTGCTCAGGGCCTTGGTCCAGCTCTGCGGTGGGCTCAGCTATAGGGAAACACTGAAAATCATTTACCAAACTGAGCCACTTGCCCCAGAGTGCTTCCAATGAACGTGCTTGGGGTGCGGGGAGGGCTGGGGAGGGGCTGGTGTTCGTCCCTCTGCGGGGCAGGAACTCTGAGCTCGGAGCTGCTCCGCAGCCGCCTTCGTGTGCAGTCACGTCCAGGAGATTCTTGTGCTGGGCCTCGCTCCTCCTTTTATGAAAGGCTGGGAGTTGCAGTCCTTGGAATGCAGGGAGGAGCTGGGAGGAGTGGGAAAGCTGCCCGTGGCAGGAGCAGGGCTTTATTGCATCCGCTGAAATGTCACTGTCGGTGCCACCGCCGCGGGCGACGGCGTTCGGGTGATTCGGTGGACGTTTGTAGCCAGAGTCCATCTCCCCGCAGGAGCCAGACATCATGTGGCTCCTGCCCGGCGCTGGGAGCTGTCACTGTCTCTGCTGTGACACATCGGGGAGGAGATGCTGCTTCTCATTAGTGTCAGGGGTAGAGGGCATCCCCGGGAGGATGCGGTGTGGTGGCGGCAGCGCAGGCGGCCCGCAGCAGCTCCTGGCCTTTCCTCGCCTTTGTATCACCCAGCCTGACAAAAGATTGGGATGTTGGGAGTAATTCTTGGTGGTGGCTAACGAGGAATTGTCAGGCACCTCCTTTGCCAGTGTGGCAGACTTGCAGCCTGGTGCCAGGGCAGATTTATTTGTGTTTTGCCAGCACTGCTCACCTTGAGCGGGACTGCCCGGGGTGACGGACGAGCACTGAGCATGTCCTCAAGTTCAGTAACTTAAAGGCTGAAGCTCTCAGCTTCTCCTGGATATCGACATCTCCTTTTTCTTAATTAGTATCACAGTGATTCTTCCCCAGTGCCTGCTTTTCAGCCCCGGGGTGTGGCAGCCCTGAGGTGTGTTTTTTAGGAAGTGGCTGGATAAGCTGCTCCACGGGGAGAGGGGGCTGATGGCTGTTTCCATCCTTCCTGATGGCTGGTTTTTTCCTCGCTGATGGCTGTTTCCATCCTTCCTGATGGCTGGTTTTTTCCTCGCTGATGGCTGTTTCCCTCCCGCCTCTCTCTCCCTAGAAGCTGGCAGCTGAGTGCCAGAGCGCGGGCTACCCGGGGACGCTGATCCCGTACAAGTGTGACCTGTCCAACGAGGAGGAGATCCTGTCCATGTTCTCGGCCATCAAGACCCTTCACCAGGGCGTGGACGTCTGCATCAACAACGCGGGGCTGGCCCGGCCCGAGCCCCTGCTCTCGGGGAAGACAGAGGGCTGGAGGACCATGATAGACGTGAGTATTCCCCAGAGGGAGCAGGAGCTGGGCCACTTTTCTGTTTCTTCTGGCCACCATCTACTCATTTCAGAGCTGAGGATCTGCTTCCCAGCCTGCTCTGACACAGCCCAGGTTTGCTGCCTGGGGAGTGGAAGGACATCCTGCCCGGCTGAGCCCTCACCTTGGAGGATGGAAACATAGCAGCATTTTTCCTTTAGCTCGCTGGCTTCCTGAAGGGTGAAGAGCCTCGCTTTTTTTTTTCCTTCAATAAAGCAGGAAATCGAATGCCAGGCGCTGGGTTTTGCAGCTAATCCTGTTAGTTGTGGCAGTGGGTTGTAAAAATGGGCAGATTCTTTTTGGCTTAAAAAGCTGTAATGCTTTTTGTCTTTATAGCTTAATTTTCTGCCCGTAATCTGGTTAGGGCTGGATGTGAATGAGAGCATTTCGTGTGCTGAAATGGGAGTTGTGCACATGGCCCATCCCATTTACGACTTCTCCCTGGGTCCTCCTGTCCTGAGGTGCTGCTGGGCATCTTCCTGTGACTTCACCATTTTTTGTCATTATGTGAGAGCCCTTTTCTGCAAGTAGCAGTGGCAGCCACAGCTGTGGGACCTCAGGATGGTTTGGGTGTCCTTGCAATGTCTCTGGTCAGTGAGGTGCTGAACCAGGAGCTTTTCATGGAGTGGTTTCCCCTCCTGTGCCACCTTCTCTTGTTCATGGAAGTGTTTTCCTCACAGGAGCAGGAGTGGGACTCGTGGCTGTGAGTGATCCTTGTGGCACGTCCAGCAGCTCTGAGAGCTTGTCCCGGGGAAGGGAAGGACACGTCTGAAAAGCTGTTTGAAGCTGTAGGCTCAGGGCCACTGTGTCCAACAGTGGAGCCAGCTGGGACGTGTCAGCTCCCCTGGCTGTTCCTCCAGAGTGGTCCTGGGGGCCGTGTAAAGCAAAACAGAAGCACACTGAGCTTCAGACTCCTGCTGCCAGGGCAAGAGCTGCCATATCCTGGCTAATTAAGTTCTTGTTAGGATTTTGGCCTGACCGCTGGCTGCTGTGACTGCAGCCAAAGCGAGCTCAGCTCAGCTTTGTCTGCCCAGCCAGGCTTTTGTGGGCTGCCCAGCCTGGGTCACTGCACAGCCGCATCTCCCCGGACCCGGTTGCCATGGAGGCTTTGAAGAAAATGAAGTGAAGTGTAGCTGAGGCTGAGCTGGTGTTCAGCAGGGCACTGCCCGGCCCTGGCTCGCTGCGGGCCGGGCCCTGGGGGTCACCTGGGCCTTGGAGGCTCCTTGTCCTGGTCCCTGGGACCGTGTCGTGTGTGGATCCCTCAGGGGTGCTGCGTGTCCCTCGTGCTCCTTTGTTTTTGTCAGGTGGGCAGGCTGAGGGGACTTGTGGCTGTTCCCAGCTGAAGGCCCTTCCCCAGTCCGTATTCCCTTCCCTGGCTGCTCAGCTGGAAGGGCTCCGTTTATCTCACCTTCCACCACTTTTAGGGAGAAAGATTTTGGAGTGGGGATTGTCCTGTATGAGACACTCTAGTGTTGGTGGCTCAAAGTTTGGGAGCCTGTGGGGTCCCCTTGCTTGTGGGGGCTGCTTTGGGGTGGGATGGGTGGGAGGAGAGGCAGGGTGCTGACCCCACAAGGGCAGCGTTAGGAAACCAGGCTGGGGGAATGTTTTATTCCCAGTACAGCTCTCTCCGCTCTCACTGCTTGGCAAAAGTGCTGTTGAGCAGCCTGAGACACCCAGAGCTTTCTCCCTGTGCTGGCAGATATCTCCCTCTCACCATCCTCCCAGCAGCTGCTGGCTTGGCTCCTGCTTTCTGTGTTAATTGAACAACCCTCCCACCTCCAACGAAAAGGCAAAGCCCTGGGATGCTCCAGAGCCAAACGCTTCACCCACCCCGGCCTGGGCAGCCTGACAAGCCTGGGCTCTGCTTTTTATGCTGCTGCTGAGGGGTAGAAACAGCTCAGTGGAGTTTTCCCTTTTGTTCTGTGCCCCTGCTTTGTGGCTGCATGGAAATGTCTCCTGGAACTGTCTCCTGGAACTGTCCCTGTCTCCAGGCCGTGCAGGCGCCGTGGCAGGGCCGGGGGGCTCTGCAGGGCCAGCCCCCCCTGCCAGGGCACCCCAGCCCCAGGGCAGCGCTGGCCAGGCCCGTGTTCCTGGCAGGGGCAGCACAGGGAGGGCTGCCAGCCCCTTTCACGGGCCACTGGGCTTTGCAGAGCTGTGTGGGAGCCGGGAGGCTCCTTCCCAAGCTTCCTCGGAGAGCACCGCGCTGGGAGATGCGGTTGGAGAGTTCCAGGGCACCTCTGGGCTGCAGGATGGGAAAAGTTTCCAAACAGCCATCGATCCATCGGTTTAGGAGGCATTAGGGCCTTAAATTAAGGGCATTTTCTTCTTTTTGGTAAATTGATTTTTGCTTCCATGCATTTTTTATGAGCTTTGAGGCTCTGTCTCCTTCCAGATTCCCCTCTCTGTATCCTCCTTCTTGCTATATATCTAACAGTCAAAACCATGTTATCATTTACTTACTCCTCTCTTGTCCCAGCGTTCCAGTTCTCGATTGTCTGGTATTTATTCCCAAGGTGGGAGCTGCTTCTCCCCAGGCTGCAGGATGTTTGGAATCATGGATGTGCTGCTTTAGAGCAGCACAGAGCCCTGCCTTGCCAGCCAGCAGATCTGCTGTGGGTGCAGGAGGGAAGGTGTCACCTCAGGCAGGTTCTGAGCCCATCCTCCCCTGGTTCACAGCTTCCCCCATTTTCTCACTGCTTTGTGAGGCTGGAGCAAAGTCCTGATCTGCAGGAGGAGCTGGGGCTGGGTGCTGTGTACACACTGAGCCTCTGGGGCTGCAGCAGCTCCTTCACGTTTTACCCACTGACCTTTCCAGCCAGGAATTCAAGCTGAACTTCCAGTTTTCCCTGCTCAGGGCACAGAGGGCTGCAGCACACATCCTCTTGCTCCTCTAGACACAGAGTGGGTTTGATTCTTGGTGTTATTCACTGACAAGCCAGGCTCTGTTCTTCTTGCTTTTCTAAACCATCTGTGCAGGGATATGTTTGCTGTAAGCTGCATTTCCATATGTGCTCTGGAGCTGGGGCACTTGTTTGGATGCCTTGGAAAAGGCTGATTCTGGGAAAGTGAAATGCTGAGCACTTCTAGGAACAGGATCTTTGATGTTCTCTGATCTGGCAATTGGAACTCGTTAATTGCTGGGAAATGTGGCACCGTGGTTTCTGTCACAGAGCTGCTGCCTGTGCGGTGAGCGGGGCCCAGGTGTGTTGGCCATCCTTGCCAAGGGACCTTTGAACCTTTTGTCCTAAAAATAGGAACAAGAAAAATGTCTTATGTGGGTATTTTTAACAACAGCCTCGAGGTGCTACAGACTTGCTCGTTTTCCGGGCCTGTTTTTAGGTTCCTCAGTGCCTGTTCCACGTTCTGAAATGGGCTTTCACCCCAAAATCCAGCCTGTGCTGGTGGGAAAAGGCCATCCCAGCTCAGCTGCCTTCCAGCCAGTCGTTTTGTTGTACCCTGGGGTTTTATCACAGGGCTCTGGACTTTCCCATGTGCCTGTTGATTGGGATCTTGCTTTGCCAGGAGCTGTCAAAATGTTGTAACTCTGCCCACGCCGGGAACGGCTGCTCCCTGAGTCACAGGCTTTGGGATGATGTTACCCTCTAGTGGCCTTTGGAGAGGGAGTTGGGAGTGACTGCTCCAAAACGAGCTGCCTGGTGGGCTGGGGCATCCCGGGGCAGCGAGGGAGGCAGGGATGATGTTTGTCGTGGAGGGTTTTTACACCAGCAGTTGCCCAGATCCGTATCCCAGAGGACTGGGTCAGGCTGGAGCGGGTGACTCCTGCTTTCCCTGAGCACCCTGCTGTGGAATCCCAAAGCCTGCACATGCCCTGCCTGCCCTGGGCTTCGCTCCAGCGCTGAGGGGGCCCTTCTGCTGCCCTCTCTGCTCATTCTCTTCCTTGCACAGCGCAGGTGAATTCCCAGGTTAAAGATTTATCTCTGCAGTTCCAGGTGTGATGGCCGAGGTAGCCAGCAGTGACTCTGTGCTTGACCAAAGTGCACTTGGATGGGGGTGATGACTCTGCTTGCGTTGCCTGGGTACTCCCAGGATCACATAAACGCCCTGTTTATCTCTGGCCAAGACGAAACCCTCAGGGATGGCCTCTGGCAGTGAATGGGGAATAACGACCGAGACAAAAGCAGTGGCCGGAAGATCCTTGAGCTGACCCCGCTCCTCTTTGTGCTGCTCAGTAATTGCATCTCTCAGCTCCATCCCTTTCTCCAGACCAGTGGCTCTCTCCTCTCCTGCCTGTCCTTTTGTGCCAGCAAGTCCAAGTTACTCTTCCCCGTTCTTGTTCATTATTTTCCCAGCGATGATCCCCAGCCCTGTCCCGTCTCCATCCCTCACTGTCCACGTGGGCTCGTTCCTGCTGCTCCACCCATTTATAGTGGCACCTGCCTTCTGATTCATCAGAAAATCAGTTCTTCCGGGAGCTTTCACTCCCTGCAGTGTGTGCAGACCCTTCTGTGCTGCTCATTTAGCTGGCAAAGTGACACGGCGTTAGATAGGACCTGCCAGGGGATGGTCACACCCTTCCTGGAGGCCTTCAGCAAACCCCCTCCCAAATCTCAGCCACCTGAGCAATTAGCACTGCTGCTGAGATTCTTGCTCATCGGTCCTGCACGTACCTCTGGGCCCTTTGTATTCCAGCTGGGAGAATATCCTTATCTTTATCTTCCCGGGAGCTGTGACTCTGTGTTTTATGGTCAGGGAACACTGGAGGCAGCTGTGCTTTGATGGTTGTGGAGGTGATAGGACCGAGTTTAACCAAGCCAGGGCACTCCAGGAAGTGCTGGTCCAAAGAGCAGGACCCTGGAATGCTCTGGATCCTACAGGACTGGGTAAATTGCCACTTAGGGCTGAGGAAGATGTCAGCAGGCAGTGGCAGATCGGTGGCTTCCACACCCCTAGGGCGAGTTGCCCACGCTGGTGTTCCCTGTGGCACAAAGCGATCTTTGGTTCATGTGCCTGGGAGCTCTTTGGTGGCCACGGTGCCTCCTCTGAGCTGCTGACGCTCTGACAGGCAGGATCTGGCGATTTCCTCGTTAACGAGCTGGCCTAATTACCTGCTGTTAGTGCCCTGCCAGCTGCCCAAAGCCCGGAGTGCTCAGTGCTGGACAGAACCTCCGGCTCTGTCTCCTGCCCACAGTGCTGCCTGTGGGAGGGGGTTTGCTCTCCCTTCATTTGGGCTTTACCCTCACACTTGCCCCTAAAACAACCAAGTCCATTTATTTCTGCTCTCTCTGGGTGTCTGGGCACCCCCTGCCCCTGTGACTGCAGCCCCCAGCTCGGGTGTGAGGATGAGCAATTCCCTCTTTGGGTTTTCCTGGGAATTGCCAGGGAACAGGGACTGGAACTGATATTCCAGACTTTGGGCACACACGAGGGGCAAATCAAGGGGTGCCAGGCAGGGCTGCTGGCCTTAATTTCTTCTTTTCTCCCCTCTCAGGTCAATGTGATGGCTGTGAGCATCTGCACCCGGGAGGCCTATCAGTCCATGAAGGAGAGAAACATCGACGATGGGCACATAATTAACATTAACAGGTGAACAAAGCAGGGTGTGGGATCAGCCTCTGGGGCTTCCTGCTCTTCCCTGCAGCACAGAGAGGATTTAAGCACTGGCTGGGCTCAGTCATGGGGCCTTCCTCCTCCTCCCTGCCTTACAGGAAGGATTTAAGCACTGGAGTTTCAAGCTTGCTGTGGTGCTGATGGGGTTTTCTATGGATGGTGATGGTTGATACTTCAAACTTAATCTTTGCTGGTCTAAAGCAAGGAAGACCAAACCAGGGAGAAAAGGATAATACTAAACCAGGGAGAAAAGGATAATATCAACCACTCGTGATGGGGCAGGGCTGAAGATTGATTTCTGGAGCTGGTCAGGAGGTTTCGGCTGTGTGGAGAGGAGCCTGTGGCAGTGTTTGCTCCCTGCTGCAGCCCTGTGCCAGCCTCTCTGCGGGTTTACTGTGATGCTTTGAGTGTCCTGCTGGTCTCTGCCAGCTGCCAGCACTGTCCCCTGTGCTCTCTCCCCAGCATGA
This sequence comes from Cnemophilus loriae, assembly GCA_013397755.1. NCBI lineage: Eukaryota > Metazoa > Chordata > Aves > Passeriformes > Corvidae > Cnemophilus > Cnemophilus loriae. The sequence goes on along the minus strand of VZTF01004195.1, from coordinate 148,997 downwards.
ACGGGCACAGCGTGGTGCCCCAGTCCGTGGTGCATTTCTACAGTGCCACCAAGTACGCGGTGACGGCGCTGACCGAGGGGCTGCGGCAGGAGCTGCGGGAGGCCAAGACCCACATCCGAGCCACAGTGAGTGCTGAGGGCCCCCTGCTTCCCCCCGCCCTGCTGGGGGGCAGCTTTCGTGGGGGAGAGCTTTTCCCTTTGGGGAAAGAGCCGAGGGGATGCAAAAATAGTGCTCAGCACAGTGGGAATGGTCAGGAAATCCCGTGGCAAACTGTGGCTCTCTTCCCAGGCACGCTGGGGCACAGAGGCAGGGCTGTGTCTGGGAAGGGGTTTTTTGGGTGGGCAGTTGCTTGTTGGGGAGTGATGGGGGATCACATCAACAGAGGGAGGCACTCAGCTGGGCTCTTTGCTCTCAGTCAGAGCTTTTCCATGTTTTTCTTTTGCTTCTGTGTCCCTCTGGGGTGTGAGGAGGGAAGCACCCACCAGAGGTACCTGTCACAACAATCATCGAGGCAAAGTTTGCCCTCTTCAACTGTTCCCTTAAAAAATGGGTGGGAAAGGAGAATAACAGAAAAACGAATGTTTTGGGGTTTTCTTTTTGCTTTTTCAGTGCTAAAAAGTTTTCTCTCCTTTTTTTTTTTTTTTTTTAATTCTTTTACTGAAGGGCAATTACAAATCCTATTAGGATGTGCTCTGCTTTTTTCCAGTGTATATCTCCAGGACTGGTGGAAACAGGATTTGCTTTTAAACTTCATGATAACGACCCCGAGAGAGCTGCTGCAACCTATGAGAGCATTCGGGTAGGACTTGGAGGAATGGAAACAGAGGGAAGTGGCTCTGATTATAATTGAACAGTCTTTCTCCCGGCTAATGGTTCCAGAGAGTGCCCAGTGCTCTCCACTCTCAGCCCCCAAACCTCAAATTTTCCACCGGTATTTACACACTGTGTAGGTTTTCGTTTGGGTTCAGTTTCCAGCTCCTTATATTTTTCCTTTTGTTGTGATGCTTCTGTAAATAAGTGTCAGTCAGCTTTGCCGTTTCGCAGGCTGTGACTTCTTCGCTGCAGACAAGATGTGACAAGCAGAGGTGCCTGCACGAGGAGAAGTGTTGTCTTGCAGGTGGCACGGGAAATTCCTGTGGGAATTTCTGATAAGGATGGCAGTGCCTGACCTGGCAGAATTACTGTGCCAGCAGTGAGATTGTTCACAGCAGTCGAAGAATTATCGGCACCAGACACGTCCTTTGTTAAATTTTTAGTGGATTGGGTATTTCCTGCTTGCTTGCACCTTCTGGACGTGCCCCAGTGACACTGTGTGACCTCATTATGGATGGGCAGGAGAGGAGGGATCCCGTGGGGAACTTTCTGTGGTGCCCTTTGACCGAGAGCCCCTTTGCTGTCGTTGCAGTGTCTCAAGGCTGAAGATATGGCCAACGCTGTCATCTATGTCCTCAGTGCCCCTCCTCATGTACAGGTAGGCTGGGGCTGAGCCTGGGGGGGCTGAGGGCTGCCCTGGCCTGGCTGATCTGCCGCTGGATCAGCTGGGAGCTTAGGGAGCCTGCCTGGGGATTAGCAGAGATCACGTTTGTTTACACTTCCCGGGTGGCAGCTCTGGGATGGCACTGCTGGGGCTCTGGGATTGCTCAGGGTGTGGGATTGCCCTGGGATGGCACTGCCTGGGCTCTTCACATCCCTGTGGATCCAGCAAAGGCTGAGCTGACTCTGATTCTTCCCCCAGAGGGTGCTGGGCACTGCCCAGGCTCCCCAGGGAATGGGCACGGCCCCAAGGCTGCCAGAGTTCCAGGAGTGTTTGGACACTGCTCTCAGGGTGGGATTTTAGGGTGTCTGTGCAGGGCCAGGGCTTGGACTGGATGATCCTTGTGAGTCCCTTCCAGCTCAGGATGTTCTGTGATTCCATGGTCCCAGAAAAGGACTGTGCAAGGCAGGGGGAGTGTGAGGGACAGGGGCACGCCCTGCCCTTTGGGATGGTGCCATCTGAGATTTGCTGAGAGTCTTGAGCTCTGCCAGTTGCCAAATGATGTGTGGGACCTGTTCCCCCCAGTGTGAGATGCTCTTGCTGCCAGGGGGACTCCCCTCCTGAGGAACAAGGAATATTTGGCCAGCTCTGGGCTGGAGGCAGGAGGAGCAGGAGCAGAGCTGGTGTGGAGCACGTGCAGCAGCAGAGGTGGTGTTGTGAGAGCAGACTTTGATCACGAGAGGTTCCGCAGCGTCTCGGGTGAACTCTGCTCCCTGGAGCAAGCCCTGTCCCCTGACACTGCATCCCTGGGGATAACTGGCTTTTCTTGGCTTAAAAAGATAAAAAAACTCTGCCTGTGGCAGCTCTGTGAGCAGGAGCAAACTGCAGCCGTGAGCCCTGAGGTTTGTAACCAGCTTCACCCCGCACCTTTTCCGTGCATGTCTGAGCTTCTGCCGCCTGCTAAAGGCAGAGCAGCTCCGTTCACCTCTGCTTTCCTCACAGCTCAGTTAATCAGGCTCATTCCTGGCCACAGGCTGGTGCAGCAGAGAAGTGCCCAGGGCACTTCCAGCTGGCAGGGTTCCAGTACAGGATTCCAGTGCAGGGTTCCAGAGCCATCCCATGTTGGTCTCTTGCAGATCGGGGATATACAGATGAGGCCCACGGAGCAGATCTCATAGCAGGGGAGGAGGATGAGGAGGACCATGAGCAGCACCGTGTCCACTCCACTTGGAACCCTCTGGCAGCCCAGGGTTCCCTCGGCTGGCTGGCAACGTTTTAATCAAGTACCAAGGATCATGTTTGAAGAATTATTTTTCTCTCCCTCTCTCTGAGCTGGTGCTGGTGCTGAGCCAGTTTGAAAAAAAACCACCACAAACTCGCAGTGGGTCTGTTTCTCCCCCACTCCTTTCTGAAACTGCTTAAGAGTAAAAATGTATTTGAAAATAATGCAGGGAAGTGGTTTGTGGAAGATTGTTTGTCTCCAGGCTGGTTTATTCTTCCTTTTGCTTTCTTTTCAAGGTTTGCTTGATCTTAGTTGCTGATGCTGTGTGTGGACCTAGGTGAAGTGGCACAAGATGTTTGCCAGCCTCAGTGTGCTGAGGGTTTGAGATTTTCAGAGGATGTCATACATGAATCCATCTAATATTTTGGGTTTATTTTCATCAGGTTGATTACTGATGGTGATGATGCATGTGGTATTTTCTATTTCTTTTGTATTCCACTGCCCTAACCCCAGTGTACAACCTCCCCCAGCCCTCCTTTCCCCTTCACATGAATCATGCCTGCCAAGTTTGAGGAAGTATAAATGTGTGTGCTTGATATTTCTCTTTTTTTCTAGGTAGGTAAATAGTTGGAGGAAAAGCACCTGTCCTTGTGCAGGTTAGGATGATAATCTAAGTGGCATAGTTACAGTAAGAGTGAGTTGTTTGGTATTTTTAATAAAAACTAAACGTGTGCTGTCTTGTGATCACCTCTGCCCTTGGTATCATCTCCCAGCACTCTCGATGTTCTGTATGTGATATTTGCATGCATTGACACTTTTCTGGAAATGTGGATTGCTCTGGTGCTGTTGAAACGCTGGTGCTGAGGAGCTGGAAACGGTGGAAGTTTATTTCTGTGTAGAGACACAAACTCTGAGAGAGAGAGAGAGAGAGAGAGAGGGAACGAGCCATGCCGAAGGTGTCCGGAACGAGGAGAGATTTGTAGGGGCATTTTGGCTACAAAAAGCAGCAGGTGAAAGGTCTGGGCGAGAGCTCGTGTTGGTGCAGCCCCAGTTTGGCTCTGGGTTTGCTCTGAGCTGAGGGAGGAGAGAACTGGCCCCACAGCAGAGCTGGAGTTGTCTCGAGACTCTTTGCAGGGAGGTCTGTGTGTGTCCGGCTCTCTGTGGAGCTCTCGGACACGTTGCCTTAAGTTTGCAGACCCTGTCCAGCTCCTGCTGGACTCCAGGCAGCGTTCCAGAAGGTCAGGGATGGTCAGTTGGTCGGAGCAGAGGACGGAGAGCCTGGGGAATTCGGGTTGGATTGCTTGGCTGACACCAGGAGAGCCCTGGGAGTTCATCTGCGTTACCCCTCCGCAAGGGAGACCAGCGCCGGGCCACCAAGACACGAGTGCAGCTCCCTGCGCAGCCCCGGGCAAGTCACTTTACCTCTCTGCCTCAGTTTCCCCACGTGGAAAATGGGGATGATCACACTCACCTACCTCACAGGGGTGTTGTGAGGACTCACAAGCTTTTGTAAAGCACTTTGACCACGACAGGCGCTGTGTCAGTGCTGAGTGTTGATATTGAAGTATTATTATGCATTAAATCTTGTGATACCTAGAATTCCTTGTGCCAAAGGTGAGCAGCTGTAGGAGGATACAAGGAGAAAACTGGCAAAATGTTCCTTTCATGGTGGCAAAAACAAAAGGCGATTTGCCCCTTTTTTTCCTCTTTATTAACCCATGGTGTGTTCTGTCCATTCCTCATCTGTCACCAGTTTCTACTGACAAGTGGATTTGGCTTTTTAATTTGAGTGGAATTCCTGCCCCTTGGGAAGTCTTGCAGTGCCCTGCTCCAGGATGCCAAGGTGGTGCCTTTGTGTGGATTCCCAGCAGGTGCCCTGGGCAGTGTGTGCCACCTTTAAGAGAAGGTGGTTGAACTACTAAAGAGGCCAAAAAAAAAATAATTAAAAATTGAGAAATTAGGAACTTCTGAGCAGAAAAAAACTGAGCAGGGACGTGGGCAGCAGTGGTGAAACACTGAATTGTGGCAGCAACTGTGTGCAAAGTTCAGCAGATGTTGAAATGTGTGGCTGAGGAGAGGCTTTACATCTCCCTGTGCTGTAAAAGGAGGATTTGGAGAGAATTGCTTAAGATGCAGAACCTTGACAAAGGGTTTGTCCGGGTAGTTGCTCCCTGCAAAAACAACCTGGCTGCCCTGCAGCCCTGGAAGTTGGTTTTCTTTTTTTCCCCCCAAGAACATTCGTAAGTCTCTAAAGTAACCTTGGAATGATGTGCAGTATATTTTTCCATTTGAGGTGTGGTTTTAGGAGATCATCCGTGCTGCCCGTTAACCTCCCCCACGAAGGCTGTGGAGGGCTCCTTGCGGCTTCTGTGGCCTTGGTGACACCTCCTGCCACCTTCCTGGGATGAGACGGGACACGACTCCGAGGCACTGAAACCCCTCAGACGGGAGGATCAGTGAACTGTGTAATTTATCAGTAGGTTTCTAATTGTGAACTGTAAAATAAAGAATAAAAAGAGAGGCACACTGTGGTTCGTCTGTGGTGTGTTTTGTTATTTTGGTGTTAAAACAGAACAGCCTTTTTGCTGTTCACAGGCGAAGTTTTGTTTGGGGAACGATCCAAACACAATCCTTCAGTTTGGGGTCTTTATCAGGAAAAACAGAATTTCTTTCCAGAGCTGGACAACATCCAGTTGTCTCGGGAATAACCTGTGGAGATCTGTGCGGGGGTTCTGGGATGCTCCCTTCCCATTCCCGGGATCTGTCCGGGGGCTCTGGGGTTCCCCGTTCCCGGTGCCCGGGCTCTGTCCGGGGGCTCTGGGGTTCCCGGTACCCGGGGTCTGTCCGGGGGCTCTGGGATGCTCTGTTCCCGGTGCCCGGGGTCTGTCTGGAGGCTCTGGGGTTCCCGGTGCCCAGGATCTGTCCGGGGGCTCTGGGATGCTCTGTTCCCGGTGCCCGGGGTCTCTCCGGGGGCTCTGGGGTTCCCCATTCCCGGTGCCCGGGCTCTGTCC
>VZTF01004195.1:130483-142554 GCA_013397755.1 Cnemophilus loriae | reverse complement strand
TGGCTGGCGCTGGCCCAGGCGCGGCGGGCCCTGTTCAGGCTGTTCCTGAAGGAGCAGCGCGGCGGCTCCGGGCGGCCCCTGAGGGCCGAGTTCGCCCTGCAGGCCGCGGCCCGCGGGGTGCCGGTGCTGCACGTCCCGGGCCGGGCGCTGGACGCGCTGTGCCGGGGCCGGCCCCACCAGGGAGTGTGTCTGGAGGCCGCCCCGCTCCCCTTCAGGAGCCTGCGGGACGCTGAGGAGCCGCGGCTGGGGGATGGAGAGAGCGGGAGCCGGCAGCTGCTGTGGCTGGTGCTGGAGCACATCCAGGACCCCATGAACCTGGGGGCCCTGCTGCGCTCCGCGTACTTCCTGGGGGTGGACAGAGTGGTGGCGAGCCACAGCAACAGGTACGAGCCACAGCACCAGGTACGAGCCACAGCACCAGGTGCGGGCTCCTCCGGCGCCTCTTGCCTTCCCGGCTGCCTCCCAGAGAGGTTTCCAGCCTGCATCGCTCAGCAGCTGATGTGGAGAGCAGGATTTGGGATGCTGCTGCTCCGCAGGCTGGCTGTGGGGTGTGGGGTTCCAGGTTCTCCCTGGACTCTTCTTGTTTTAACCCATTCTGTGTTTCGGTTGTCCCACCTGTGACCCATTTCCTGGGTTAATTCCTGAGCCTTCCTATTCTCCATAGGCAAATTCATCTGTATAGCGAGTGGGATCTGGAGGAGGTTTGCAGGGGCGAGACAAGGAAGTACAGAAACAAAAATTCACCTGGATTTCCTCTCGTGTGACACTTTTCCCCCTTTCTTTCCCCCTTGCAGCTGCCCCTTGACTCCCATAGTGAGCAAAGCCAGCGCTGGAGCCATGGAGGTGTTCGATGTGTACGGCACAGATGATCTGCAGGGCTTTTTGAAGGTACAGCGAGCCACTTTATTCTTGTCCTTTTTTCAAGAAAACTCTATAAAACACCGCAGGTGTTACTCGGAGGGCGGGCACAGGGAGAGCCCTGAGTTATTTGCAGTGTCCGTGCTGGGACCACCAGTGGTGGGCACACACCCCCAGCCTCGTTCCATCGGGTAGGGAGAGAGGCTGGCTGGTTTTTCTGGAAGCTGCTGGTACCAGGATAATCCTGCGGCTCTCGGTACGCCGGGGTTTGTCTCCCTTCTTTGGGATGTGTGGCAGAGCAGCATCCCGGGGCCCAGGCACACGATGGCAGCATTGGGCAGCCTTTGGAGCAGGGAAAAGAGGAACCAGGGCTGGGGGGAGCTGCTGGGAATCTTTTTTACTCTGTACCTGTTTAGTGAGGTGTGAGAGGGGGCCCTTTGCAGGACGTGCTGGGGAACGAAAGGGAATGTGCGTGGAAAAAAGGGATTTAAACTGGGAATGGGTCTGTGGCAGCTGGAGGTCTGGGTGATGGTGAGATGAAACACACCCAAAGTACACTGCTATTTAATTAATATCTGGGAAGATTACTTTGTTACTGTAAAGCTTGAGTTATTAACAATTAGAGCCGTAGCAGCAGTTCATTTAATTGGACCTTGACACGCCTGGCTGGTGTAAATTTGATATAACTTCATGTAAAAAGAGCCAGTTTACAGGGAAATGAAGCTGGCAAGAAGCAGCAGCTCTTTTAGTGGTAAAATGGACTTCCAAGACAAATAATTAAGGCTGTTTTTACCAGGGTGCAGGAGGGAGGTCTGGTTCTCTGGCTGGGTGAGGCACTGGGTGTTCAGTGCCCTGCCTTGTGTGGGAGCTGAATTTGGCATCTGAGTTTGCAAACGTTGCTCTGGGGTTCTGATGGCTGAGCCTGCACTTGAGAGCTTCCACTGCCTTGCCCTGTGCATTACCTTGTGCTAATTTGTTTAACACTCCTTTTTTGTACGCTTTCCTGGCAAAAAAAGCTTCCTAGAACTGTTGCATGGGCAAAAAAAAAAGAAGCTTTTCAGTTGCTGTTTATTTGCTGACTGAACTGGAATAAATGCCAAGAGGAAAATTGCATTTTTTATTATTTTTTTTTACTCATTTGTTTGTTTGTTTCTTAAATCCATGTTTGTGTGCTGGTAATGGGAGGACTTTGGTGGTAAAAATTTAAAGTATGCCAAAAAAAAACCCCAGTCAGCTTAACTGAAAATGAAAAAAAGAATGTTTGCATACACGGCTTATTTTCTTTTTAAGCTTGAATATTTGGCAATTCTTGATTTCTTTCCCTTTTCTAGGCTAAAAGGGCAGAAGGCTGGGAAGTGGTGGGCACAGTCAGCAGGCCTGAGGATGTGGAAGATGTTCCTGTCATCAGCTGCTCGGAGTTCCGCTGGGATAAACCCCTTATTGTAGTGATAGGTATTTCCATTTCCAGAGCTCTGGGCTGGGGGGGTGCAGGTCTGAGGGGCCACCGGGGGGGTGCTTCACTCCAGGGATTGTTCCAGGTCTGGAAAAGAAAAGCTGAGAGGGAATCGTGGAATGATCTGGCTGTGGATGAAGTGGGGGCTGAGAGGAACGGGGGCAGCTGAGGGGGCTCCCAGTAGGAGCAGTTTGTGGCAGTGCAGAGGGAGTTCCGCAGCTGCGCAGGGTCTGGGTGGCAGTTTTGGTGCCAGGGCAGCCACGGTGTGGTGTTGGCATCGTGTTCTGAGGTGTTTTGATCCTGTGCTGCAGCCCCACATTTGGATTTTCTGTGGTGGTGAGCCCCAAGCTGAGGGAGAGCCCTGGAGGTGTTTGCTCTTCCTGTGAGGAGCTGTGCCACATTTCCCCTTAAAAACCAGGAGTGTCTGGTCGGGGAAGAACCACGAGGGGCTGTTGCTGGGGATGGTCTGGATGCAAAGCTGGGCTTTGTGGCCACCCCGAGAGCAGTCAGGGCACACCTGGGAGAGGGCAGGAGGTGCTGGCTGTGGAGCAGGAGCACAGGAACCTCCTCCCTGTTGGAGCAGTGGCTGCCACTTCCCTGAGCACCTGAACTGGGCAATTCCTGCAGGGAATTCTGCCCACTCTCTCACCTTTTGTAGGCACAGTTCGGGCTTCTGCAGCCTCCCAGAAGGTGAAGGGAAGGGGAGTAGCAGCTTTGTGGCAGCTGGAGAAAGAAGTTCCCCCAGGAAAGCAGCTCCAGGCCCTTGCGTGTGTCCCCCACTCCGTGTCACCTGGCACAGGAGCTGGCTGGAGCTTTGACACTTGGAAATAAGTAGAGTCCTGCTGGCCACGAGCCAGGGAGGGGCTGTAATCCTGCCCCGTGCTGGGACTGGCTTGGCTCGGAGGACATTCCTTTAATTAAAATGTTTATTGAACTCCTGCAAACACTGACAAGACAACGCTGCAAATCTGGCATCTCTACAAGATGTGTGGAGCTGTGTCCCGAGGGGAGCAGGGGGGCTGGCAGCACTGCTGATGGCCCACAAAGAAATGCATCCCACAAACGGCGACAGCACCCGCAGAGAGGCAGGGGCTGCGAGCGGCAGCGGTGTCGTTACCTTGAGTTATGAGAGATTTCTCCAGGAAAAAGTCCAAATATCCTTTTGTCAGGGGAGATTGGAGGCTGATTGGTAGATGCATGAGGAGAGCTCCCGGACCTTGCAGCAGTAATGATTTCAACTCTCTGCTGAGCACTAACTCTTGGCTGAAAAGAAAATTGAACATTACAGTCGTCTGATGCTGGGCTTGTTGGGAGAAGCGTCCTGGATCTGAATATGGAGCATTCCTGCAGCTGCAGGGAGCGGCAGAGATAATTCAGCCTGGGACTGAGCTCCCTGGCACCACACAGATTGTCTTGGAAGTTAAGCATTTGCAGCCTCCAATTCCCCCTCCTGGCATCCTCGCTGGCTTGGCAGAGAGTGATTTGGACAGTCCAGCTTAATGCTGTCTGCACTGGAGTCATTGCTGGAGGCGACAGACAGCTCAGACTGGGAGCCTGGTGCACATAGGAACAGATTGGGAGCACTTAGATGGCTGAGTAAGAAGAGTTTCTGGGTAATTTGTTCTTCTTAGACCTTCAGTCTTTAGCTCGGGGTTTAAGGCTCTTCACAGAGCTGGTGGTTTTGTGGAGATGCTCATTTTGCGTATTTTCCTTCTGCTGCATCTGAACTTCCTGCACTGGAAGCTGCAGTCGTGACTGGTGTTAATTGTAAATGGGGCAGGAAATGTGTTTTATCATTTCACCAAGCTCTGTCAGTGAGGGACACAGCTGAGAGGTGGAAGTTAAAGATCTGAAGTGGGAAGTGTTTTGTTCACCAGTATAAACCAGGATTTAATCTGATTCAGTCAATACTCCCTACCTCGTATCACACCGTGCAGGTCTTTTTGCCCTGAATTTATGGCTCCTAATTATTTTAAGCAGCCAGGGCCATAAAAAGCTTTGTAAAAGCTGGAGGCAAAATGGGTGTCTTTATTGGGAATTGTAAGACCCTTATCAGGGACAGGAGGGGATTTCTCTGGGAGCCATTGCTGCTGTCCAAGTTGGAGAGTCCCATGGGAGTGTGGTATGAGAGGCTCAGGAGGCAAACAACACTGTGAGGTGTAAAACTTTTCCAGGATACTGTTCCTGGGGTTTTTAGCCATCCCTGGAGCAGTGGTGAGGAGACAGGCAGGGCCGTGGGAGGCCTGGCTTTCATTCCTGGTGTCACCCTGTGACCTTGGATAACTCCCCAGGCCTTGTGTGCACTGCTGCCTTACGGCAGGAGGGGAACGTTGGTTAGGATGGGGTTTGGGGTTTCTGAAGGCTCACTGACCCCAGCCAAAGAGCTTTTCCACGACTGATTTCATCTGGGAAGGTGATGCAGGATGCATTACCCAAAGCAATCCTCTTCCTAACCCAAAGTGCATCTTAGATCAGCCCAGTAAAACATGAGGAAAAAAACCCTGGGAATAACGACCCTTCCCTTTCCTGTGTGGTCAGAGGGGTCAGGGTGCCCTGGCAGTGCCATCCCAGGAGCCACGTGGGGCTCAGCCAGGCCAGGGCATGGCTGTTGGAGGGGAGCTTGGGCTGCCACGTGCTGGGCCTGTTTGCCAGACGTGCTTGGGATGAGCTGGCCATCGCTGCAGCCCCGGAGCTGCCTGTGCTGCTCCAAATAACCAGTGAGGAAGGATTCTTTGGGGAGCCAGGCAGGCTGGGAGGTCCGTGGCCCTCTGCATTTTCACCTGTCTGAGCACAGGATTGTTTAAAGCCTCTCCCTTTCCATTTCCCTTTGTGACAGTGTGAGTCAAACAACTCCTAATGACCTGGGATAGATTTCAACTCTGTTTCACCAGTGTATCAGCCCAAACATATCAGGGCTGCTGGATGGTTTAACAACTAATCAATTGAAGCCTCTGGTTAAACTGTCTGCATGCACAAGTCGCACCCAGCCTGTGGGGGGTGTGTGTGTGTGCTGGGAAGGCTGGAGCTGTCACTGGCAGTGGGATGTGGGATGTGCTGGACCACAGCTGGCCCGTGGCCCCTTGCCTGCCTCGTCCCTGTGCCCACGGGGGATCTCTGTGCAGCTGTGTTGCACGGATATTCCTCCTAAAACACTTCAGATGCTGGAGAACAGATCCAGGGAGGGAAGGGAGGGAAGGGAGGAGGGCGCCTGGCTCCCTTCTGGTGGCTCAGTTGCTGTGTGGGAGCTGGTGAGGTGGCCGAGCTTAGGGTGAGAGTGTCGGAGGGGCAGAGCATGAACAGGAACTGCACAGAGGAGGGGGAGAGGACGTGGCAGAGCTGTGAGCTGACCTGAGCAGTGTTTCTGTCCTGCAGGCAGTGAAGGGGAGGGGCTTTCCCTGGAGACTCAGCTGCAGTGCCAGCGGATGCTGGCCATCCCCCCCGGCAGGGCGCTGCACCCCGGCATCGACTCCCTCAACGTCTCTGTGGCTGCAGGTGAGAGCAGTTCTGAGCACCAAGGCACCAAACCCCCAACTCCCTCACTTATAAATCAGACATCCAGGGCCACTGAACGATTTTCTTGTGGTTTAAAAAAAAATCACCTAATATCTATTTATTTTGACTTTCCTACAGGTATCCTCCTGCACTCCATCTGCAGCCAGAAACAGAGGCATGGAGACTGAAATCCCCTTTATTTGGTGGAGGCAGCTGCTCGGTGTGGATATGGAAATGCTCTTCCCAGGGTCTCCACAATCGCTGTGAGTTCCAGGGAGAGCCCCAGTGACCTGAGCTGCATTTTGGCTGCTGCAGGAGCCACCAGATCCCTGACTTAAACCAAAGGCAGACACTTGATGGCGTAGGTAACACCTGGGAGGAGCAGCTGTGGGAAGGCAGACAGGTCTGGGAGCGGCCAGTTTTGGTAGGAAAACACCCAGGGATGGCTGCCAGCTCCGTGCTTGTGCACAGGGGACTTTGTGCATCACTTGAACTGTGGGGACAATTTGGGCTGTGGGTGAAAGTGCCACTGGAAGTGCTCGGTGCCCTCCCCCTGGCAGCTGAGTGCCAGCTGTGCTTGGGAACCACTGGAGCTGGTTTTTCTGTGTTTGGTTGTAAAGCAGATGTGCAGCCCTGCCAAGGGCTGGCAGACAGCTGGAGGTGGGGGGAAATGCAGCCTGTGGAAATAAAGCTTTTGTAAAGATTGGCTGTAGACTCAAATCAATCCACTTTGTGTCATATAAATCCAGAGTGTGATTACTCCTTCAGGTGGGAAGAGGGATCCGGAGCTCTTTTCCTTCTGGGGGAGTTTCCTTTCCAAGCTGGGCTGATCCTACTGGAGGCTGAGCTGCCCCAGCACCACGGTCCTGCTGATGGCACGGGGGTGGCTTCATTTGCAACTATCCTGGTTGAAAAACCAGGCTGGCTAAATTACTGAGAGCCAAAAGAATGTTATCACTTAGCACCTTAATTATTTTATTTAGCTACTGTGGCCCTTTGCATAGGATTCCTCATTAACACTTAATTTACAGTGCCCTTTAGGGATAATTTCAAACAATTCCGCTCAGTCTGCCCCCTCCCTCCTTCCAAATGAATAAGTAAATCACTCTGAGTGACTAATTAGGACTTTCCTTTGAGCTAAATGAAGTCTGTAAACCTTGGTCTGTGGGTGTGTTCTGTGTGTGTCCCGGCGCGGCTCTGGCTGGTGACACTGGGGACACTCCAGGTGTGGATGGTGCCTGGGATGGGGATCAGGACATGGAACCGAGGAAAGGTGTTCAGGGCTCCCTTCTGTGGCTGTGATGAAGAGGAGGGTGCCTGGGGTGGGGACACGTCCCCAGAGCTGTGTCCTGAGGAAAAGGACAAATCCCAAATCCCTCTGAAACGCTGTCGTGCAAACAGGGCCGTGTTACCCAAATCCTCAGGGAGCTGAAGAACCGTGAGCTGGTGCCTTGTGGGCTGAGTGCTGGTGCTTTTTGGGGGCTGAATTTGCCCTTTTTTCTGGTTTAAAGCTGAAGGGAAAAGACTGCAGGCCCAGAGGCCTCTGCCAGCCCCGTGGAGCTCTCAGCAGCCGAGGGTGCCCCAGCAGAGGGTGCCCGTGGCTCAGATTTGCTCATTTTCCAGAGGAAAGATTCCAAGATTCAGCACTTGGCTAACTGAATCCTTCCTCTGGAGCAGCAGGGATCAGGGTAAAGCCATTTCTTCATTCTTGGCCTACAGGTAAGTATATTTATTTCCCATCTCATAGGAGCTGCTGTTTTTCCCTTTTTATTTCTATTTTTTGAAGTTTGTCTCGGCAGTGGGGAGGCCCTTCCTGGCTTTGTGTGGCTGGGAAAGCCGGGCTCAGTCAGGCTGTGCTCAGCCATCTGCTCAGCCCCTCGAACGAGGAGGCAGCTGAGGAACCCTGCAGCAGCTCCTTGACTTCTGGAAGGCTCCCAAAAAGCTTTGGAAGCTCCGTGTCCGCAGCAGCTCCACCGGAGCGGGAGGAGAAGCTCCTGCTTGGCCATCACCACTCCCCCGAGAATTCCCCAGTCCTGTATCCATGGAGCGCCTTGATTTGGCACTGGAGCATCAGACAAGGCTTTCTGGGAGTTGCCTGAGCTTGAATTTTAGGATTTGAGTCACAACTCGGGCTGCAGCTCGGACTTTGCTGCTTGTGAGGGCAGTGGATCCCACTCTGGATGGCTCTGCTGTTCCCACTGATCCCATTTGCCTCTGTGGTAAGTTTTAGCCCCATTTTTTTCCCACTGGGATCCACCTCCAGTGACTTTTGGATGGAGCTGATGCTTTGTCCTCCTGCCCCAGCCCCATCCTGAGACCTGTGAGGAGCACGGGGACCTGTGCACTCTCCCACCTTTGGAGCTGGAGCTTTGTGCTGTGCCATTTGCCCCTGATCTAATAAATGCAATCCATTAATTGGATCATTGCCTGCTTCTCCAGTTAATTTCCTGGATATTTTTAAATGTTAAAATGTAGTTTTTATAGTCTTTCATTATTTTTAGCCTTAAGCTTGACTATAATCGTCCCTGTAATGTAACTGTAAAAAACTCCCAGCTTTATATCATAAAGGGGGACATTAATTGTCATTTTTTGTGTACATCAGCAAGATCAAAACACGTTTCCTGATTCCTTCTGTTTGTACACAGAGTCTCTTTGATATTTAGATATGAATAAAGTATGTCTGTGTAATTTGAAAGTCAATTCTTCCCTCCCTGCTGCTTGTCATGGATTCCTTTCAGAGGCTTATTTACCAAATTGATTTTAAAATTTACTAATTGCCCTTCCAGAATGATTTCTCAATAATCAAAGTGTCTCTAAGCACAGTGGCAAAATATTTGTCCTCCTTGATTCAGGAGATGAGTTCGGCGCCGGCGCTGCCTTATCTCCAGCCAGGGGAGAACACAAATCTTCCCATCTCCCAAAATCCACCCCGGGGAGCTCTGGCTGTGAGAGCAGCTCAGCTCCTGCCCCACACTTCCCTTTTGTGCTCAGGGTATCACCACGACTGCAAAAATCCTGCTCCCCCCAGTCCAGTGACTGAGAAAATCCCGTTCCATCCACGCCAGTGCTGGCTCCCAGGGATATTTTGGAGGCTGGAGTGGCCCTGGGCCAGGGAACACCTTTCCCTCTCCAAAGCCCAGGCTGGGGGCAGGGAGCAGCCTGGGATGCTGCTGGAGCTGGGGATGCTGCTGGAATTGGGAATGCTGCCCACGGGGCACCTCCAGAATCCGCAGCCCCGATCCCGGTTTGTAAATGTAATCAACCTTGAGGTCTTGTTGCTTCCACAGGTGCAATTAACATCACCATCTGCTAATCCGTGATTAACGATGTTTACAAATATGCTACAACACGGGAAAATGTGCTGGCACTCTTTGGGTTTTGTTCCCTTTATTTTTTTTCCCCTCCCTGCTCCAGCACGGGAGCCGTGCACGGGAGGGATTTCCCCGTGGAATGCTCCCCCTACCCCACCATTAATTCACAGACATTTTACATTTTCCTTATTTAAAAGTGCTGTTAAAACTCCAAACCAGCTGCAGGAATGACAAGTTCAAATCAGAAGGTCAGTGCTGCTAAATGGGATTTAATTGCACGGGGGTTGAGGTACAAACTGATGAATCTGAATAATAAAACTTTGTGGGCAGCAACATATGGTGCAGTTTAAAGTAAATTTTTATCCATCATCCCACAACTGATGTGTTAATGGGATTAAAGCAGCCTTTGCTTTGGGTTTGATATCGATGTGGAGTTTTTAATAATGTCACACAGGAATATTGTGGAGAGATTTATAATTTAAAATAATAATAATAAAAAAAGAGTGTTTCCTATTAACTGCCTTCTTTTCCAGGAGAGAGGAATACATTACAAGGCTGCTGTGTGTCCTCCAGATCTAGGTTACATGTAATTGCTCAGTAATTGGTAGAACCATGTAAAAGCCATGGTATTTGCCAGTAAACCCTCCTAAGTTACCATGAAATTGAAGTGTGATATTTATTCTCCACAAAACTGGCTGCCCAAATGCTGAGTGGGATGGGTTTGGTCAGTGCAGAGTTTCTGCAGGAAGAAGGATCATGCACAGGATCCTGGAATGGTTTGGTGGGAAGGGACCTCAAAGATCATCTCATTCCACCCTCTGCCACGGGCACCTCCCACTATCCCAGGCTGCTCCAGCCTGGCCTTGGACACTTCCAGGGATCCAGGGGCAGCCACAGCTCCTCTGGGCACCCTGTGCCAGGCTCACCACCCTCACAGGGCAGGATTTCTTCCTAATGTCCCATCTATTGATGATCTAATAGATTAGAAATAGTAATAATCATAATAATCCTCTAATTATTACAGCTGGCCCAACTGGACATGACGGAGGCTTGAAGTTCTCATGTTTTCAGTGGGCGGGGAACACTAATTGCACTAATGAGGTTTTTTGGAGCCTTTGGAGATCAAATATTTATCAGTGCATTGGGGATGCCTCTGTGGGTCACCTGTATTTTACCTTCTTGTTAAGCAGGACATCCAGAACTGTTCCCAGCTTGGCAATTCCGTGATTTAACCACGACTCTGGTCTGGAGAGCTCCAGCCCTGGGGCCTCACTCGGAGGAGCCTCCTCAGGGATTTTTTCCCTCCCAGGTCAGTGATGGCTCCTTGGCACTGCTTTGAGCAGTGATTGCCTCGCCCATGACCAGGAGTTTTACACTTTAAAGCTGTAACAGTGAGCTGGGGATTGAGGTAAAGTTCAACCTGCCAAGTTTGCAGGTTTTTAGCTGGCCTGGTTTGGGAGCTCGGCAGTGATGTGACCATCACGTCCTGCACATCCCCTGGATCCAGCCCTGACCCACCACGCCAGGGGAGCACTTATGCCAAGGAATGGGATGGTGTCACGTGTTAAATACGCCTGCCAGGGAGTCACGGCAGGGAGAGTCCCCCCTTTGCCACGGGGACCATTCCTGGCACAGCAGCCCCGTCCCACGGGCAGCACTTTGGGGGCAGTCGGGCAGTTCTCACCCCTGGTCCAAGCTCTGGCACAGCTCCGTCCCTGCCTGCTGAGGATGGAGCAAGTCAGGGCCACAGAACCACCTTGGGATGAGCACCTGACTCCCCAGGGAGGTCGGGAAGAGGGGAATAGCTAAAGAAAAGGGGGTGCAGGAGTGGCTGAATTCCCTGGCAGAATAAAGAGGTGTTGGCGCTGCCTCACAGCTTTGCCAGCCCTCATTAGCACCTCCCAGCCAAGCACAGCTCATTCCAACTGCACCCCAAGCCTTCTGCTGGAGATTGCATCTGTGCCTAATATGCATTTTTATATAAACAAGGCTACTAAATGGCCTTTCACTTCCCTCTATAATGTCTTTTTTAATGGAAGGTCCTGAATTAAGAACATATATATATATGACTCGAAGAATTTTCTAAGTGATATTGAAAACCTATTGTAGAGTAGGATTTCTCCTTGCAAAATTATTTTAATGAGGTTCCAGTTTATTTTCTGGATATATTTTACTTATTTAATCCTCCAGAGGGGCTTTTCAGAGGCAGCATCTCATTTTCAATGCAACTATTCTTAACATTAGGGAAAACTACCTTTCTGAAATGCATGAAGGGGAAAAAAAACCCCGAACCAGAGGAAGATGTACGAGATAAGAATAAACTTGAAAAGCTTTGAGGTGGTTTATGGCTTCTCTGGAAAGAATAACAGTTCATGTATTTTTGTTATGGTGTGGTTTAATGATGCTTGCAGAAAAAAGATAAGGTAGGAATGGAAATATAAAATTAAACCAGCAAAGTGAATGTGATTATTTTAGTTACCAGTATTACCTGGGGAAAACGCTCTGGGGGTTTTTTATCTAGACTAAATATTTGCTTTTCTAAGAGGGAAGGGCCCTCTGCATCTCCTGGCACGAGGGTGGGAAGGGGAATTTTGTGGTCCAGCAGGAGGATGAGGATGGATGGAGCCCTGGCTGTGCCAGTGCGGGTGTCCTGGGGGTGGGATTGGCACGGGGCTGTGCCAGTGCTGAGGATGAGGAGGAGATGGCCCCAAAAGCGACTTCCCAACCTCACCCTGTGCCCGTGTCCCTGTGGCACCGCGTGCGCCCCGAGCAGGGTGGGGAGTGGGGGAGGCACAGTGGGAGGTGTGCACCCAGCATGGGCCTGATCCGAGGATCCTGGGTCCTTCACTGGGATCTAGGAATGGCTAATTCCCTGGGAGGCATGGTCCCGTCCCATCCCATCCCATCCCATCCCATCCCGTCCCGTCCCGTCCCGTCCCGTCCCGTCCCATCCCATT
>VZTF01004195.1:69724-130457 GCA_013397755.1 Cnemophilus loriae | reverse complement strand
CGTCCCATCCCATTATCCCGTCCCATCCCGTCCCATCCCGTGGATCCCATCCCCCAGTCCAGGAGCTCTTGACTTCCCTGGGCAGCTCCATGGTTTCCCAGTGTGGGATCGTGCAGTTTGATGAGGGATCAGCCAAATTTGAGTCACCTCTGGCACACCAGGCCCCCGAGCATCCCACTGCAGCCCCTGGGTCATGAGAGGTAAACCTGAGCTGAGCCTGCTGTGTGGCCTTCAGCCTCCCTGGGTAGTTAATTTTTCAATTTCTCCCATGGAGCTGGAAGAGCAAAAAGTTTGTTTATAATTAAAATACTTGGAGATTTATACTTTAATTCAAATAGCTGAAAAGAAGCAGTTTCTATGTAGGTTTCTTCACTATCAGAATCTAAACCAGATTATTATGTAAATTTTCTTGATCCTAAATTCATTACAATATTCAATTTCAGGAAATGCTCTTGACCATCTGCTGCTGCTCCAAGAAATGAGTCTTGGAGGTTGTTTACTACCAGAAATATCGTAGGTATTTAGGGTGGATGGGAGGGTGAGGGCAACATTCTGATTTCTGAGCCTGGTTGTGTAAACCTGGAGTGCTGAGGCCACAAGCTGGGTTGGGAACTGCATCAACAACAGCAGCAGCTTCTGCTCTGGCCCTGTCCTGGAGTCACCCCCTCCCCAGCCATCAGGGAGCAGAGGGTTCCAGTCCTTCTCTAGCTCCTGGGGAGGCAGTTTGGATTCATTCCTGGTCTCCATAAAAGTGGTTTGAGATCCCTGGGATGAAAAGGATCTGGAAAGTGCAATTTGGTGTTCGTGGTAACCCCTAAAGGTGCCCAGAGAAGCCTGGTGCTGGCGCAGCTTTCGCTCCGGGTGATGGGGGTGAGGGAGGGGAAGCCCCCGGGTGCAGGGCTGGGAGCCCAGCGGTGCCCCCGAGCCCTGCCGAGCTTTAATCTGGTTATTCCCGTGTGTTTCACTGGCAGAGCTCGGTGCCAGGTGCAAGAGACGGAACTCCCGGGCAGTGGCAGTGACAGTGACAGTGACATCCCGGGACATCCCGGGACATCCCGAGGCGCTGTGCTCCCAGCTCTGCCTCTCGCAGCCGCTCCCCAGCCCCTGCCAGGCACCGAAAGGTGCTGCTGCCCCCCGAGCCTTTGGGGCTGCCTCTGTGAGGAGCAGGAACGAGTTCCGTGTGCTTTCCTTCCCTTCCAGCGCCGCCTCGCTCAACAAGTGCAGCACCCACGGCTGCCGATCGGTGGGGCCGGGGCCATTCCTGCCCTTCCCGGCCCCCGGGACTGACGGATTGAGCGGGGCCGGGCTGGGAAGCGACGGCTGCTGGCAGGAACGGGACGGGAACGCGGCGGGAGCATCCCCAGGGCGCTGCTCCTGCTGGACCAGCAGCCGAGCTCACCGGGCTGCTCGGGGAATGCTGGTTAATTCTGAATTCTGGGCACATTTGGGAAAGATGAGCGGTCATCGTGGTGGAGTAGCCCTGGGAAGGGCTGGGGGCTGGGTCTGTGCGCAGGGGATGCCCACGAGTGGCAGCAGAGGTGACGTGGGGGTCCGGCAGCTCCTGGAGGAGCCTCTGCCAAGGAACGGCTCCTGGCACCACTGAGTGCAGCCAGGGGAGTAACCCCGGAGCAGGGCATGGAGTAACCTCGGAGCATGGTCTGAGGTCGGTTTTAGCAGCCCTGGTTTCACCACAAGGCTTAGCAGCAGCACGCAGGAAGGGGGAATATTGGTGTGGATGGACGGGACAGGGACGTTCAGTGCTTGGGTGGATGTTGGAACACGGAGTATGAGGGAGAGGGGTTTTCTTCCTGTTCTCCCTTCATGGACAAACTGAAACCGGTGTTCGCTTACCTGGAGCTGTCCCAGGCTCCAGCATTCAAACCCCAGCCACCACCAATCTCCCTATTCCCCTCCTCCAGGGAAATTCGAACTCTTGTCCTCTGCTGCTGAGTAGATCCTTAATAATGTGAGACAGAGGGAAATGAACGGCCCTGTCCTGCCCCTGCCCCAGCTGAAAACCACTGAAGAATTCCAGGAAAGCATTTCAAAGGTATAAATTTGCATTCAAACGATGCTCCTGCTGCCGAGGGGCTCGGTTTTAACGGGGTGCAAGGGAAGGTGTAGGCACCCTGTGCCCTCTCCGAGCCCCCTGCAGCTCCCGTGCCTGCAGGTCTGCCTTTGGGGACAGGGACCCCGTGGCCCACTCGCCCACATCCCCGGGACTGCCCAGCACGGGATCCCTGCAGCCGGCAGTGCCTCGTTCCCCCTGGAATGTCCCAGTCCCCGGGGCTGAGGGGACGAGGAGGGTGGGGACGCCGCGGGGATGCTGTGCTGGGCTGTGACTCTGGGGGGGACACGCGGGGACGGGGGCCACGCTGGCCTTTGTCTGCCTGTGCCAAACAGATGTGAACGAACCCGAGTTCGATTTCCGAGACCGCCTGGGGAATATCGCTAACTAATTATAGAAAACAGAAGATGCGCTCCCCTCCTCTTGCATTTTTTGATAAACATTGTCTCCTCTCAACAGCTGAGTATTTAATTAGTGTTGATTGTTGTTCCCGTGTTCAATAACCACTCATCAGGAGGGGGGTGTCCGCTGGGGCAGCGTGGCCTGGAGCACAGCGGAGCCGAGGGTGTTCATAATTAAGGATGCAATTTATTTGAGCAAGTCATGTGTACAGCACCCTGTGTTTTAGGTTAATTTTCAAGGTTAAAGGGGAAAAAAAAACCCCAAACAACTTCAGAGGGCGAGGAGAGGCGGCTGGAAACTGAACAGTGAAAACTGCAGGGAGGGATAAACACGTAAATATATATCTGTGTGTGCATATAGACATGCATGAGACACCCAAGCCTCTGTGTGTGCATGTGAATGCTCCCACGGGGCCCTACAGACCCCTGAGTGCTTCCCATCCTCTTTCCTTACAGGCTGGGCCTGTTTCCCAAGTTTTGGCTGGAAAATGCTGATTTCCAGCCACGTGGAGCTGGGCTCTCCAGCTGGGGAAAGGTTCCTCAGGAAACAGGTGGAGTAACAATGTGAAAGCAGCTTTTTCTCACCCTGCTGGCTGTGGGGAGGGCTGAGGTTCAGCATCAATGTGGGTTTATCAATTCCTGCCCCAGGTTTGCCTGTGTTTACCTGAGGAATGGCCACGAGTGTCCCTGTGTGCATCCCGTGCCGTGGATTGGGCTTTGCTTTCCAAGCACCTCATGGATCTCTCCCGTTTAGGGGAGGAGAACTAAGCCCCGGGGTTTACAGGCAGGTGTTGATGC
Source organism: Cnemophilus loriae (assembly GCA_013397755.1). Lineage (NCBI taxonomy): Eukaryota > Metazoa > Chordata > Aves > Passeriformes > Corvidae > Cnemophilus > Cnemophilus loriae. The sequence continues at coordinate 127,190 of VZTF01004195.1, read as the reverse complement.
TGTGTGGAGATGCAGGATGAACCGGGACAAGTGTTCTCTCTTCTCTTTTCCCACTGACCTCCACCCGTGTCCGGCTGGCACCGACGTCCGCGGCGGGGAAGGTTTATGGGGTGGAGGAGCATCCCTGCTGCGGGGACACGGGCGTCCCTTCCCAGAGTTTTAGGGACAGTCCCACCAGGCAGGACCTGTCTGGGTGCTTTAGTGCAGGGGGAAGGAGGACAAGCTCTGGGGACAGTCCCCGTCCCTGCTGCCACAGGGGTTGTGCGTGGGGAGGGGGCAGCAGGTAAAACACTGAATAATCAAATGCCTGCGTGGTTTCCCCCGTATCTGTCTCCACGTTCCTCCTGCCGTGCCCCTGCCAGCAGTGATGGAGCTGTCATGCTTTGGTGGCCACGGGCTCGTGCTCCAGCACCTGTTCTCTGTGTTAATCTCTGCGCTCATGGGGGGACCCCACGCACCACCCCCAGCCACACCAAACGGGCAGAAAAATCAAACCTAATTACGTGCCATTGATTTCTTTCCAAATTTGCTTCTAATACACTTTTTGACTACTCCTTGGTTTTTGTTTTTTTAAATTTTTTTTTTCCCACTTTTCCTTTCTCTTCGCCTCACACGGCAGCAGCTCCTCCCGGGAAGTGAGCACTGCATTCCCCGTGCTGGACACGCCGGAGCAGGGAGACGATCAGAGAGCAGAGGGGATTTTTTGGCTCTTAATAGGTGGCAGGGATGATCCGTGTGCTGACCCTCTTCCTAAGGGACAGGTAGGACCATACAGCTTCTTCATTGCTTTTCCCCTTCCCCTCCTCTGGGTGTTTTCAGTGCCAGCACTGCTGTGGGCAGAACTGTTGGGCACCAGCAGCTCGCTGGGTGCTCAGGAGGCAGCAGTGGGTGCCCTCCGGGTGGGCAAGGTGGGCTGGGGTGGGCACTGGGGACTGGTGCTGGTCCCAGCCTCTGGCACTGGTCAGCACGAGCACAGGGGTGGCTGTGGCTCAGAATGAGTCTGGCCCCGGCTGGGCTGGGGGCTCAGGGGGACACAGCAGGGCCTGGCTGGGGCTGGGCAGCACCAGGTGTGTCAGGAGAGAGGCTCCAGGCTCCCTGGTGACAGCAGGGAAGGGCTCAGGATCAACCATTCCCCAGGTTTTGCTGCCCCTGAGCTCCCGTGGCATCCAGGGAACACAGCAGGCACAGGGTGACAGTGGGTGAGGTGGCTGCGTGTCCCCAGCTCCGGGGACAGCTTTGCTGGGTGGCACAGAGTCCTGGGTGGGCTGTGGGCAGCAGCTGAAGGGTTAAAGGCGCTGGGATGCAGAGGCACAGGTCACTCCCTGGAGCTCTCTCTTGTCCATCGATCTATCGAATATCCGCTAATCTGGATCAGCGGGATCCGGGGACGACCCGGGGACAGCCCCAGCTCCCTGTCCTGGCGGTGATGAGGGAGGGGAGGGCTCAGGGGGCTGCCTGGGGCAGGGCTGTCCCTGGCATGGGGGACACGGGACAGTCTCCTCACCCTCATCGTTCCCTGGGCACAGTCTGACAAATCAGACTCCTAAAAACGTTATCGGCTGTGAAAACCGGGAAAAGAAATCCAAAAGAGAGAAAATCCCAACGATTGCTCCATCCCTTCCTTCTGAGGGGGACCTCGAGGCCATGTCCTGACCATGGCCACCAGTGCCACCTGCACGTGGCCCCAGTGCCACCAGTGCCAGGGGTGCATCCCACACCCAGAGCCCTTTGGAACACCCGCTCCCGAGAGAGAGGCCAGATTTATAGCATGAGGAGATGTATTTAGGCTCAAGGCAGTTCAGTTGTGTTAATTATGAAAATCTAAAGATAATCTATATTTAATGTCAAATTTTTCTCAAATTTGCTAAAGAAGGAGGAGAATATATGCACATGATGACATTTAAATGAAGAACAAGGTGCAATTAAACTCCGAAACGTACAGTAGACTAATTGGGGAGAGGATGACAAATATAGTTATCATCAGCAACTAATTAGGGCCCTGCTTTAGCTTTCCCTGCTTGATTAATCTTGACTAGGTGTTAATAAGTTCCGTGGGCCTGGCCGGCAGTTGGGGACAGGCTGTTTGTGGCTCCCAGGGAGGAGGTGGTGCCAGGAGGGGGACGTTGGACTGTAAGGATGTTGNGGAGGAAGAGGAGGAGGAGCAGCATCCACGGCCGGCCCCGCGTGCCGGGAGCGCTGCTGACACGTCCCCTGTCTCCCAGATTTACACTCTTATCTTTTTGCATTGAAAGGTAAGAATAATAGTGAAATGTTAATGCTGTACTCCACATCTAACACTGCGCATAAACGGGTGACATGACACGGGAGGCGGATAAATCACCGCCGAGTTCAGACAATCATCTCCGCCAGACACAATAACGCACGAGATCTCCCGGCGCCGGAGCGTGCTCGGCAAAAAGGGGGTTACAGCCCAAACCCCCTCTGGTTTTCACTAGAGCCTTGTTGGGGTTTGGTTTTGTAAAATTAGAAGTATTTTTAAATTTGCTGCTCCCCGTTCCTCCTGGATGCTCAGCGCTGGAGCAGCCTGGAAGGGCTGGCAGGTGAATGACTCTGGAGACTTCATTCCCGTGAGGGTGCTGACCGTGGGCACTTGAGCTAGAACGGGGAGGAAAGCAGGATCCTGGCCAGAAAGCATCCAGGGGCACATCCCTGGCGTGGCTTTCCTCGTGGGTTTGCAGTTTGTTGCAGTTCTCCTGGAGAGATGAAGCCACGCAAAGCCCTGGCTCCCCCGGGGAAGGCGACGGGGGAAAATTCCCACAGCTTGGCCGTGTGGGGATGGGATGGACGGGGTTCTACAGCCACCTTACAGCTGTCCTACAACCACCCCACAACTGTCCTAAAACCATGCTGGGCTGGAGCCGCGCTGGAAAACGTGAGAAGCCAATCCCACGTGCTGGTCCTGCTCCTTGAGCGCCGTTCCCACCTGGAGAACCCTCAGAGGGTGCCGTGCCACGAGGGAGGACGGTGCCAGCACCCTCTGAACGCGGCCCCAGATCCCCCAGGAGGACCCCGGGGGTCTCTCCCGGCGGGATGCAGCCGCTGACAGACCGAAGGCTGTTTTTTGCCCAGAAACAATCCCGGCGGAGGTGGGAGAGCAAAGCCATTACCGCGGAGGATGAACTTGGCTCAGTCGCCATGGAAACGCTGGCCGGGCCCCGGCACCGCTCGCGTGTGCACGAGGCCCGTTGACCTCACTTAGAATTATTACCTTTAGCCAAATAAAATAATTTGTGTTAATAAAGAGACCATTTTCTCTCGGCTTCCAAGCGAGCCTTCCCCAGAAGGCAGAGTGACTCCTTAATTACACTTTTACTGCAAGGTGATTAATGTTCAATATGTGATACTCCGTTTAAATAAGTCGCTTATTAACACCTTTAATATGTTTTAATTTTTTTTCTTTTTCCCTTTTCCCCCCTCCTTCCCCCCGGCCCTGGCGGCGGGAGGGGCTGTGCAGCGCTAGATGGAGCTCTGATATTGGGCATGGGGGTGGGTGGGGGCGAGCCCTGGGGCCCTGACTGCTCCTGGAAGGACAAAATGATGGGAGAAGCAGGAGGGGAAGCCCTGAGTGCCAAGGGCCAGCGGGGCAGAATTGGAATGGGGAGCAGGGTGGGAAAGTCGCTTTGCTCTGTGGATTTGTGGCTGTGGGCTCAGCCCTTGGAGAGGGACGCTGGGCTGGATGATCCGCAGGAGTCTGGAGGCTCCCGCCACGGTCCAGCCCTGCCCATCTCTGCAGCCACATCCCTCCCCTGAGAGACACAGGGAGCAGTGCTGAGGAAATGGGGGAAATGCCCCCTTTTTGGTCATTCCTCTCTTAGTTACGGAGTTATTTTTTGGGGGTGGGTGACACACGCTGCTGGCTGGTGTTTAAAACCAGAAAACTGTTACTGCCTGAAATGGATTGTTCCTCCTGATTGCAGCTCAACTGCTAAATGAAAAAAGTGATTTTATTTTATACCAGATTCATTCCTTTTAGAACTATTTTTATTTGTGCAGCAGCAGCTGTTTATAAATACACGTTATTATTTCCTGTATAAAGAATGTGTTCTTCCCCAAATGGGAACTCACGGAAACAAACACCTGGCACTGGTGCAGAGTTTGGAAAGGATGTTGGAAGTTTCTCCATTTGGAGCCCTGTGAGCAGACAGGGAAGGGGGCAGTGAACACCTGGGGGACAGGAATGCAGTGGGGAGAGGGGCTGTCCTGCGTGCTGGGACAGGTGGATGGCACGGCCCTGATGTCCCTGTCCTTGCAGAGGAGCCCCTGGTCCCTGTCACCCCAGCTCCAGCTTTTCCTTATTCATTTATCTGGAGCAGCAGCTGCTGCGTAGCCTCGAGTCCTGTTCTGCAGGAATGGAAGCAGAGCAGCAGGGGGAAGCTGGAGAGAGGGCAGAGCTTTGCTGGGCACCATCCTGGCACTCAGGCACGTGGATCACCCAGCCTGGGGTTCAGCCCACCCCCCAGAAAGGGGACAGCAGGACAGGGAATCAGGGACCAGGCTGGGCACTGGGAAAAGCTGCTTGGGGAGGCGGTCAGGGATGCAGGAGCCAAGTCCTGCTCCAGGCAGCAGATTCCCTGAGACCCTCGGGGTGCTCCCCCCCAGATCCAGGCTGTGGGCTCCCAGAGCTCTCTGCCCCCCAGCAGCAGCAGGAGCAGGTCCCACATGCCCCTGCCTGGCGTTCCGTGTGATCCATGGGGTCCCAGGGCTCGGAACACCTTTTCAAAGAGCTGCATTTCCTGCTACAACGAGCACAGGCTGCTCAGCAGAGGGGAAATGGAGACGAGGGGGAGCCTTTTTATTCCTGCAGACCACTCAAAAGGGCAAACGCACCAGAGCTGGCATTTTCATGGCAGAGGGGAGCTGCCTCGCTGGTTGGGCTCCTTCTACCTTCCATCATCGATTTTGGATCTCTGAATTTCTGCTTGGCCTCTGCTCAGAGCTGGGTGGAAGAGATGTTCCAGCAGCTCCAGTGCCAAACACGCCAATTCTGGGCCGAACTGCCAAAAAATGCAGCTCCACGTGGAGGTGGTTGACTCCCTCTTCCCCCCTTTTCCCTGCTTTCTGCTGGAAGTGGGGTTAATTATGTTCACCATCACATATGGAGAAATATTCTGTATATTATATAGAGAGAAATATTCGAGGGAACGTTAAAGAGCTGCCCCGGCTGCTGCTGGGGGTGTGTGTGCAGGAAACCGCTGCAAAGTTAAATAAAATTGCAGAGAAACAAACGATTTCTGAATGAATCTGAGCCTCAGTCCATCCCTGAGAGCTCCTGAGGAAGTGCTCAGCTGCTCCCAGTTACCAGACTGGGGGGCTTTTCCTTGGGAACCTCCTTCCCCCAACCAGCTTCCGGGTAGGGATCGCTGAAGGTTATAAATACCTGAAATGCAGATTAACTCCTGCATTTTATTTCCTGCCCTCAGCTCGGAGCCTTCTGAAGAGAATTCCAGGTTTGCTGTTTGCAGGGGTTGGCTCTGCCCCCCTGATTTTGTTTCACTGCCTTCCCCTTTTCTTTCTTCCTCTGCTTTTCCTGAAAAAAAGACGTTTTACTGGAGGGATACCTCTGAGACCCCGGCTCCAGCTGCTCTCCTTGCCCTGAATTCCTCCACTTTATTAAAATTCTATTAATAGAAGATGCCTTGTAGAGCCCTGTAAGGGAGGTAACACCTCTGGTTTTCTCTTGCTCTGTGCTTTTTTCTGGGGTGGGGGATGTTGGATGGTTTGGGTTTAGTTTCTCATTTCCTTCGAGTGGTTTGAAAAAGGCAAGAACTTGGCTGATGTGAAAACCTCGAGGAATGCTGGAGGAAATGCTGCTTCAATACTGAGACCCCTGTTAATTTCAGGGCTAAATTAGACATTTCCTTAATTGTTTATCCTGCAAGCACCACTCTGGCAGAGAGGCATCAGCCCCCCGCAGCACCACGGGTATTTGGGAGTTGGCTGGTTCAGAGGGCTGAGCTGTGCATCACCTGGCATTTCCTAACAGCCACCTCTTTCAGGCCTGATTCCCACCGAAAATGAGCTTTTATTGCATCAAATAAAACTTCAGGTAATTCAGAGAATAATATTTCTCGAGTGTTCAAGGCCCAGGGAGAGGCTCCAGCCAGGCTGGTGCTGTTCAGTCCTGGTGGAGCTGCAGCTGAGGCAGCGCTGCCCGGGCAGGGCTCTCCCCTCATCCTTTCATTTTCCAGCTTGGCCCCTCTTGTATCATTTTTGCTTGCTGCTGGATATTTTGCTCTGTAATTTCTGTCTGGTCTAACAGTCCCTGCTTTTCCCGGGTGCTGCACCAGGTGGGCAGCAAATAAGATGAGGTTTGTCTTGGCTGTGGGGTGGACACGAGCCAGGGGTGCTCGGCCACGGAATCAGGGATTATCCTGGGCTGGTAGAGACCCTCGGGGATCAGTGGCACCTCTGGGCTGAGAGGAAAGGATTAATCAGGCCAGAACACCCTTCCCAAAGATACAGAGCAAACTTCAGGGGTGTGCAGGAAGCCGTGAGCAGCCAGGGGACCCGTCCTGTGCCACCACCAGCAGTGCCAGGGCGGCTGGGCTCGATGCTGGCCCTGCTGTGGCCACGTCCCCGTGCCACCAGCGAGCCCACGCTGTCCCCAGCCCCGCTCCCCTCACCGAGCAGCGCCTCCCCTGCGCCGTGAAAAACTCCTTTAAAACTTAACAGTGGCCAGTAATGAACCAGCAAAGGTTTATTGCCTATAAAGGATAAAATTAATGTAAGTAATCCTCGTAAAGCCTCCTGATTTGTGCTGGTCCGTCCTGCCCTGGCTGCGTGGCTCTGACTCCTGCTCTGCACAGCTAATGAGGGCTGATGAGCGGGTTAATTAGCGAGTGCCAGCCCTGGCTTGGGTGGCACCTTCGGATGCTGCCCTGGCCTCTGCGCTCCCAGCGAAGCAGAGCCACGAGCTCCACTTCTCCCCCAGAGGCCTCCTCGCCAGGATCTGTGGTAAATGTATTTTTCCAATGGCTGCTGCATCCTGAAGGGTTTTTCCCTTTCTGCTGGCCAGCTGCACTGAACTCCCTGCGATGTGAATAATTCTTAGAAAAAGAAATAAAACCACGCCTCAGTTTTCCTCTACCGCTGGAGATAAACCAAAATGAGAAATTCAGAAGACAAGTCCGCAGGAGCTTGTACCTCTGACACAGAGTCTGCAGTGGGGTTTTATGGTGGTTACTTATTTTCCCTAAATTGATGAGGCTTAAAGGGGAAGTTAAACTTTTCACCAATGTACAGGTGAAAGAATATTAAATTCCCATATTAAAGATCATCATTAACCTGTTTGGGTTTTATTGGGCTAACAGTAAACACAACAAGCTGTGAACAGGGTGCTTAATTATTTCAATGAATATTCATAATGTACAGGACCCTTAGAGGAAATAAAGAGAGGAAATTGTTCCACTGCGGTTGGGAGGGTGATAAGCAAAGGCTCAGCTTTAAATTGAGGGAGGAAAATGAAATACACCTGCACTGTAAATCCCTGGTGCATATATTTATATATAAACAAATTAAAAAAATATTAAAAAATTAATGCAACTCTTGCTAAGCAACTTCTTAGAGAATAAATTGTTTTCAGTGGGCACTAGGTATGTTTGGAATAACTTTGGGTTAAATAGGAGAAGTATTTGGAGCCTGATGCTAGAGCACCATGACTCAAAATCCAGATATCATCGCTGATTTCTGTAAAACCACAGGGTTTGGGCAGCAGGAGTGCCTGGAGTCCCTCTATTTCCCTGTTTCCCTCTTTCTGCAGTATCCTGCAGTACTCCAAAGGTGTTTCCTGCTCTTGCCAGGTATTTTGGGAGTTGGTTAAATAAGAGATCACACAGGGACCAAGTGATCTGCACAACTCCCTTCTGAGAACCTGGAGGAGGCCCCAAAGCCCTTTGTCCTACGTCTGCTCTAAGGGCAGGTGCATTTTTAACTGCACAGGAAGGTGGAAGTTATAAAGCTTCCACACAGACAATGGGATTGGGTGCCATAAAGGGACGTGTGGCTGGTGAATTAAGACACTTGGTAACTTGTGGAATGATGGCTTAAAATGACTTTATTTTATGGCCAGTTTCTGCCATCTGAGTGATGTTGCATGTATTGGTTGTATTTATAACTTAATAGCTTTTCTCAATTTTATTATACATTTTTATGAGACTTGTGGCTTTATGGTACTTCATAATTTTTCTCAGATTCATTAAACCCCGTCGAGGGTGGAGCTGGTGGCATCCCCAGTGCCACGGAGCAGCCTGGAGCCCGGGCTGGCTGGAGCTCTGGGTGACCTGGCCTGTGGAAGGTGTCCCTGCCCATGAGTTTTAAGGTCCCTTCAAACCCAAACCAATCTGGGATTCTCAGTAACCCCTGGGAAGTGAGGAACCAGCTCCGGGCTGAGCTCACACGGCGTGAGGGGAACCTGAGACTGAGGCAAAGGATGGAGGGGGTGGTGACAGCTGAATTCCAGCAGCCTGGCCTTTGGTGTCGACAGGTTCTGTGGAGTTTCTCCTGTTTCTGCATGAACCTCGGGCTGTGCTGAGCTCCGTGTGCTGTAACCTTCCTGCTGCTGTACCAGCGGTGACATTTCGGTGTCCTGGCGGCGTTCGGGGGTTTTGGTGTCCCGTCCTCCCCAGGCTGGCTGGTTCCAGCCCCTCCCAGCACTGGATGTCCCCTCGCTGTGGCCACAGGGACTGTGCGTGGAAAAACCCCTCTGCAGCTTCTCGGCTTTGGTGCTTCCTTTGCGCCTGAAACTCGCCCAAAACGATGCTGAATTTAACAAAACCTGGGCGTGACTGGCAGCAGGGGTGACGAGGAGCCTGGGCTGGCCACGGTGTCACAGCAGCGCGAGGAGAGGAAGGGGAAAGTTTGGGACACGCGTGGGAAGGGCTCGGTGGCTCCTCGGGATGGTGGCAGCTCTCCTGCCACGCTGAAATTGTGATATCTGAGACAAAACCTGCAGCACTTGTCATTCTGTGTGGGGTTCCCCCCCCCATTTTTAAAAAGCAAAGGGAAGCAGCCTCAGGAGCCCCCAAACACGTCTGTTTCTAGACAAAAATGTCGTTTTGGTTGGTACCGAAACAGAGGGCAAGGCGCAGAAAAGCTGCGGGCCCTCGAGCGCAAATGCCACAGGAATTCCCGAATTCCCGGTGCCCGGAGCCGGGGCTCTCCTTGTGTCGGGAACGGCCCTCGAGGAGGCGATGCCAGGAACGGCCCTCGAGGAGGCGATGCCAGGAATGGCCCTCGAGGAGGCGATGCCAGGAATGGCCCTCGAGGAGGAGATGCCAGGAATGGCCCTCGAGGAGGCGATGCCAGGAACGGCCCTCGAGGAGGAGATGCCAGGAATGGCCCTCGAGGAGGAGCAGCCGCTCTCCAGAGGCAAGCCGGGCGCTCTGATGCATTCCCGGGGGAGTGGGAGATGCCGGGATTATTCCTTTGGTACACTTGGGAACAATTTAATTCCGAATTCCACTTTCGGGAGAACGGCAAAAGGTGGAGTTGACTGTTTGCAGCAGGTCCCCGCGGGAGGCGGTTTGGGAGGGGATTTGGGGCCCCTCACCTTGCGTGCCTCTCCCTATTTATGATCCCCAGAGATAAGGAGCTTCCCACCTCGCAGCAGCTTCATTACAGGCTCTTGGTCTGCGGGCCTGCAATGCATTTATAATTTTTATTGTTATATCTTTTAATTTTATTTTGCTTTCCTTGCTGTCTGCGAGGAGGGAAGATAGGAGTCCATATTTATTACAGAGCAAACGATCTACCTCTGCGAATGTATGTATCAGTTAATTTAATCTCACCAGTTTTATTTAAACTGTTTTTCCTTCCTTTCTTTACTTCCCTCCTCCCGTCTCCCCCCTTTTCCTCCTCCTCCTCTGGGCGCAAGGTGATCAGTTTGTTAAAAAAAAAAAAAAGAGAGAGAGAGAAGGGAGGGGGGAAAAAAAAAAAGCTAGAAAGTAAAACTATCCCGTGCCTTTTATAATGTGGATTGAAAAGGCTTTTTCTGGTTGCTACGGCGTCGCTGTGCCTTTCAGTGCTTACGCCTGTGTGCCTCCCGTGGCCCCCGTCTGATTGACATTTACAAATTACCAAGCTGAGAGTGTTCAATCTTTGACCCGTGTGTTTCTATTCAGCAATGAGTGAGATTTGCAAGCATTTTGTCATATAATTACTGCAAATCCCTTGAAAATTTCCACAACAACGCCTAGATGAATGGTAATTTGTGCAGACAGCCGCTGGTGCCTTTACAATACACTCAGATGCAAAACAGTCTAATTTTTTTTTTTTCACCCTAAGATTTCTGGGGAGGGGGGAAGAAAAAAATGTTCTTCATGTGAGCGTGTTGTAAAATATTTGGATTGTTAGATTTATTTGCTTACACAACCTATATTTGTGCTGATTTTATTGTATTGACTGTATGCATTTTTTTCCTCCCATTCTACAGTTTTATTGTGCCTTGGTCATATGCATACATCACCCTCATTGTTCTCCAGGAAATTTATTCCACCTTTCAGCCTGCTCTTGATAGGACTTATTGCATTACTAGTTAAGTGCTGAGATTTGCTACTACAAAGATTTCAAACAGCCCCTTGTAATGTTTATTTGCCAGACATGCCTGAGATCATATGTTTGCATCACACTTGGAGTGCATCTGCCTTTCGGGGCTGGCAGGGTCGGGTGGGTTTGGGGTTTGGTCCCGAGGGATGGATTGGGTACCCTCCCAAATTTGGTGGCCAAGGGGGAGACCATCGAAGAGCCAGAAGGAAGCGGGTGTCCAACACCTGTTGAAATAATCGTATTTATTCATGGAATACCCACAGAATCCAAGAATTGTTAAGGCTGGGAAAGATCTTTGAGATCATCAAGTCCAACCACCAACCCAGCACCACCCCCATGTTCACCACTACACCTATATGGAAAATCCCAGAATCATTTAGGTTGGAAAAGACGTTTAAAACCATCAAATCCAACCATTCCCCCGGCACTAAACCACGTCCCAGGTGCCACATCTACACAGCTTTTAAAGCCCCCCAAGAACAGGGACTCCACCACTGCCCTGGGCAGCCCCCAGTGCTTCAGCAGCTCCTCCTGTGACTTGCAATACATAGAATGCAGGGTGGAGATTCCTGGCTGCGGGAATTCTGGGTTTGTGAGCTGTGTTTTAAAACCAGCTATTTCCGCAAATAATGCTTTGGTGGAGTTTAGTAAGTATTTGCCTTTAGGAAACACTTTCAACTCATTCAACTCACCTTTCCAGAATCTCCTTACTCTGGTGCATGTATATATTTATATTTTTATTTATAAATATGTGCTGTTGCAGCAGGAGCCTCCACTGGCCTTGGCTTTTACAGTGACCTGTGCTCACTGCCTGGCATGAGGATTGTGATGTAGATTTTGTTGTTGTTCGTTAAGACAGCCCTGTGAGAATTTAATAACTAAACTGAGTTCTGGTGTTGCTTTTGTTTTCTGTCTTCCGATGCTGGCTGGGTCCCTGGCCCAGGTGCAAGGGCAGAAACTCTGCTCTTTGTGGCTTATTTAAGGTGAGGGTCACTGTGCCCGACGCTGTCACAGGGAGGGCACAAAACTGGATGTGTGCGTTGGGGTGAGCAGCGACACAGGAGGCTGATGGGGACGAGCCTGGCTGGGGGCTCTGGTGGGCCTGGAGATGGGCTGCTGGAGAGCTCTGGAGGATGATCCCCACGTGGGAGCAGCCCCAAAGCACAGGGGTGCTCGGGATGAGCTGGTGTGGGTGCTGGAGCTGTGGCGGCAGCGTGAGGCAGCTCGTCCTCCCCCAGGCAGCACTGCGGGAGAGTTTTGTTCCCTGCCGTGCAAAGCACCTTCCACGGCCCACGGATGATTATTTATCATCACCGTGGTGTTCCTGCCGAGTCAGCCCTGACTGCACTGCAGCATTTTCCCTTGGCTCAGGAATTTCCTCTCTTGCCTTTGCGGGCGCTTCCCCCGAGCCCCCGCGAGCAGCAGCAAACCCCGGCTGGGGCACTGGGGAGCTGCTGGGCTTCGAGGGGTTTCCCCTGGCCACCTCCAAACCAGCCTCAACCTCGGCTTGTGGGAGCAGGAGAAGGAGTGGGATGGGAGCAGATGTGTGACAGACCTCGGGAAGGGGTGGCCGTGCTGAGCTGTCCGGGGCGGCGGTGACGGATCGAGGCAGGGCTCAGCCACTGCGGGCTCCGAGCAAACCACGGCTGTCATTAGGCTGGAAATGCAATCTCTGCGAGGGAAGAGGCCATGGTAGACTTAGCAAGATCTGCTCCCGTTATGGGAATTTAATGCACCTGGTAGAATCTAACTGCAGGTCATCAGGTTTTATTGGCACAGTGCAGACATGCAGGGTGATGAACTGATCTGGCAAAACATTAACAAAGATAAAAAATAATCCCGGATCAGGTTTTGTAGTGGGTATCATTGAAATCAGAGCAAATGCTGCTCTCCAGGTACTTGTCTGTTCATCCCAGGAAATTTCTGCCGCTGTGCTGCTGGTGTAGATGGTCTTTCATACAGAGTTTGCAGATAAATTTTTGTCTGACACATATCTAGAACTTATATAGTCACCTACTAATTTAAACCAATTTGCCCTAGGTGATGGGTGAATACACTTGAAAATTAAATGGGTCTGATTTAAGCATCCCTTCTCTGAAGCCAAAGATTATATAATTAAATTAAAAGAAAATGTGTTTTATAATAAACTGTATTTCCTCTTGGCAAAATCCAATTTTGAAACAAGATTGTAATATCATATCTAAAAATGTTTTCCCATGGGTATTACCAGTCTATTTCATTTAATTGTTTTCACCCATCATATTATGAGCTTTCAAAGTAGTGAGATGAGTGTGGTTTTTACGAAGAACAAGGGAGGAAATGGCAGGGAGAGGGAAGGTTGGCTCCTTTCCCAGGAGGAGCTTCTGGGAAATCAGGGGTGGGCACCTCGTTGCCTGCCCCAGGCTGTCAGTTCCTGACCCTGGCTGGTGGAAGGCGATGCCATGGCCAGCACAGACAGTGACACGCCCTTGGCATCTCGGCTTCTCCTTCTCTGGTGAGGGGCTGGCACAGGAAGAAGCTCGATGAGCTGCACTGTTAGGATTTTGCACTTAGACAGAAAACATTTAACACTTTGAGCAGCTGGGAGCTCCTTCCCCAGCGTGGCTGTTCACGTGAGTGCAGAGGGGTTTGGTGATGCCAGAGGTTTCCCAAGGTGTTCCCCAGCACGTGGATGAGCAGGATCAGACCCTCAGGGTGAGAGGGACCTGCTGTAGGACCAGCAGCATTTTGGGGTGGGATCCCTGTGGGTACCACAGCCACCCTGCCGTCCCACCAAGTGCTCAAACCTGAGCTCAGGGGAAACACCACATAAATACAGGATACATTTCCAGTGAAATATGAGCCAATTCCCCCGTAATTAATGTGCTCTTTTTCTTCTACGTCCATTTATCTGTTCGTGTATTGTCCCTGCGTGCCACCAGCACTGCAAAGGGAGATGGGTGTCACTGCCAGGCTCCCACTTCTGATGGTCGTGGCTGATGATAACTGGAAGCCAGTGCTTCTGATTCTGCATTGATTTGGCAAACTTTGGCAAAATTCTTTGGCAAAACACTAAGGAAAGCTGGAGGTGTGTGCCCATCCTCTGCTCCTGGTGAATCCCAGTGAATTCTGGTGAATCTTGGTGATTCCCAGTCGCTCCACTCGTTCCCAGGGCCAGAGGTGCCAAGAGCTGGGGGCAGAGAGCAGCATCTGTTTTTATTTATTGATTCTGTTTTTATATTTATTTTTCTTCCAGGGGTGCCCGACAGCTTTGGGCATCCCCACCAGTGCAGGCAGGCCCGTGGCTACCACCATCCTTTCCCTCTGCATCTCTCCCCCACCAAACAAACGGACTTTTCTGCTGGAAAAACTTCCCAGGACTCGCTGGCTTTTTAATGCCAGCAGGGTTACAGGGCTCCCCCTAAGCTCGGGGACAGATGGAGTCAGTGCTTGGTGATGTCCTGGGTGCCCCCCAAAACCCGAGGCACGCTCGGGATGAGGAGGGAGCAGCGCGGGGCTGCCTCATGAGATCCTCGCGAGCCTCTACCAGGGACAAACCCGGCGACTTTGCGGGGAAACGCCGATTAAAGCAGCAGCGAGCAGCAGCTGAGAGGCGAATATTGTGAGTTTTAGCGCGCCGGGGTGGTGCTCGCCCGAGGCGGCAGCGATGCTGCCCCAGCCCGCCCGGCTGGCCGCGCACCGCACCCGCGGGCACCGGCGGCGAGAAGGACCAGGGCATTCAGATGGGAAGCGTCTTCCGCGGGCGCCCGGCTGCTGTCAGCCATTTTAGGTTCTCCATCCTATTTCCCTGGTGCTTCCGAGAGAAGCTTTTGGGGGAGTCCCCAGCTAAAACTCAAATTTGCATTTAAATGGAGAATTTTTTTTTTTTTTTTTTAATGAGCAGGATGCATGGGAGACTAAGACTATTAGGTTTCCTTGTGGGAGAGTGCAGAATTCTCTCACCTTTTACATCCCACCCCCTCCCCAGCCCCTTTAATGCACACTTTAAATTAGACATTAAAAAAAAAAAAAAAAGGAATGGTGCGTCTTTAAGGAGAATATAATCATAAACAAATAAGTCTGGTTGCCCTTGCAGCAGAACTAATCTTCCCTCAGCTGAGCTGTGATATAGATCAGTAACAAGAGCCACGCGCAGGGGGTTCCTTTGAAATGCATAATACCTCCTCGTATAAATTGGAGTTGGTGTGATGGAGCTGTGAGATGACATATTGTGGCATGACCCCTCTCTACTGATTGTGGGTGAACCCTGCAAAGGTAAATCTAACACGGCGCACACATCAGACAATTTCATTTTCATCACCCAGGGACAAAAACATGGCAACAGAATCTTTTCAAATGATAATCTGCATGCTAGGCGGAATATTTTCCCTTCCTCCTTTCCTGTTTTTTTCTTCTTTTTTTTTTTTTTTTTGCATGTTCAATTCATGATGTAGGTGAAAGGAATTATAAATTGCTTCCAAAGTTCATTCATTCCCTTCTTCTCATTTGTCCCTTTCTTCTCCTCCTTCTCCTTTGGCTTTTGTTCTCTCTCCCTTTTCCTCCCTTTTTTCTGCCTTTGTCTCCTTCTCTTTTGCTTTTTTCTCTTCTTTACCTCTCTGATTTTTATTTCCCTCATCTGTTTCCCCTCTTTCTTCTTTCCCCCACCTTTAATATTTTATTTTCTTTTTTATCTCCCCCCTTTCTTTCCTCTCTTCTCTCTCCTCTTCTCCTTTTTCCCCCTCTTCCTTCCCTTTTTTCTTCCTCCATCTGAAAGTTTGGCATTGTGTGTGTGTGTAACTGATTCATTCTTCTCATCCCCTCAGGGACATCCAGTAATAATGATTTATAGGAGTGCAAAAATCTCTGCTCTTGCTGTTACCAACTAATATCCCTCCTACCCCCAAAAAAGGGAGTTTTCTGTACAAAACCTTCTCCCTTGCTTCTCTCCCCTCTCCCCCTTTGCCTTCCTGCACTTTTCCACTCAAGTATTAGGGGAATTCAGCTGGTTTGCCTCATGCCAACCAGGGATATTTAGTCCTGCAACACCATCTCTCACCTAGAACTCGTGGCATCGACTCAAACGATGCCATGGCTGCCCCTCGTTGTTGTGTCCAGCTGGTTTGTGTAGGGTTTGATTCTTTGACACTGAGAAAATGTAAAAATTTCCCTTCAATGTGGTGTCTCTGAAGCACCGTGAACCATTCCCCTCCCAAATCCAGGTGTGTTTGCCAGCCGGAGGAGCTGCCTGGTGGGAACTGCCAGTGCCTATCCAAGGAGCAGAGCAGAGGGTTTGGGTAGGCCTGGAGGGTTTGTGGTGGCAGCAGTTCCAGGGCTGAGCTGTGCCAGGGCTGCCAGGGCAGCTCCAGAGCATTGCCTGCAGCGGGCACAGCCCCCCGAGCTCCTGTGGCCAAAACCTGTGTTCAGAATCAGACACACCAGTGATACTGAGGGGCACTGCAGGACTCTGCCCTGAAGGCAGAGAAGAGTTTGGAAGCCGGGCTTGAGAGTGACCTGCAAAGCCCTGGTAAGAGATGCCAGTCCTGGCACCGAATCCTCCTGTCTGGCCATTTTTGCTGCTAGAATTTACACTAATTAATTGCTCTGCTGATCACCACGCTGGCAGTGCCTTGGGCTGGCTATTTGTGGACGTGGCTGCGACGCTCCAGGCCCTCCTCTCTTCCAGGCAGGAACCAGGAGGTGTTGGGGACAGTTCTGTGGGGTCATTGACACCTCTCCTCTTCCCCCTGCGGGATTATTGCTGGCACAGCTGGAGCAGCTTTGGGGGAGGGTGGCACAGGGCATTGCAGAGCCGGGGTTGTCCCTTGGTGTCCATCTGCCCTCCTGCACTGTCCATCCCTTGGCTGCAGGACAGCCTTGGAGGGAGCCGGGCTTGGCTTTGGGGGACAGCTCCGTTACCTGTGTGTGCCTCAGTTTCCCCACCGCTATAACAGACCTTCAGTTTGATTTACAAAGTGGTGCAGAGAACTCAGAGATCTCACAGGTTTTACCCCCTCAGGGAGGAGCTCTGCAGGTACAAGGAGACACCGATCCCCCTCGGAAAGCAAAAAGGGGCAGAGCAACAAGACTTCCGATGAATGTGCTGACAGTTCAATAACCCTGTCCCAGGCAGGAGTGGGGCGCAGTGGGAAGGCTCAGATCTGCTCCCAGATCGGGGCCATCACGGGCCCTGGTCCCTCAGTGGCGCGGTGTCCCTGATGCCGAGTGACACGGCCATTGCCGGCGTCAGCGAGTGACACCCAGATGAGTTTGTCGGTTCCACGTAGCGTGATTGCCATCTCCTCCTCGCACGGCACGGGAGCCAAATTGAAGGAGAAAAGGTCAGAAAGCCCTGGTCATCCTCTCCCTTTCTCCCAAACCACTCGTTCCCCTGGATGGAAACGAGAAATGACAGGTCCCCGTGCCACCTGGGACGCAGGCAGCCCGGAGTGAGGCAGGAAGGAGAGCGGGTGGGAGCCGGGGCGGATGGCAGCGAGTGCAGCCTGTTAATAACGCTGCACAGCCACCGGGGCCTGGCTATTGTTCCTGGCGTCTGCTAACACCAAAGTGACAGTGACAAGCTCTTTGATTAGAAAGAGGTCCCCTCCACTGCCTCCCCCCCCCCCCCCCACCCCTGTGGGAAGCACCACGCTCTGCTTAAAATCCTTGATGCAGAGGGAGGTCAGTTGCGGAATGGAATTTTCTTTGGTCTTCTCTTTCCATTTTGGTGCAGAAATGTGTCAGCTCAGGTCCAGGAGAATCTCAGCCTGAAAGCGCTATTTGTTTGGTTGGGTTTTTTTTTGTTTTTTCCTTGTTTTCCCCATTCTTCACATATTTTTTTAGGGGAGGAACTGTATTGCTAGCACTCATCCACCCAACTGCTGACCCCCTGCAGTTATCCCTTGTGTGAAGAGCACCTTGCCTCAGCGCTTTCCATGAGAAGTGTAATCACTTTAGGCTGTTTTGCCCTGCTAATTGTTGTTCTATTTTTATGCAAATGTGAAAATCTTCATTTGAGCCTTCTAAAAAATATTATTTTTACAACCAAGTTCTTTTATTTGGGTTTCAGGGAGGAAGTGCTGCTCTGAGAAGGCCGGAGGACATCACAATTAGCAGGAACCAAATCCTACTGCGATGCTGATGCAGCCCAAAAAGAAGGATATTACTCCTTTGAGGAGGGAGAGCAAAGCAGGGCTCTTCAGCCAGGGAAAGGCAACCTGAAGGGGAAAATGGGATATCCAATATTTGCCTCAGGACCTCGTGGCAAAATGGGATGGGGAAGGAGATGATGACAAGTAGGGAAGGTGAGAAGTGGCTGCAGGATTGTTTCTGTCAAGGCAGGTGAGATAACCCAGCTCTGTAATGCCTCACCCAGCTACAAGGCTGCCCAGAAAATTCATCTTTTCATAATATTTTTACTTACAGCTCTTCCCCAAGTCCCCCTGGGATGTCTTTAACGGGGTGCATGGGGTTGGTTTTTTTTTCTTCTTTCTTGTTTGCAGAAGAACAACTTTTTCACAGGAAACATGGGGAAACAATCGTCCCTTTTTCTGGTGGGAAAATAAGTGCCAGTTTTGTTCACCTCTATTTCTGTGTAAATGGGGTTGTTAGAAAGAGAGACTGTGCCTGGGGTATGCAGAGCCTCACCTGCCTCACAGACAAAACCCATCACGCCTGACAGCACGAATTCAATGATTTCACCGCGTTTCCAGTCGGAGAGGAAAGCACAGAAATGAGAGAAAGAGAAATGCACACTGTCCAGGTGGAAGCTGTTTTCCCAGCACTGTGATTTTTCCTGGGAACTGAGACCAGCAGACGCTCAGCCTCCATGGCAAGGCTGCTCCAGAGGCAGGAACTTTTCCGGCTGCTCGCCCTCCTCTCCCTGGGTGCTGCTGTTTCTGTACAGTTATAGATGCCAAGATAAGGTGCTTTTGTTTCCCAGTTGTGTCTGGGTCACCGTTTGGAACTGATATGACAGGCCTAAGGCTAGCAGAGAAATTTGTTACAAGTTCCCATTTCGGGAACGTGTCGCCAGTCAAATAGCCTATTTACTCTCTCGGGGATCTATTTTTAAAAGTTATTAGCAGATTACTGGTTTTCTATCAACCTCAGGCACCAACCTCCCAAAGATACTATTGTACTTTAATAAGGTGCATTTGATAATCCTCAGATAAAGGCATTTGAAGTGAGGGGGAGGAGAGGGAGAAACTCTTGCACCGACTCAAGTAAGGGACACACAGGCCAGAAAAGGGTTAAATACACTCATGTTTCTAAATGGCTGAACTACTGTATGTTGTAGTTTTCAACTGCAAATCATCTTTAATAGCAGACATCACGGGATGGCTCATTACATTAAGCTATTTTTCATGCTATCTCCTGTAATATCCTTTAATCCAATGCGTTTCAAATCACCTCAGGCTAAAATAAGAGACATAGCGATGTAATAGCCTAGTGTATTAGTGGGTTAATTGCCCTGTTGTACTCTCTAGTAGATATCTCTGGAATGAGTTCTATATTAATTGTAAATTGCTTAATACATTTAACTCCTTGAGCAGCTTGGTCCTCCGCTCTGTCTTTAATGAACAAGAAAACTTTGGAGTTGGGAATAGTTGGGATTTTTGGTGGCCGAGCCCGCAGGGTGCTCGGCCCTTCCCCACGAGCTCCGAGCACTCACGTCATCCTCTGGCGCTTAGGGAGAGTCAGCCTGGAGCACTAAAAGGAAATTATTGCTTTTTCCCTGGCAGGTGCCAAGTCCTGCAGCCTGCAAAGCCACAACACCTCGCTCAGAGGGAGCTCAGAGCCAACTCCCTGACCCCAGGATCCGCAGAGGAGCAGGGCTGGCACTGCAGAGCTGCAGGACATTGTCCCTGAACTGGACAATCAGAGGAGGGGGAGAAAAAGGGGAAGGTTTAAATAATACATAAGATTTCGTCTTGCCAGTGCTGTGGCCAGAAAGGGAAGATGGATGAAGTGCTCTGCAGCTCTGCCAGAGGATGCAGCAGTGGGTCACTGACACACACAGCTCACAAAGTATTGCCCATAATGTGCAGCAGCTAGTTTTCTAAAATTACTTCTGCAGCACCAGGCAGACGTGTCTGCAGATTGGCAGTCGCTTTTCTGAAGATTGGAACGTGTCACCAGGCTACCAGAGGGTAATGTCACTAATTTCTTTGGATTGCTCCCAGTGTACATCAGGGGGGGTGCAAAAGGAACAGGCACGGTGGAGGTTGGAGCGGGTTGTATAATTTTCAGGTGAGATATTCTTTATTCATTTCTTTTGGGACATTCTGGATTCTAAAACTCCTGGCAAAAACGTTAGTGTCAATTGAAAGGAAAGGCACGGAGGAGGAATGCTGAAAAGCTCCTTGCTTTGAAACTTTAGGAGAAATTCTTCTCTGAAGTGCCACCTTAAAGCCAGCAGGATGGAACCAGTGGGGGAAGAGGACTGCAGGTCAATGGTCTGAATTTAACCTGTGTGACCCAAAGTTCCGTCCACCTGGCCCGGCCTGTGCTGCTCAGGGTGTCCCCAGCACAGCGTGGCCATGGAGCAGCACCTTGGCTGCGTTATGGATCCCTTTCTTTACACCTGACATCAGTTATATTTTATATATTAAATATAATGACATAAAGATGCCATTCAGGACATCTTTACAAAAACGTTAAATATAATCTCAGATTCCAGTGGTTCTAATGGAGCAGCTCCTTCCAGCTGAGGGGTTTCACAGAAGAGCTGCTTTGCTTCAGGTTTGTAACGGGGGGCTCAGACAGGTCTTTCCCACCCCTGGCCTCCCTGTGCTTTACATGGATAGTTTGGGCTAAAAGAAATACCATCCCTCTCTTTTAAAACCTAATGCAAAGGTATTTGTGAGAGAAGGTGCATGAGAATTTCATAACTTGTGGAGGAAAATTCCTGTGAAACTAGGGAGACAGTTGGGCTTGGAGGGGAAGACACAAAGTGCTTAGACTGCTGGAAAAAAAAATCCATCAAGTAATTCTCTATCTATAAAATAGGTGGTAATGCAATCTGAGCTTAATTTTGATGGCACACTGTACTTCATAACAGTGACAACACCTTAAAAATGTAATGAAAGGGTCTGATTTATTGCTGAAATAATCCATTTAGCACTCCCATAAATAAAAGGAGAAAATACAACCAATGTTTCGTTAGAAGGGGGGGAAAAAAGAGAGAAAAATTGCAGTGTGTAGCAGTTTTCTGGAAATGCATCCAGAAGCTTTGGCCACATGTTTTGGTGTTGATTATTTTCCTGAAGACAAATATAAATTCCCAGCTAGATTTTAAGATTTAGAGCTGATGTCCACTCTGCATTCTCATATACTCGAAAAGCATCAGCCCTGTGACACAGCAACACGGGGACCGTGTTTGACTGACAAGGGGGAGGAGAAGGGGAGGAGAAAACACTGAAAAACCACTAACGTACTGCCTTACAAATATTTGATTTTGAATATGCTCTCGTAGCCATTAGGAAGTGCAAAGCAAACATATTTTCCCCTCATGCCGAATTTGTTTTAATAACACGAGGTTACTTCTGCAAATGTCAGCTGCAGCCTCCCTCTCCCCATTTGACTCGGCCCACAGCGGAGCCTGGCGGGTTTTACACTCCCTCTACATCACTTCTATTAATCTGTTTAATCTGCTCCAGGGCCTGGCAGTGGCAATGACAGGAAAGGCAATAAAATGCTCCCGTGGCAGATGTCTGTATTCGGGTGTCCTGAGTGCTGTGCTGGAGAGCAGAGCTGCTGCTTCTCCAGAGATGAAGAAAACTTCCCAGCGCAGAAATGGTCACTCAGCACAAGGAGTGGACTGAGGGTTCTGGACTCTGATACCGAAGGTTTTAAGGCCATGAATGCTTCAGGGTGACCTAATTGTGATTTTTCAGCACCTGAAGGAAAAAAAGATGGAGAGAGACTTTACGAGAGCCTGGAGTGACAGGACAAGAGGGAATGGCTTCACACTGACAGAGGTTTAGACTGGATATCAGGGAGAAGTTCTTCCCTGCGAGGGTTGTGTGCCCATCTCCCAGCCCAGGGGTCGGTGCTTGCATCAACCAGGGCTGCCCAGGGTTTCAGCCATCACTAAACTGGATGGGAAGGGGCATGGACGAAAAAATGAGGGGAGAAAAATCAACAAAATGCAGCCATGCTGCCCATTTTGGGGGATATTTTGCTTTGAGGCCTCGGAGCAGCCTTCACTGGTGCCTCCATCTCTTGTGGCCACGTCTCAGGCAGCCAAGGCTGCAGGAATGGCTCCAGTGCTGGCGTCCCACTCCGCCCTGCCCGGCCCTAATTGGCCTGTTTGTTTTGCAATAAGTGATTCCTGCCTGTCTTGGGGTGGATTGTTTTTCACACCATTAAATGAAGTTCTGCTGTATTGATCCCTGTTTTTCCAATTTGAAGCCTGAAAAGTGATGAAGACATTTTCTTGTTTTCTCATGTACTTTTCCCTCAGTTCATTTAGGTGACCTGTCTTTAGTTCCTTGCTCTGCTCGCTGTAATTGCTTCTTCAGAGTAATGTTACACCGTGAACGTGGCGCTGCAGCCAGGGGATGGCTTTACGGGAGTGATAAGGACAGCGGAACAGAACAGCATTTGACTCTGATAAGGGCAGGGGAACAGCACAGCCTTGCAGAAACAGATAAAGGATGTAAGTTAGGCAAACACAAGCCATGCAAAACGCGAGCAGGAGGCCAGCCCGGCTCTGCAAGGCTGACAAAGCAGCAGCCGTGCACAATAATGATGACATTGTGCTTACTGAAAAGCAGGGCTTGAGGAACAGCCACCTAAAGAGGACACCGGACGTTGAAAACCGATCCTACAGAACCAAATAAGGACTTCTGCTAAGGGGTGTGGCTATGTAAAATAGACTAATGCATATGCATAGAGTAAGGGGGGGTGGCTCATGAATATGTAATCAGGGCGCGTGATTAAGACTCTGTTACCTGACACTCGGGGCACTCGATCAGAGGAAGGGTTCTCTGAGCGCTCAGCACAATGGCTGCTTTCTGATACTCAGAACTGTTGGAAAGTTCTGTCTGGCTGATTTTGGTATCAGGTTGAAGCCATCCTGCAGTATTAACTGGGGAAGGTTTGTCACAAATGACACCTCA
Organism: Cnemophilus loriae; assembly: GCA_013397755.1. Taxonomy (NCBI): domain Eukaryota; kingdom Metazoa; phylum Chordata; class Aves; order Passeriformes; family Corvidae; genus Cnemophilus; species Cnemophilus loriae. Next base: position 104,526 of record VZTF01004195.1, on the reverse strand, counting down.
ACTGCAGCATCTCTTGCTGAAACTTCGGTAGAGCAGTGCAGAGAGTGAGAGCAGGACCACGGGACAGCTTTGTCTCTTCAGGGTGCTTAATATTTTGCTTGAGAGATGGAAACGTCGTGGAACATTATCTTTCTTCTGACATATACTGGCATTTGTGTTCTCTTTACCTTTGTGAAGAATCTCAGTGCTCACGTTTGTGTTAGATTTTGCCAGAGATCTATTTTTGTTTGGCATTAATGGGAGGGGTGGATTTTTCTAGAAGAGCTCAGTAGAGTGGGTGCTGAACTCAGGTTTAAGTGGCGAGTTTAATTAAGGAGGGAGCAATGCTTGCTCCAACTCAGCCTCCCTTGCAATTATTTAACGTGTGAGGTCTAACCTGAGCCCACGCACACAGAGAAGTTTTCTGGTGGCTTTGGTAGGCTCCAGACTTGCAGAATTTACTGATGGAAACCAGAAGTGCAGCGAAGCCTGGGAAAAGCACTGGAGGTTGGGATCGTTGCCTGTATCCCCGAGCTGTTCCCACCGAGCCTGGCACAGTCTGGGATGCTCCAGGTGGAGGGGGGGAAGGCAGACCACTTTGCTGGCTCACCTCAGTGTGTGGGTTGGGACTGAATTTACAGATTGAGCTGTGAAGTGTCTCACAGCAGCATCCTGGGTACCTCTGCACCCCACAGGCTGCCTCCCCACGTGCTTGTATCGAGAGGGTAATGCACTAAACATGGTAAACAGCAGAAAATACACAAACAAGGAGGCTTCAATAACTTCCTTTTTTACCTCTCCAAATGTAAGATCCTTGGAAAAAAAGCTAAAAAATTAGGAAAGGTGGTAATTTGCAGAAATGTTCAAATCTGCTCATTGCCTAAGAGATTGGAAAGGATTTAGGGTTTTTTTAGGGTTTTTTTTTATTGTAAACTACTTTGTGACAATTGGTGATAAAAGAGCTGAGCCTTTCAAAAATCCATTTTAATAAAACACCGTATGACCTCATAGATATGCATAGGATTTAGAAATAACATGGATTTTAATGAAGGTACTTGAAAGGTATGGTGCCATATTGCAATTTTATGGAAGATCTTAGATTAATGAAATTAAACGTGAACTGCATTGTTTAGATGATGAACTTAAGGTCATATCTGCAGCATTTGAAAGAGAAACCTTGAGTGGAGGGTGTAGAATCATTGATTTAGACCCTGGTAGACAGCTGAATAGCAAGCACTGAAGCATGAAGGTAAATTCCCATATTTCATTGTTAGAAGGTTAGCTGGTGGCTGCCAGCTTTTCAGTGATAATCACCAACCAATTCCACCCTGTTTCAAAAAAGATTTTGCCTTTGTGTGCTAAGACACTTTTAAAAACCATTACTGTTCAAAGCAGGGGCACACTGTTTAAAGAGAAGCTATTTCTGCAAAATGCAGCATGGCAATGACTTGATGCTGTCCTTGGATAGTGATGCTATTAAGTTCATTAGGATCATCATCCATTTAAAATGCTTATTAGGAGAATTGCCACTGTTTTGCTGGAGACACCAGTGGTACCTCCTCCTGCAACCCACAGTGCTGTGTCATCAGCGATTAGCTCTCTTGCTTCCTTTAATTTTTGGTAAGACAAGGGCCCTTTCAGGTTTAAGTGCTGTCTCCATCCCCAGACACACGCAGGGAATAAATGCACGAACATGCACATGTCTTAAACTAATAGACGTGAATTTGTACAACAGGAAAATTGCAAGGAACGAAATCCTCAGGCCTTAAGAATAAGTGATAATAGAATGATACTGCCAATTACTGCTGGAGAACAGTGTTGTCACAGGGAACAGCTCCTGGAGATGGAAGGATGAGGGGCGGAGAAAAGATTCCCTTTTGACAGTTTGCCGTTAAAGAGAATTTGTCAAGGATGTTAAAATTAGATCTAACTGGGCCAGATCCTCAGATGACATAAATCAGCCCGTAGACTTCAAACCCTGATCTGGCCACATGCTCCTCTTTGTTCTTTTCCCAGTCTTTATTATCTGCATCCTAACCCTGCCTGGGCGCTGTTCAAGCCCCATTCTCTTTGTGCTGTCCCAGCCCTGCTGATCAGGAATATTGCAATATTTACAGGGAGCATTTAGCTCCTGGGATGACCTGCTGGAGTGCAGGGCTCTAGCTGGGGAGCAGAGAGAGCAAACCTGAAAAAGATGCTCTCAGGTGGGAACTGAGACTTCTGTGTCTAATGTACTTACTTGTATGTTCTCTTCCAGCCTGAATTTTTGGCAAGCTAAGCTAAACTCTGCTGCATCGTGAAAGCATGTGAAAGCTGCCAGTAAGGGAATTAAGTAAGAAATAGTGTTAGATAATGGCTGTAAATGCATTGTGATCACTCTTTTCATTAGAAACTTCCTTGTTTTCTCCCTGGTGTATACCACAAACAGCTTGCACATGATTTATCTGTGTGTGCTTGGGAAGGAGAGGCAAAGGGAATAAAGTCTTTGCCATGAGATGTTTTAAAAGGCAGTTGGGACACTTAGAGACATGATGCTTATTAAAATAAATGGAAGCTACATGTCTAAATCCCCTGGTCATCCTTGGAAGCCTTGTCCCTAATGTTCATCTTGCAGTGGTTTCCAAAGGGGGATTCCACACCCCATTTTCAGAGTGTATCTAAAGGCAACTGGACAGCAAAGCCAGGATCACACAGGGCCCAGCTCATGCCATGGTGTAAAGCTTTGAAATGGGGCAGAGCATTTTCTGGGAAGCTCTCTACAGAAAAACAAGTCCAAGTCCCACAGAAGTTGAGGGAATGTGTCTCCCCTCTCCCATTTCCAGAGGTTTCCGCTCTGTGCAGCTCTCGGGATTGGACAGACTCACCCTGCTGTGTTCAGTTCTGCAGAGCTGATTTGCTGAGCTCTTAATAGATTCACAACTTCCCACCCTGTTGTAAATCTTCCGAGAAATATTTTTTAATTAAAAAAACCCAAAAACTATTGGCATTGTCCACTTTGGAAATGCTGGCCCATTAAGTCTAAACAGGGAAGTTAGGGCATGTTAAATATCAATTGATTATAAAACCCATATTAATTGACGTTCAGCAGCCCTGCTAATGGAGAGGAGCTCATTACATAGCAGTTAACCCTCAATGCATATATATTAAATAATCAATTAGTATTTATTTAACATACAATAACCTCCCTATTAGAGCTAAATTAAAAGCCTCTTTACGGAGGCCTTGCAGAAAGCCCTGCACTGTGCTAACCTGGAGCCAGGAATTTGCATTAAGAGCTTCAGTCTTTGTTACCTCTGGTGCCCCCAGGATGATTTTAAGATGAGAAGTGAAAGAGTAAAGGAGCTGTGTTTGTGACAGTCACTTGGCCCTGCTGGGAGGGGGTCAGTGCCAAAAAGTTGGTGAGTTGCTGCCCATGTGGTCACAAGAAGATGCAGAAACCTGGCAGGTGATGGGTGAGAGGAAAACAGAGGGATTTGCACTCCAGTAAAAGACCTTTGAAGCAGAAGAAAAGCATTTTCAAATGGAAAAAGAAAGGAGAATGAGCAGAGAGACAGGCAGACAGCAAGACGAGATAAAAGCAAAGAAAAGGCATAGTTGGGTAATAGAAATAGGGCAAACTGGGAAACTCGGAAAAGGAGTAGTTGAACTAAATTGCCCAAAATGAGTCTCTCCTGTGTTAGGTCCTGAGCTGCCATTTGTATCTGTGTGGTGTATTGAATATTAGCAAGAGGATTCACTCCCATCTCTGTCTGGCCTGAGGTGTGACAAGGAGGGGGATAGAAGGCAGCTCTGCCATTTTCCTTGGAGCCTGGCTGAGTTTTATATTGGGGTCTAATAGGCCCAGACCCTGTTTGGAGCTGAATTACATCACATGCCTATGCAATAATCTCTTTTCTGGTGGGGGGAAGCTGGGAAATCAAGCAGCTTCTCCAAAAGTCAATTCTGGTACTCAAAATGGAGCCAGCTCAAGAAATTATCATTGATCCACTTCTGAACTTGGAGCAAATTTCCATAAAAATAATCAGATCCTCTCAGGCGCAGAAGTTTTAATGCCATGTGTTTCACTGGGTGGGATGGGCAGGCTGGGAGAACAGGAGCTGAGCAGTGATTTGGGTTCATTTTCCTCCTCTTCCCTGTACCAGTTCTGATCAGTTACGGGCTGAGGGGGATGGGATATGATGCCTTGGCCGCTCTCTCTGCAACTTCTTGGCAAAAAGGAGTAAAAGATAGCAAGTTGTTTGATCTGATCTTTAGTGCATGAAAACTGAAGCAGTCCTTAGTAGGGCTTAAAAAAACCTGATTAATTTAGGCTCCTGGGAATACGGCTTGGCTGAAAACCCCTTGGAAACTCGGAGAAGCTCTGACAGTGGGGCAGCCAGGTCCAGGCTGGAGCAGGTAATGACAGCTCCATCTCAGATGTGTGAAGAAGAGCAGGGACCCTGTGGAGCAGCCCTGATGGTATGAGGGGTTTCAGACATGTGTGAAAGGGGGTGAGTGCCCCCTCCTCTGACTGCCCCCTTCCAGAGGGAGAGGGAGAATCCTGTGGCAAAGGGAGACAAGGAGATCTGGGGCTGACAGAGATGGGGCAGAGACAGGTAAATAACCACAGATTTGAACCATCAGCAGGCAGAGTTTAATGAAGAAATAAGCAAAATAAAACCGGAGATGAGTGCCAATACTGTCTGAAGGTAATAATGAAGCTGATGGAAAAATTGCTTTAACCATTTTGGATCTCAGGAAAGACCCAAATATAATTTTACTGAGGAAATGTAATCATATTTTAGTCTTTTCAGCCCTGCCAAGGAGTGTAAGGCACGCACACATCAACGCCTGCTCCTCCTCAGACTAAGGAGGACTTTGCTGTTTGCTGCTCACTACGGTAGAGAGAGACCTTCGAGGTCTTTTCCCTGCAAGGACAGCGCCAGCTGTTTGAGCAAGGGATGGTCACCTGTATTCACAGGTATATGATGTATTTGTAGCACTCGCAATAAATTACTTCTTTTTCTCCTTACAGCTTCTGGAAACATTCCCAGTGGCTGGCCTATTCATCAGGACTGTTACATTGCTGCTGCTGCAGAGAGGGAAGTGCCTTTTTCTCTTCCTCTTTATTAGCATGTGCCATGGTGTGAGGCACTGCGCCGGGGAGGGAACCCCGCCGTGAGCGGCACTGGGTAAACACAGCCGAGGTGACAGTGACAGTCCTCATCACAGAGTGTTAGCAATTCAAACAGCCACGTCAGTCAAGGAGTTTGAGAGAAGGGAAAGCAAAAGGGAGAATGTGACAGTTTGCAAACACTCCGTTGCATGATTTTTGTCGTCGGTGTGTTAATCCTGGAAGTGTCTTGGAGGAAATGCAAATTAATTTTGTGCTGGACAAGTCTCCGTGCAAGTGAGGACTGTTGGAACTTTGTTAGGAGGGTAGAAATTTCTTCCTCTAGTAGACTGAGGTAACCAAAAGGCTCTTGGAAAATTTCAGGAAATTATCCAAGGCCAGCTTTTGCCTACAGGGCAGGGCAGTCTTTACTAACCTATAAGCAGAAGAAAGTAGTAAAGCAGGAGCAGTGGAGCAAAAACAAACCCCAAAACTCCACCAAGCAAAACCTGATTATTTTCCACAGTAAAATTTTGGGGTGGTTGAAATGTACTGATGTTACCTAAGATCACCAATTTAATCCCTCCACACTGCAGTGGAAACATCAAACCTAAGAAATTTAGGAAATTAGGCTAACGATTTTCTATTACCCTGAAATTTTGCCTTAGAGAAATGATAACATAGATGGAATTTCCTTGGGAAAGAACTGAGTAAAGGATGGTGAGAAATTATTTTAGTTAAACTGACTGCAGTGCTAAAAATGAAACCTGGGATGGGACAGTAAAGAAACTCATACTGGAATATTAATTCTGCTTCCAATCATCCAAGGAGTTCAGTCACTGAAGTCAGGAGTGAATTCAGTCTGTCTGGTTTCCAGAGGCTTTGGGGAGGCCTTGCCAATACTATTCTTTCCTACTGGATTTGTCTGCAACTCTTCAAAGTTATTAGTGGAAATAATTTCCTCTCTGGAGAGAGAAGCAGCCGCCTCTGTCCTGCTGGTCTGTCTCTGCTGTGGATTTCTCCCTCGCACATCACACCTCCCCTCAGTCCTGGGAGGCAGCTGTGCCTGCAGGGTGTTGTTCAGCCCTTTACCCAATTATCCAGGCACAGAACACCCATCCCAAGCTAATCAGGAAGGACAATCTTCTCCGGGTGAAAACGCTCTCTGAGGACTCACCTCTGCCGTGGCGCCTTCAGGGAATGAAACCACTAATTATAGGAGAGGAGTGTTTGCATTATAGACAAGATGTTAGGAGCAGAAAGGGAGATCCCACGGCTGAGACCCCAGGTCTCAAAGCCATCCCACGGCTTTGCTGTGCTGTTTGACCTCTTCCCTGTCTCAGGTTCTCAGGGAGACCTGCTCCCTCCCACGGGCAGCCTGTGTTCTCTCTGTGTGGGACTCTCCTCTGTGAAAATCCCAATCTAAACACCAGTGTGCAGAACTTTACTGAGTGCAAGAATAAGTAATTTCTATCTCTAAGGAACAGGTAATTCCGTCTGTACCCCATTAAAAATCCTCAGCCTGCGGGCACCAGGGCAGAGTAAAATGGCGATTTGAGCTGTATCATCTCTATGATTTCTTGTCCTCCATCTCTGTGGAGGGGTGGCTGGCAGTGCACGGCTCTGCTGATTTCAGCTCTCCAGAAGTACCAGAGCTGCCTCACAGCACTTGGCCATAAACTGTGCAGCCCGAGGAAGATGTTGCCTGTTTTCTGAAGGACAGGATGAAATCACCCCACATATGTCCTCTATCTATTGCCTCTCTGGGCAGGGAAAACATAAATGCCTTTCCCACCATTTTATTTATTGGCTTTTCTCTGTTTCCTGGGAAAATCCCTTTTTTAAGTACTTTTGTGTGTGCGTGTGAGCCTGTGTGGGGTAGGCGTGTGTGTATGTGTTTAGGAGGTTAAAAAAAATTTCTTGCTGTCAGCAAGTGATGTTACAAACCTGCTCTGACAAGGCTGGTTGTATATTTACAGTTGGTGAGAGCGAAGGCTTCATCAATCTTCACGCTTTGAAAGGGACAGGCCCGCTCCCATGAGCACCTGCTCCGGGAGAACAGCTGAACTGTGACTTTCCAGGGAGCTGGCTGTAAATTTTAGCCATTCCCCCCGCAGCCCACGCATGCTTGAGCTCTTTAACCTTCCCAGGCTGGCAGGAGTCCCAGCAATCAGTTTAGTGCAAAGACTGGGGTTCTTTTTAATTAACCTTTTGTTTCCCACTGCAGGTGTTTCAAAGTTTTCTTCATGTTAAAAAGGAAGAGGGGGAAAAGAGAAATTGTTTGCAGAGGTGCATCCAGTTTTTGCATGCTTGGTGATCAAAGGGGATCAGCCTTTCTCGTGTTTCCCCTCCACATTCACCTCTTGGATGTGTGTCTGTGCCAGCATCCGCTGGGAACTGGCAGCAAGGCTTCCCTTTGGGCACCTGCAGAAAGTGTTCCTGGGAGTGCACTGTGCTGGAAGAAAAGGGAAGTATTGCCCTGTTTGATCAACAGAATTATTAGTGGGACAAGGACCTGTTGTATCACTAAGAAAATTCATGTGTGGAAATTTATCACAAGGAAAAAAACCACATTCAAGCCCCACTTAAAACAATAAAACATATCTTTGAGGGAAAGTTTCAGACTTTCCTGTATAAAGGAATAATGGTTTCTATAATTTAATAGGTGCTAAATTTGGCGAGGAGTGCCAGCAAATCCATTTCACATAATGATATTTTATCTCCCTGGGTATGGTCATTTTCATGAATGTCTTTTTATTGGTTCCCTTGTCCCACAAAGTGTCCAAGGTGGTGCTGCTCATCCTCAAACACCGAGCACATACAGAGGCAGGGATGGCTGGAGAAACCTATTAATAATGGTGACACAAAAAATGGGCAGGAACTGTGTGACAGCTAAATGTGCTCCCTATAAATAAAGAACATTTCTGTTTGACCCTCAGGGCTGTGGCTTTTCAGCACTTACTTTTGTAGGAGTTAAGGTGGTCACAGCTATTAAAAACTACAGATAAGCTGCAAAGAAATTCAGGTGAGGATAACAGGGAAAAAAAAAAAAAAGAAAGAAGGTTTCCAAAAAAGATTTCACTGAAAGTTTCAGCTAGAAAAAAAAATCTGAAATAGCCCATGATGAGGGATTTTGTTTACATAGGCCAGCGCAATTTACTTCTTGGAAAAAGGAGTGATTTATTCTCTTAGGTGTCTAATTGCAAATTCACAGAGGCAAACCTTTTCCTCATGTAGCTCTGCTGAGATGGACGGGAGCATTACTTAAGAAGGTTCACAGATTTTTAGAACCCTCACAGTGTACATCGTATATAAACTAAAACTCACAGTTATGGTTTCATTCTGGCTGGTACTTTATGCTGACTAGAGGTAGCAATCACAATCTGTGACTGCTATCACACAAAATAAACTGAGTTTCAGGAAAGGGAACTGAGAATTTTTTCTTGAGGGGAAAAAGAAGAAGCAAGTTGGAAGAAGATCAGAATACAATGGAAGGAAAGGGGAAATATACAAGGGTAGGTTTCAAAGAGGCAATATATGGTATTATGTATGTGATATATGCACTCGGTATAACATGGCCCAGAGAAGCTGTGGCTGCCCCATCCCTGGTAGTGCCCAAGGCCAGGTTGGACGGGGCTTGGAGCCACCTGGGGTAGTGGAAGGTGGCCCTGCCATGGCAGGGGGGGGAATGAGATGGGCTTTAAGATCCCTTCCAACCCAATCCATTCTGTGATTCTGTTTCACAGTCAGCACAAGGTCTTTGCTGCCTTCCCTTTCATGTGCCGTATATGTGTTGAGTCAAAACTGTCTGAATTTTGCTTTTGAGTTCTCCCACCTTACATGGCTGGTTGCCTGCCTGGGAGCTCAGCAGACCTGCCTGCCAGGAGGAACAAGGATGTGCCAACATGTGGTCCTGGAACTGCAAATTCAGAATGAAGCAAGGAGCAAAAGAAGTGACAAGATGAGCCGTCATGGGAAATGAAGGGAAAACTGTGAAAATGGTTATAATAAATAATAAGAAATGTAGCATGGGCCAAAGGAATAATAGATCAGCAGTGGGAAGACTCTAAAAGCTGCTGAGAGTTATTGATAGACATTGTGTAAGGAAAAGAACATAAAAAAAGAAACCCCTGACAGTTTTGCCTTCATGTTCACAAAGGCGGGTGGCAGGGCAGATGCCAAAGTGAAAGATAAATATCCCTTTGCATAAAGAAGAAATATTGAAGGAAACTGAGCAGAGGTGACGGAGAAATTAAGAGTGTTAAAAGACCCTGAAAGCATGTGGTCCATGTCAAACCACCTTCAGGATTTTGAGCCAAGTCAGCAAAATGTATGAAAAATCTGTTGAGGGAAATGAGAACCTCTTTGAAGACCAGTAATGGAGAAATCCTACAAGTGTCACGTCCAAGGAAGCTTCCCAGAAGGGAAAGGTGGTGGTTCAGAAGAAGGTGCCTTGCATGGCCAGGAGGCTAAAGTGTATTTTAATCTGGGGTTGCACTGTAGAAATAGTTAAGAGAAGTTATGAGTTTAATTAAGGAAAACCATCAAGGATTTTAAAAAATTGGGATCCGTGCCAACAAAGGGAGAAGAAAACTGACAGCAGCTTTCTGAGGAATTAATGCAAATCACAGGCCAGGGAAAAGCCAAAAGATATAACTTCTGCTGTGGCAGGAAAGGTTGGATATAACACAGTGGGGAAGTGTAATATGGAGTGAAAGTGACGAGTGAGGGACATGGAAATGGCTGATGGGTTCTTGCCACCAAGTTACTCCTGAGGATGCACCACCTTGTGCTGGGAGAAAACGTGATGCCAGAGAACTTCAGGATAAAGTGATTATTGAGGGGAATTTAACTGAAGGAAGCACAGGGACAAGAGGAAGGGAACAAACACCACAAGGATTTGAGGGCACCTGGCTTGGGTGGGGAAGCAGTGAGCAAGAGTTCAACCCAAACACCAATCGGCCAAGTTTCTGTGTTTCTTCAACAAGTTTCCATGAGAGATTTCTGACACACACACCCCCTTAATGAAATAAAACTCCAAGCATTGCTGAAGTAGGTAAGTGCACGTTGAAGAGCCACCACCAGATGTGGTTCGTCGGCCTTTCAGTTGTGGGGAGGAGGGCGGGAAGATGGCGGGGCTGTGGGGAAGGCGGGAAAGTGGAGAGTCCGTGGGGAAGGCAAGAAGGTGACGAGTTCGCGGGGAAGGTGGAAAAGCTGAAGGTTTGTGGTGAGGGTGGGAAGATGATGGGTCTGTGGAGAAGGTGGGAAAATGGGGAAGGCGGGAAGGGGGACAGGTCTGTGGGAAAGCAAAGCATCTGCGGGGAAGGCAGAAAGATGGAGGGTCTGCGGGAAAAGTGGAGGGTCTGTGGGGAAGGCAGGAAAGTGGAGAAGGAGGGAAAGTGCAGAGTCTGTGGGAAGGTGACAGGTGTGTGGGGAAGGTGGAGGGTCTGTGGGGAAGGTGGAGGGTCTGTGGGGAAGGTGATGGGTCTGTGGCGNGAAGGCGGGAAAGCGGAGGGTCTGTGGGGAAGGCGGAGGGTCTGTGGGAACGAGAGGAAGGTGACGGGTCCCCGAGCAGAGCGGCCGCCATCCCCTCAGCCGAGCATCCGCCATCCCCGGCTGAGCCGAAGTAGCCGCCGCCCGCCACTAGAGGCTGCTCCACACCTCATTAAATAAACACAAACAGCAATTAACGCAGGAGATCCCGAACGGGAAGGCTTTGACCTCCCGCTTCCCACCCATCAGAAAGATGCGGGACGTCTCCAAGATCTGATCCCCGCAAAGAGTTTATGATGAACAGCGGGAGTTCTCCTCTAAGGGGCCAGTAATCCCCGGTGGCTTTGCCAGGCAGAGTCCTGCAAAAACCGCATCTCCACAGGTGCCCCTTTTGCACTCACGAGGAGGTTTGCGGGTTTGAGGTTTTATTTGTCAGGTGAGTTCCTTTGTCTGGCAGGAACAGCCACGTGTGGTGTTGGTCAGGCAGAAATTAATTCCCTTTTGGAAAAAACCCCAACAACAAACAGCTCAGGGATGAGACACTCAGGTAGCAGCGGCACCGGTGCCGCGCTCGCTGTGCCAGGCTCAACGCCGTCAGCGTGGGATGTTCCCGTAACTTGCACCCAAAATGCAGTGGTTGTTATTAATCTCGGTGCTGCTGCGAGCGGCCACCCTCACAAAACAATGCACAACTTCATCCAAGCGTGCTGCTGTCGTTGTCTGCCTGGCACCTCGGGCTGCTGCGCCCGGGGAAGGTTTTATAGGCTCTGCGTCTACAGTAAGTAAATATCAGCATTTTCACCAACTGCCTTCCTCCTCTCCCCAAAGCTCAGGCTCTATTTCCGTTCCCCCCACCGCTTTCTTTTGCCACCAACTTCATCTCATTAGTTTGCGAAATTATAGCCTTGCTGTAAACCTGGAGTTCTGAACTAAGGAGAGCCCCAAGCAGTAACACTCATATTTTCATTTTGTATTTTTCACCAGTGATGTTGGTCCAAGGTTGGTTTTATTATTACTACCATTTTTTTAAACACTGCTCTGGAAGGATAAAACTGGACAGCCCTATCTATTTCCTGGAAAAGCCAGTCTCTGTCTGTCAGTATCTGTCATGCCGTGTACACTGTGATTTAAAAACAGCTACAGCAATGCACAGACCAGGCTAGAGAAGGGATTTCTCTCACTCTAATTCCCATATTCAGTGGCACACACTATTTCTTGTTTAGTCCCTGTGCATAGGAAGCCTAAACAAGAAATAAACATCAAAGAAGTGCTGGTATTCTGTTTTTACACCCTGTTTTTTGGGATTTTTTTTGGAGTGGTCCTCAGCAGGGCCAGGAATTGGACTTGGCGATGCTTATGGGTCCCTTCCAAGTCAGGATATTTTTTGAGTCTATGATTCTGTGATAGGGAGATGTAACAACATCCACACTGAGTGGCTCAGGGTTTGAGGCTGCATCTGGCCACCAGTCCCAGCCCTGAGCATGCTGATCCCATGCTGGGATGATGCTGACTCCGGTTCCCAGCCAGCATTTCTCCCAGGAATGCTCATGGACAAGGTGGGCCTCACTTGCCCTCTTGGCTAATGGGTGCAGAATGGAGCCCAGGGCTGGTACAGCCAGACAGGCATCTCTTCCTTTCTTCCTTCCTTCCTTCCCTGGATGCTGCTTCTGCCTTGTGGAATATTCCCCTTGCCTTCCTTTTCTCTTGTCTGGAAAACCCTCCTGTAGCATTTACTGGTTTTACAGCTTTTTATGGGACATTCAACTCTGGAATTTCATTGCTGCTCCATAATCAATGTTAATTCTCCTTTTATGATTTTAAAAATCTACAAGCTCTACTCTTCCAAACTCTGTAAAATGCCATTAGTATTTCTTGGGATGATCCTCCTTTGTTTGCAGATCCCTTTCTATTGTAAGCCTCTGTGTTTCGTTGGTACAGTTACCAGAAAATGGATTAAAAATTAAGCGAACATATTGCTTTGTTTATTTGTTTTTAATGAAAGCTGTTTTGCAATTAGCTCTTTATTTGATCAAAGATTGCCTCTGAGTTAATCGTGTGGTTTTGCCCAGTCTCTGGTTCTTTCTCTGAGATAACTGGGTCAAGTTTTGTTTACGTTGTGACCCACATAAACCTCATGGTAAACCACACTTGGTTGTCTTTGCTGAGACCAGAGCAGCACATGGAGATGACTAATTCTAAATGATGGTCCCTAACGATGTGTGCACTGGACAGTCTCTGCTTTGGGCTGTCTCAGTTTGGAAACTCTTACAGCCATTTTTTAAATGCTGTTCCACCTTGTTTTGCAGTGCTGTGCCAGGCTTCACACCGTTCCTCTTCCAGCCTTCTCCATGTCCATTTCCACCGTGGGCTCCTTCCTCACCACACAGCTTTGAAAAGGTGAGAACAACTCTTGAGGCACGGCTGATCCCAGCTTTGCCCCGAACACCCATCACTACCAGAGGTCATTACGAGCCCTGCACTTGATGTCCTCCCTGTGGCCCTGGTGTGGCCATTGTTACCAGGGTCACTGTCCAGTGCTGTCTTAGGGACCATCATTTAGAATAAGTCTTTCCCAGCAGCTCTGTAGATAGGAGTCGCAGCCTGGCGATCTCTGCCAGGAGAGCTCGGCTCTCTGTTGGGATGGACAGAGCCACAGAGAAATTGGTGCAGAGGTTTGAAGAGCTGTGCTAGGCAGAGATGAATCCGGCCCTGAGTGTCTCTCTAGGATGTTCCTTTGGCAATTAAGAGCAGGTTTTGTCCCCAGTCCCTCGTGCAGTGCCTTTGCCGGGTCCCTCGCCGCGCTCTGCGGTGATGCAGCGAGGGCGTTTTCAGAGACAATGTCTGGCTTTGCATCCGTGCCTCTTAGGAGACAGTCCCTTGGATGCCTCTTTGGCCTGTGTTTCGTACTGTTCCGTGTGAATTACAGGACGTGATGACTGAAATCTGCTACCTGGGATCTGAAATGAATTGTTTGCTTTCTCGGGAAGCCTCGCGCTCGTCCGTCGCCTTCCCCTTTGCACACACATCGCTGTGCGTGCGCTCGCACAGACACACGGGGCTGCGCCGTGCGGCAAATTGCTTATACACATGTAAGCAAATATCTTCTCAAATCATCTCTTATCGCCAAGTGGGGTGTGGTGCTTGTTGTTCAAGGGGTTGAGGTTGCCTTTCAATCTGCCAGGGCCAGCCTGACACCAAAAATAAACAGCATAAGCCTGGAACGGTTGTCACAAGGGGCAGAGAGAACTTGTCAGGCAGGAGTGTGTGAGCCGGCAAGATGATAATGTGGCATGACACTTCTGAAATGAGACACCGGTTGCCATGGTGAGGAGTCAGGAGGGACTATCTCTCCAGAGGCTGAAATAAAACATGCTTTAAATGATGTTTGATTAGAATTTAGATCATGTAACTGAGTGGCTGGACCCTTTTTTTTTTCCTTTCCTTTTTTTCCCCTTCCCTTTACTTGTTGTTGTCGTCTTTGGCTGCTGGCAGAGTTCACTTCGGGAAGAAAGGGCTCGGGGTCCGGAGCAGCCCCAGCTGTAACCCCCCTCGCTCCACCACTTCCAGCGTGCTGAGAGGTTACTTAGTTCCATGCCCAGTCAATTATGCTCCTTGCTAACTCTGCTTGCATTTTCCACGTGAGTCCATCATAGTTTAAACCAGTTAAAAATGATTCCCTCTGTTCTGAAAAACAGTTAATCAATAACACCCTGAGAATATTTCTTGCCTTCGTTTTCTTTCCCTGACCAGTCTACTCAGGGTATACGTCACCTTGTTAATATATATTAAAAATGCAGCCCATGAAGGATTATACACAATATCCTTCTTGGACTTTTCGTATTAAAGGTGGATGTGAATGTGTGCATATGTGACAGTCAGACTGGTGAAAGGAACCTGAAGCAGAGGGGATTGAGAGAATAATGCAAAACAATTGTCCTTGTGGTCTTGTAAATGGAATAGGATGTTTAAAAGTCATTTTGGCTTTGCAGTTTGAACGCAGCACGAAACCAAATGTATTTTTCATGTCTTTCCCAGCAGAAATGGACAAAGAAAGAGCTGGTTCTGGGGTACAGAGCTTTCTAACTCTGTGGTGCTTTTTGGTTTCTCACAGTCTTGAAGCAGGTATCTAACATCTGGGTAAATCTGCTGGAAAACAATAGACAGCCAATTCCAGTGCCTGGATGAGGACAAAAAAGCTCATCAAAGACAGACAAATGCACCAAGTTCTGCTGATTTTGAGATCACCTGAGGGCAAGTTTAGCTCGTGCTGATGCACACACAGCACCAGGGCTTTGCCAGGTGTCATCTGCAATCGGTTGTGAATGGAAGGTGTTAAAATGCAAGGGATATTTTTTGTGTGGGTGCTGGAGTGAGCTGAGTTGGATGAGTCATTGTTGAGTGCGCGTTGGAGAAGTCAATGCAGAGCAGGTCTTATGGGCAGTTTTTGACCGAAAGGCAGAAAGTCAATCATGGAGACTCCACTACAGCCTACACTGCGTGGAGACACTCTGTACAACAGTAAAATTGCCGGGGAACAGGGAACAGGGGTGTGTCTGTAGCTATGAGGACATTAACATGAACACACACTGCAAATGGGCTTCCCCTTGACCAGCACATTTCAATTGTGCCCATTTGCTTTGGTATTGAAACAGTTACACCACGCCGCTGAACATGTGAGCACGTTTTTCTCGCCTATTAAAATCCCTATACGAGCCTGTGCTGATTAGAGATCCTATTGTGTGTATTTAGGGGCAAAAAAGGCTCTGTAGTGGCTGTGCATGAGACAGAGTGTGTTCTAGGAGCCAGAGGATGCCCTGTAATTTATGAGAGACAAAGAGGTACATTAGATATTGTTAGAATACATAATAATCCCCTGGCAATAATTTATTCGGCTTGCAAGGTTAGGATCTCCATAATTCTTGGTTGCACTCTAATGAAGACTGCTGATGCTGATTATATATTTTTGTGTACATTAGAGGTACCTGTGAATATATGGATACTGTTCTTGCCTCCTGCTCCCTCACTACTCACAGAGCTGCCAGTGGGACTATATTGTGTGGTCCATTTGTCTAAATAGTCCAGGCAAGTGCATCAGCCGTATTGGCTTCTTGTCAGTGGTTCTCTGTAACTTTGGGCCATAAAATGATCCTCTGCAGATTTCACCTGCTTTTCTCTCACTGTTAGGTCACCCCTGACTCCAGGGTGACACAAAGATCATCAGGAAGTCATGGGCTTCAGCAGGACATGCTGTCCCTCTGCAAGCACAGACAAACCAGACTGATGTTCCCCCAGAAATTTTAAACTGTGAACTCAAACCTGATTAATTTGTTGGTGGGATGGGGTGGGGTGCTCTTTACTGTGAGAAAAGAGTGGAGGAAATGGAAAATTCAAAACTTTCCTTCCCCCCAGAACTCAGTGACTTTTCATAAAATTTTTGCTCTGAAATCAGTTTATGATTCCACCTGTAAGGTCATTTCCAAGTGATTTATTACCATCTGACAGTCCACTCCGGGATTTTTGGTGACACTACACGGGCCTTTTGAGCTTTATGTTCAAATTTAATGGTGGTCACTGCAGCCAGATGGATGAAAAATACCCATTTCTTCACCACGGTTTCTTGTATTGGCCTCAGGGATTAGAAAAGTAGGTCTTTTATTTAGTTACACTGTCAGCAGCAATTTGTATGTGAGTTCAATTGCTTGGTTTGGAGTTCAAATATTCCAGTCTGAATACAGCTGTGTGGGCTCGTAAAGCATCCTGAAATCCGCTGTGCCCTGTGTCTGCACGGGGAACTGCCCGGGGACTGTGGTGGTCACTGCTGGGTGGGAACGCAGAGCATGAGATGGAAGGAAAGCCAGAGGAAAAAAATAAATCCCTTTTGATGGAACAACAGGAAGAACTGGGAATACAGGGGTGAGAACCTTGCTGAGGGCAGCACAGACCTTCCATGGGTGGGTGTGTTCCGTTCACATCCTTCTGAAGAATCGTGGTGAGGAAGGGGTTAAAACTGTTTAACTATGGGGCTTTTTTGTGCATATTAATTAGGCATTGCTCTGTTTTATCACTGTAGTGCACTTTGTACAGCAGTTTTTAAAACGCTCTGAGTAATGTTTGCTATGCTTCCTGCAACCTAATCTGCCAAATAATTTAGGTTATCCATGCCATGGAATTGACTTAACACTGGCGTAGAAATTAGCCCTGAGGTGCTGGAAGATCCCAGAGCTGCTGATTAGGAGTGTCTGATAAGAGCACAGGCCTATAATGATTTTATACAATGTTTTCGTGTAATGGTTCTTCTGGGTTTGAAGGCAGTCAGCATTTTGATCATGGAGATGCACATTTGATCCTCACCACCAGGACAGAGCCATTGGAAAAGCCACTCTGGGCAGGCTGTGCTTCGAAAGGTTCCAATATTAAACAGCAGATCCTTGTAGTGGAGCTGTGTCTGTGATCTTGAGTCAGCCAAGGTCACTCACCATGGCAGTGGCAGTGAAAGACCTAAAAGTTGGTTTTTTCCCCTTTCTGATTTCCTAGGTGGTGCAGGGCACTGTGGCTTCTCTGCAGCTGGGTGAGGTTTGTCTGTTCAATCCACCTCTAGATCTTCATCTCCTGTTTCAGGGCACTATTCCTGTCCATTCATTCCAGCTTTCTTTTTTTAGTGAATCTGCAGCAAACGTTGGCAGTGTGTCTCTTCGAGAGTGCCTGGTTTTTGCATATGGCTGGCTGGAATTTACCCTTGCTGCTGAAGCTCAATGCATCTAATCAACTTCTGTGGTACAGGGTTCCACAGGATAATTAGGAATGAGCAGAAAAGAAGTGATCTGGAAATTATTATACACCTTCTTGAAGGACTTTCTGTGGAAGGAGATTTTTTTTTCTTGAACAGAGCATTAAAATCTGAGAGATTCTTCCACAGGGAATTTTCCAAGTTTTCTTTTTCCACATTCTTGTCTTCCTTTCCTTTGGCCAAAGCACATACCAGAACATTTGCCTGTGCTGTTGCAGCACACAGCTCTTCTGATCCCACATCAGGTGTCAAATCTTTAATATGATTTCCTACATGTTTGACTAATCAATGCAGAACATCATCATGAAAGATAATTTTACCCTCTGGCACTTCAGGGACAGGATAATGAGGCCTGGTGTTTTCCATTTTTTATTCTTCCACAAGAATCTACATTTTTTAGTCCCAGCTAATTGATTTAAGTTCATGGAGGAAGGTTTTTTTCCCTTTTGCTTCCAGTATCTGGGATATTAATGGATTCTAGTGAGCTAGCAGAGCTGTGTGATCAGTATGTTTAGAGATTCAATATACTGCCATTCTGACCTTTCAGAAGCCAAGGGGAAAACATCAGGCCCAGCATGTTGATCCCACATGAACACTGAAATCTCAGGCAGCTTGGAGCTGCTTGAGCTGCCTGGAGAGAGGGGTTTTCTCCAAGAAGGGAGGTTTGCCCTCAAACCATTTGCCAAACAGGAGGGAACCTTCTCTCACAATGCTGTGAGAAGTGGGAGATTTAAGGCAGAGCTGGAATGCAGAGGGGTGGAAACAGAGACTTTCAGAAGAGCTGGGGCACCCGGGCATTGCTCTGGAGAGCCTGGGCAGGGAGCATGGCATGGCAGGGTGAGGGATAAACCATGGAGCTCCTGCTCCCCTGGCTCCATCCAGCAGGGAGTCATTATCCCCTTGCTTTCAGCAGCCTGTGAAGCCTTTTTGACAAAAAGCTGGTCAGGCTCTGCACTGATCGTCTGTGGAGCTGAAGGAATGGGACAAAGCCCTCTCCAGCAGGAGCTGGAGTCCATTCATCTCAGCAAAAATATTTCTTAGTCTAAATATCCTTCCCAGGGACAATGGGAATTGGCAAGTAAAAAGCTGTTTTGCTTACTGATATGACTGATCAGACATTTCCCAGCCAGTGATACTGTCCCTGTTGGCCATGGAACCACTAAATCCACTGGATGAGACCCAAAAGGGAGAATATTCCTGCTGCACCATGTACCTGAGGCTCTAAAAAGTGTGAGCTGGACATGTTTTTATGAATTATCCATATATTTCTTCAGTATTTTACTACCATTAACTAGAGTTATTCTTGTATTATTATTATTTTTTTTTTAGGGATGGCAGCAGCTGATGACAGATTTGTTTAGGGTTAGCCCTATACATAAATTAAGTGGCAGATAAAATTTAATTTTTCTTATAAGAAAAGCCTATAGCTCCTTAAATTGCTCATTTAACATCACTGAAAAGTAATACTCCACTTTAGAATGGACATCGTATTAACTTTAAAAGGCCTATTTAAAGTGACGGTTGTCAGTGAGTGAAAGCCAGATATGGTAATTTCGAGTTACAAATCAGAGTGAGGAAACTGGAGAATGGACAACCTTGTTAACACAAGCGCGACGGAGGAAGCACCGGGGTCAGAGTGCCAGCACGGAGAGGAATAAAGACACAGCACCAAAAATATGTCCTATAATTAGGGCAGCTGTAAGAGTCAAGGTTGAAGATTCTTCACCATGACATGTCTGGTATAGAAAAAGTGATAGCCAAGAGTAATCACTTACAGGCACTGAGCCTTAAAGGAGCAGCACTGCGCTACCCTGGCTGGGGCAGGCGAGCCTGGAAGACAAAGAACGGGGGGCACGGGGTGACTCTGAGCAGTGGGAGTGAGGAAGGCAGTAGAGAGGAGCTGGAAATTTCAAGGGTCAGCACTCAAAGGAACCAAAAACTAGAAAAAATTGCTCACTCAGCAGAGAGGTTTCTGATCATGGTGTGGAACAGTGGTGACTCAGAGAGTGAGGTGGGTTATGTTGTGTTGGGGAGGGTATTCCGGGTTTAGATCCAAGTGGATGGGCACAAAATTACCTCTGGGGGGGCACTGGGGGAGGAAGGTGACAGGAGGAGCCTGGAACAGTGTGTTCGTAGATGGATGGACACAGGTTCGCTGGGCAGTGGGAGAACAGAGCTGGGGAAGGGAGACTTTGGTGGCACACAACCACAGGCACTCAGGAGGCACAGAAAGGAGCCAGACTCCGAGCAGCCAGCAGTCAGGGGGCACTCATCCCCTTGGATGGGCAGCAGAACTTGGGGTGCAGGGATGCCTCCTCCACCTCGGCCTTCCCCAGGGCCAGCTACTTATGGAGGGGAGGGGCACAGGACATCGGGGCTCTGGTCCAGACTCTCCAGGTCACCCTGCAGAGATCTGCCCCTTCCTTTGGGTAAGCAGTGAAACAGGAGCTGGAGCCAGCGTGCAGCACATTCCACACTTCCTGTGGGAATCTGCACGGACGCAGGGTACGGACACTGGAAAGGAGCGGCGAGCTTCCTCGGCATCCTGGCTGAGGGAAGCTGGTGTGACCTGACCTGTGGGGATCTGGGGAATGCTCTCTTGTCCTGGCTGCAATGCTCAGAGGAACATCCCTGACAGCCAGGTCAGAGAGGAGCAGGGGACAAGGAGACATTTCCATTAGTGAAGAATATCTCCGTATTTCAGTTTTCAGGGAATCCCTTGGGATCTGTGGAAACCTTTCAGGCTTTCTGCCTCCTCCATGACCCCCTTTGGCAACGGTTGTGTAAAAGCCCCAGGAGGCTGTCACAGGAGAAGCCTTCTCCTCTTCTGCTGCCTTCTGCTGTATTTCCTCGGGGAACGATCCAGTCCAGGCAGTTAATGTGGAGTGACATGGGCACATGCTTTTCCTCCTCAATCCCCACCTCCTCCGTGGGATCCACTTGAAAGGATAAAGGCCATTCTGGCTGAACTAAGTGCCTTATCCCCAAACACTCTCCCTCTACATTAAAGGGTATTCCACGAGAACAGCTGTAATGTAACATAACCCCCCTCCAGCTGAGCTTCCCTGTCCTTCAGCGGGGAGCTGGAGCAGACACCTGGGGTCTCTGGGAGCTGGGCAGGGCTCGCTGTCCGACCCCACATTTCTGAATAACCCACGCCAGCTCCCGGGACAAGCCCGTTCCTCACCCAGCCTGGATCCTTTCTCACAGTATTTAAAGGCTGGTAAGTAACAACGATGAGCCCTTAAGAGAAGGACTCTTTGACCTTGCTTTAGGCTACTGCCTCCCACTGCTATCCCAGATCTGGTTACCTGATATCCACTTTTCCCTGCCAGCTCCTAGAGCCAAACCTTTCTTCAAGGGCAGGAGGATCAGCCTGCCCCTGTGGACGTCTCCAGCATCCATCCTTTGATTTGCAGTGTGCTCACCACAGGGTTCAGAGGCTGAAGGGAAGGAGAGCATTTCCTGCACATGAAAAATCCTGGGAACAGAGTCACTGTGGCACCGGACACGGAGTTTCCTGGCGGATCAAAGGCCAGGAGTCCTCCAGCCCCTTTGTCAGCCAGTTTATTTTGCCTTTGTCTTTGTCAACCTGTACTTGAGGATGCTAATTCGATTTTCCATTGAGAGGTGCGGATATCTATATTATTTTCCTAAAACTCCAGAGAATATTATAAATTTCTTTTTATTGCTTCCAGCCATGTTATTTAAAGTAATTAACCTTAATTTATAAATTTTTATATCAAACTGCCTTTTAACTTTTAGAACTGGCAGGAGAAGTCCATTTCCCAGGGCTCCTAATAGTTCTCCATTTAATCAAAATTCATCCATCAGATTCCAGTGTTAAATCATCTTTTAATTGGGAGTTACATTCTGGTTAATAGTTTTATAATTCGCCGCCTCTAATAGTTTTTACCACAGGGATCTACTCCATTTTTTCTCACTCTATTATTCCTGGTGTTCAGCAGGGACATTTTAAAAACGTTCACTTCCCCTGCCTGTTCTTTGTGATCTCATTAATTCTTGATAGCAAGTTCCCTTTCTCCTCATTACTGGAGCATAACTACCTTTATCACTAGGTGAAACCTTACTCATTTCTACAAGTGCTCTCCAATTTTTTTCTTCTCCTCTTAAATAAAATAACAATCTGCAATTTATTTCAGAAAATAATATTCTGTGTACTGCGTATGGTCATGGTGCTTGACACTGCAGAGATTTCAGAGTGAAGATTTTTAGGGCAAGAACTTGCTCTAACTTTGTGTTTGCAGTGTTCCTCCCAGCAGGGCCCTGACCCTAGCTGGGTTTTCTAGGAGATATTTCCAATTAAAAATATAAACTGCTGATACTAATGGCATGAGGAAACCAAGGAACTGATTGACAGGAATGGCAGATCAGCCAGAGGAGGATCTTTCCATGTCACCCACATGCCTTTTGCCTGCAAGCGAGGAGCAGGATTGGGCCTCGGCACCTCCACACCCGGTGCTGGTTTTGCTCCGGGTGAGCTCCACAGTGTAATTGCCAGCCAGGGCCTTGCTGATGCAGCTCTGAGCAGTCAGGGCAGTGTTACATTAGCTTGGGATCCTCCCCAAACCATAAAAACAGCCCAAGGAGAAGTAAATAACCTTGTATATGAGGCAGTAAAGCCAAGCTTGTTGTTTTTTTTAAAAAATGCCTAGAATTAGCGTAAAATTAAATTTGAAACCTTAATCCTCCAAGGGCTGATTCTCAATTTGCAGATCCACAAAACCTCTGCAAATTACCCCACCAATCCTACTGACAGTCTTATAGGAATATGTTATATTGACTACCCGAAGTCAGGCTCTGCAAAGGAGAGCACATTGTAAAGTGCCATTGGAGAGAGTGAGGAAAAACAATCTCCAAAGGTTTATATCTTAGTCCCTTGAACTGTCCCATAGAATCATTTCCTATATAACTTTCTATAAGAAAAATAGGATGGACAAGTGTAAACAGAATTATTATACAATTACAGTGGTCCTTGCAATAACTATAACACTGTCCACTGTAATTTTTATATCTCC
Source organism: Cnemophilus loriae (assembly GCA_013397755.1). Lineage (NCBI taxonomy): Eukaryota > Metazoa > Chordata > Aves > Passeriformes > Corvidae > Cnemophilus > Cnemophilus loriae. Next base: position 82,136 of record VZTF01004195.1, on the reverse strand, counting down.
ATAAACTACCAGCGCTGCAGGATTCCTTTAGCCCTTCTCCCGCCCCACGTGGCAATGTAATAACTTTTCCTAGTTAACGTATGCATCGGTGCAGTAATTTGATATGACAATGATTACAAAATACTCCAGCAGTTTTAATTGACTAGTGTTGAGATCATATCACCAGCAACAGACAAGATCTTATCTCGTGTATGACTTCCATCCTGCCTGACTGGGACAATATTTATGTTAATAAGGATCACAGGCATTAGCCAAGTATTAAGTCCTCAGCTGTGCTAACTACATTTAGATACAAACAATAATTTCACAGACTGCTGGCCACCCTTTCCTACGTGTGTAGTGGTCGTAAATAAATAAATATTTAGGTTTTTGCATGGTACGAAATCTATCAAAGGAGTTTTTCCGCCTGGAACCCAGATTTCAGGATTCCTTGGGAGAAATAGGACTGTAATTCAGCAGTTAAAAAGTCGCCAAAGCTTGATACTGTATCTGAAGAAATTACCATAAAAATCCGAGGCAGTATTGTGCCTCCTGTATGCAGAGCAGGCAGACTATTACCTCCTCTTTTGTTGCTGCTGCAAACATTTACTTGGAGAGACCTTATTGTCAATGAGTTTTTGACAGAGGTCAAAGTATTTCTGAGTGGAACTGAAAGAGGTCTGGGACTTATATCAGACAGCTGACAGCATCAACAATAGTGTGTTTACTCATCCTGCATGCTGGAAAAATTAATTAAAAGTGTTTGTGAGATGTTCTGAGCTGGCAGAAGCCTCGTATGCTTTTGGTAATGAGGATGCTGCTCTTGTCTGTGAGTGGAGGAAGCCTTGCGGAGGGGCTGGAGCACAAGGAGGAGGGCTGAGGGGCTGGGGCTGTTCAGCCTGGAGAAAAGGAGGCTTTAGGAGGTCCTTATTGCTCTTTGCAGCTCCCTGAAAGGAGGTGATGGTGAGGGGGCTCGGTCTCTTCTCCCAGGTAACAAGTGACAGGGTGACAGGAAATGGTCTCAACTTGCACCAGGACAGGCTTAGACTGGAAATCAGGGGAAAGATTTTCATGGAAAGGACCGTAAAGCTTTGGAACAGGGAGTGCCCAGGGAAGTGTTCAAAAAACGTGTGGATGTGTCTGGGTTTTTCTGCTGGTCAATGCCAGCTAACTGAAGCACCTCACAGACTCGTCCCCTAAATTCAGATAAATTCAGATAAATCCCAGCAGTGATGCAGATCACAGATTGGTTGGACATTAAAACCAGTGCGTTTGGCTTTGTGAATACACATATACACACACACACACACTTTTAATATTTGGCCACTTAAAATATTCATCAAGTATTTTCATTCTGTTGCTCTTCACTAATGCATTTTTAAATGCATTTCTCTCGAATCAGCTCAGTCTCCTCTTTCATGAGTCCTTATCTCTGTCCTATGGGCATCTGTACCCCTGCCCTAATGTTCCACTGTACAAGAACCGAGCTGCTCATAACCCTAATCATACAAAAACAGATGATTCATTACCGAAGTGGATGAAAGAAGGCATTAAATATTGGCATAAAGGAGAAAAGATAAACTAGTACCAGAAGGTTCATCTCTATTAGCTAAAGTGTTTGGGGACACCACAGAAATAAACCCAGGGTTATAAACATTGCCCTGGATTAGGAACCTGGAAGGAAATCTGGGAGAATGAACTTCTGTGCCCTGTTTTGGACAGGGGTCTGCCTGGGTGGCTCCCACTGAGGGATCAGGGCTGGAACATCCCGGGTGCAGTTGTGAAGGATTTGGGCTCAGTGTTACACCGTTGGTAACTGTGGGCATTCACAGCCATGGAATAACTCAGGAATTACTGAAAGCTGACAGAAACCAACTTGTGGACTCTTTTGGACCGCACTGTGCATGTCAGGGATCTTTATCTCATGGCATTTCCTATCAAGTAGGAAGATTAAGGACTTCTTTTTGTTTTTTAAGGCAAAAGGCAGCTGAGTTCAGTGGACTTCAAGAGCTTGGACTTGAGAAGAGGATCAGGTCTTGTAAAACTTCTGACTAAACAAGAAAAAGAGAGAAGCAGCCCTACAGAGAAGAACTGCACAGCTGTAGAAGGACATCAGTGGTTTGGAAGGTGATAAATACAGCACCGTTCACCACGCTGGTCTCAGATATGAACTAGGAGACAACATCAGGCCACTACAACTTGTTCTTGGATGCACCAGCCCAAAACCCTGGGGATGGGCCATTGAGGAGAGGCCAGGGGCTGGGTGGGCAGCAGGGAGGGGCCAGGCAAACCTGTTCACACTCACTGCCATGGGGGCCCCAGTTGTGGGTGGTTACCCAGGAAATAAAAGAGGGGCTGGGGGGCCCAGCCCTTCCCCTCCAGCGGGGTGAGTGGTGCCTGTGCCAGGCTGCTGCAGTATGACCTGCTTGGAGTGCGCTTTGGAAAGCTGCTGCCTTGGCTCCCAGGCTTGGATGTGAGGCTCCCACGCGTGGTTCATCTCCCAGGAAAGGTTAGACATTCCTGCTTTCTTCTCTGGGGCTGGGCCGTGGAGGAGGTGGGCGAGGACGTGGCTGTAGCAGTGAAGTGTTCCTGCGTTCACGGCAGGCTGTGTTTGGCTTCTTGTGTTTCTGCCTGCTGAAAAGTGAAGGGCTTTTATGGCCGTGATGGTTTGTTCCTCCTTCTCTGGCCTCTGGGAATGTGCCTGGATGTGTGGGGCTGGCAGCCCTCTGCAGCAGAGTGGTCTCTGTGTCTGGGGCTCCTCTGGAGAAGAGGAACAAGGTGGAGTTTCCAAGTGGAAAGCCTCTGAGTTCAAAATAAATCCGTGGAACGCGATTTTATTCCCTTTTATCACTCGGGTGGTTTCTGAGCAGTGCTTCCCTGGAGCCCATGTCCCAGAGTCCGTGAAATAACAGTCCCTCAGGCACAAATGAGCTGTCCCTGGAGAGCCAGGGAATCGGGCAGTTGGGAAAACAGTGCTGAGCATCCTCTCTCCCTGCCGATGGCGTGTTCAGCTACGTGCTGTGATGTAAGGCAGCCCTAAATTACAAGCAAACAAACACAACCCCCTGTCGTTCCTCATCTCTCTGCTGTGTGGGCAGAAACTCATCTGGTAGCCTGGAACAAAGTGCCTGGGTGGATGGGAGCCAGGGAGGCGGCTCGAACCACTCCTCCCGCGGAGATGCTGCAATTTAGTGAGTCATTAAGAAATAATACGGGGTGTATCGCTCTCTCTTGTTCTCTCCACACATAGTCAAACAGAAAATAATCTCGTGCATTTATTTGGGGTGAGCGATAATGGCCCTCAGAATTAAACACCAGCTGTCTTTAAAGGAAGCAAAACGCTCTGGCCGCCCTCCTCTGTCCCCCTGTGGACTGCTGTACTTTATTCCAAAGAGTGGCAGTGAAGGGGGGAACCCTTACAGAACTAATTTAGTTAAAATTTACACTCCTTGATTTTGTGCCTCTTCTTTTTCCCTCTTCTAGTTTTGTAGCTATGATGCAGTATTGATCCAAAGATCTATAGGATCATACCATGGCTCCAGGTGGGTGGCAGAACTGAGGCTAGGCTTCATTTCCATCTGAATGGTGCAGAAAATAATTCCACTTTCCAGCTTTTATTGCTCAGAACATTGCATTTCTTTCATTGCAGTGTATGGGAATTAGCTCTGGAGGAAAGAAATGATTTTTTTTTTCGCCCCCCCTTGATGTAGAGTGGAGCAGAAGGATTCAGGAAGAAGTAATGTAAGAAAGCAGACAGCAAGCTCATTGCTGTTTGAATTAGGTGCAGCTGGATTGCTCTAACGAAATGGGACTGCTCATCCGGGGTTCCAGTGGTGTTTCTGTGCAGGGATGGTCTCCGGACTGCACATTCCTTGTCTGGCTGGGACAGCTCCCTGCAGCACTGAGAAATGCAGGAACAGCAGAGGCAGCAGCTCAGCTTTGTTCTAGGTGTCGGTGTGAGGGGATGCACGGAGGAAATCTGGCTCTTTTCTATCCCACCCTGATGCAAAGGCTGAGGAGAGCTGAAATGGTGACCCATCGTGGTCTGGTAGTGTTGCCACAGTTCACTGAGTTTGCTGTGTGAATTTAGTAACTCAGAAGGAATTTCCCAGCCAGAGAAGTAGGCTGCCACCTGTTCGTCAACTTGGCCACCTTAAACTCATGCCTCTGGTATTGTACCCTGCTAGAAGAGTTTCCCACAGTCATTTCCTGCTAGAGGGGGAGGAAGGAGAAATTCAGTAATGTGCCAAGGAAATACTGCTGTCTGTGTGTCCGGGAAAGGAAGGACTGGGGAAAGGCTTTCGGAATCCACTGGCATATAAACACAGCTCAGAAAACGTTATCAGTGTGCTATGACTGCTTTCAGAAGCACAGGTCTTGGGAACTCTTTGTCAGTGCCAGTGTCTCAGGCAGGAGTCAAGGGGAAGTAAAAAATAATCTACAAGGGTTTGGGATAATTGATGAAGGTTCCTGTAACGCTGTAAGTGGCAAGATGCTAAATGTTTCTCATAGCAGAGAGGTGCTCTCAGGAGAATACCTGTCCTCATGAAGCATTTACTTCTAACACAGAATAGATGCTGCTACTGCCTGGTGTCACTTTAGTCATGGCACTTTCCGTGACAGCAGTGGGATTTTGCTGCCCTGCTCACCCAGCTGGTCCCACCCACGAGGCTGTGCCCGGGCAGGTCTCTGAGGGTGCTGATCTCATTAGCACCCTGAGCAGTGCCTGCTTGGCTCAGAGGCTTTGAAATGTGCTCGGGCTCGGGCCACAGGATTTGTGCTTTCTGTCAATGACAAGTGGAGCAAATATTGACAGTGCTCTCAGAGACTCCAGTTACTATTGCTCTTGTTAATTCAGGGCAAAATTTATCCTCGTGCCACAGGCCTGTGTTAGTCTGTGCTGTTGAAACAACTGGACTGCCTGCTCCCATTTTTTGCTGCATGGGTAATTTGGGGAATAAGGGAAGGAAAACTAAGGGTGTGTTTGGTCATCTGTGGAGCTTTTCAAACTTTTTTTTTAACCCCCCGCTCTTCTTTCCTATTTCTAACCTGGTGTTGGACCACTCGTGTGCAAACATAGAGAATGTTCTGTTAAAGTTACTTCAAGTTGGGAGAGGGGGGAGATGGAAATACAGAGAACAAAATAGTAATTTTCCTCCTGAAGCTGGTGAACTTCTGGGTAATGCCCTGAACATCTATTGCTTTTAAAGACTCCTAGATTTAAAGAAGGGAAAAAACCTGTAAAAAACAGACATGGAAAAAACCTGGATTAAACTGTCACTCATTCACAATCTATCCAGGAAACTCATCCATGCCCCTACAGGTAGCTAGTTATCCCATCAGGAATTTCATATTCTTGTCTGAATCCTGGAACACAAATTGCTCCAGCGCTATGGGTCTGCCTTGATTAGGGTCTGCTGACACAGATGTCCCCAGCATGTGTTCCTAAAAAGCCTGCTCAAATAACTGCTTCTTTCCCCAAAGGGATCAAAGGTTGAGATGGTCTTTCCAGAGCTTTAGCCAGGCTGTGCAAAGCATCCGCAAAGTTTAATCTCTTAACCTTTCCTTCCCTCCCTCCCTTGTATTTTTTTTTTTTAAGGATGGTATAAATGGAGTTTAAGTGTTTATATTTTTTTCTTTATAAAAACAGCTATTACTTGTGAAGAACCCCTGGAAAAGAAAGTGTAGCCTTGCTTTTTAGCTGAGAGACCGTTAGATTTTGGCTATTCTGTCAAGGATAAAGCCCAGAATGCCTCTGTACACTTGTGCAAATATCTAATGTTGACATCTTTTGCCAGCTGCTGTTGTGGCTTCTTTTTCCTTGATGAGCCAAATCCTCTTGTGATGTGGCCTCTGAGCGCCATTATAATTAAAAGAATTAAAATTCAATTTGAGCTATTGTCGTTACACAATGCAAAGTTCAACGCCACCGAAGGTTGATTTTATTGATTCCGTATTGGGCACTCCATGGAAATCAGTTACCTTGACACAAACGTGGTATTGGCAGTAGAAGGCACAAATGGTCCAGCTCCAGCCCTTGCTCACTCTAATTTTACTGTGAGCAGCACCTTTCACAGTTGAGGCAGCACTTCTATCTTAAAACATGTTATTTCAAGATCACTTTGGTCCTGGAATTATCTCCAGCTTAAATAGCAATATAAGATTTACAGCCTTGGCAGAAAAATATATGTATGAGAGTTAAATGCTACAAAGCTTGTTAAAATTGCAGCTGTCAGTGGCAGCAAGGAACCCTGTTCTTCCTGAGAGCTTATGTGGTTGTCTGGCTTTTTTTTTTTTTTCCCTTCTGGCCTGCATCTATCTATTTTCTTTATTTATTTTAAACCACAGACACAAAGTTTATCTGAATTTTCCCGAATCCATTTCATTAGGAAACAACCAACTGTCACCATCAACTGTCTCTCTATTCAACACAATTATTTCCAAGAGACTGGATATTGACTTGAAATCAGCTCTCCTGAGTGTGAGATGCTTTTAAGCACTGATGAGAATTGTTCCTGCTCTCTGAAACCGCTCCTCTAAGCGGAGCAGCTGCAGCCCCTGCTCGATGCAGTAACGGTTCCCTCGAACACGACAGGGGCTGGGCACTGGGAAGGTTAAAGCTGTTGTGATAGGGATGTGAAGGAACCTTTCTGGAAGGTAGGGAGGCCCTTGGACAACAAGACCATGGCAAAGGTGGATCTTTGGAGCCATCTTTCCCGGTCTTTATATCGGCGTTTTCAGTTTGGATCAGAGGCACAAACATTGCTTTTCCCTGGAGTGCCTCTTTGCACCAGAGCTGTGTTGTGGCGTAGTTAAGTGCTAGTAATGATTGAATGGAGGTGGGAGAGGACTCCTGGACAGCTCCCTTGCCTCCGTCCCCCTGTCCATGCACTGGATCAGGAGCGAGGAGCAGCTTGTAAGACCGAACCCCAACATGAGAGACACCAGAAGCTGTGGTCTGTGTGTGCCTGAGCTTTCTCTTCCAGTGTGTCACCTGTCCTGTTACACTGCTTTCCAGTCCTGGAGTCTCGTGCATTGTCCAGTCGTGATGACACCTAAACACCCGGGGTTTGCCCTGCCTTTGGGAGAAAACCTGGCTGGGAGCTGCCCTTGTGGAAGAGCCAAGGGCTGGGTGATACAGGTGTTGGTGTGTGAATGCTGCAAATGTGGTCGCAGCCTCTGCAGGCACACCTGGGGATGTGAGTGAGGTCTGCACGGATCGGCACAGCTTGTCTGGAGCCGGGAGCTCCCCGGGGCTGACAAGTGTCGCTGCTGGGATGGCGCCGGGCCAGGGCTGGGGCAGGGACACACCAGCCTGGGGCTGTTAACGCCGCGTTCAGCACACCCCGAGCTGCGGCTGCTTCGGGGGAGGGAAGAGCTGTTCGGGAAAGAAAAGTGTTGCTGGTTGTTTTGACAGAAGTCGCAAACTGCCTGGGAAGACCTTGTCTGCACATTCTGTGACTGCTGCTCAGCTCATTGCTACCTCATTAGCAAGGAGTCACCTAATTAGCGAGGCAAGCTGTTAATTATGTGTGTACTGCGTTAGCTTTAAAAATGCTTTTAGATGTTAAATATTTTAGTGATAAAGAGTTGCCGCTAAATTATTTTCTTTCTGTATAGATTTCTTTCCTCTGTCAGAAGGGAACAAATCGTGCACTGCTGTAGCCACCACAGACTAGGGAAAACCAACTGGATTTCTTCTGGTGGAGTTGGCACTAATGAACAGAAATAATTATTTAAAATAAGATAAAATGGCAAAGACTTGGTAAGGTTAATAAGATAGCGGAACCCCCGTGTATCCAATCAGTCTTGATAAGAGAACAAAAGCTACGTGTTTGCTAAAATAACTTTAAAAACAAATAACATTGACTTTCCACACCTAGTGGAGACCAAATTTTCACTTGCCTGCATGCCTGCTCTCCCGGCATGCTCGGACCTGTCACCGTTCCGGCTCTCCCCAGGACAGTGTGACTTTGATTTTTGACTGCTGGGCAATCTTTTTCATCAGATGGAGCTGGATTGCAAGGTGGAAATTAGGTGTCCCTGCATCTTCCCACTCCTCCAGCTCACATGAAAATTTTGTGTTGAGGACATGGATCCACTTCCTACCGGCCCCACCGCGTGAGGCTTTGATTAGCAATTATTTCTGAGATATTAAAAAACACAACAGATGTTGCAGGGCTCTGGATTTTCAATTAGGATTAAGGGAAAGGAAGGGCTGTGGTCACAACTCGATAGCTGTTTCTCCATGTCAGAATGTGAATTATTGGCACTGCCTTATGATCATGTGTGCTCATGTACCAACACTTTGGTGTGTTAACTGTGTCTCTTTGCATTGATTAGCTGAATTCTGACTTTCACTCTTTTTTTTTTGAGGGGGATGGAATAAACTAAGGCAGGCGGCACAGAATGCTTTGTTCTTGATCTCTTAGCACTGTGTCTTTACCCTTACCCTGCTCCTCCTTTCTGTTTGTGAACTGGGATAGTAAAACTTTAGATTTGGCTTTAGAGAAGAATGAAACCACTTTGGCCATTACTGAATAAAACTCAGATGGGACCTCTGACCTGCAGGACTATTACATCTTTTGGCTGATGCCTTGCAGATGCATAAACGTGCCACAATGGCAGTATCCCGGTGACAGGGCTTTAAATAATGCATTTCCCAAAAGCTGCTGGCATTGGGTTCTTAAAGAACTTCTTAGGAACACATTCTGGAGCTGAGCTAATCCAGAATACTGAAACACTGCCCAGCTGAAGATGTGCATTGCCTTTAGCTTTTAAATGACAGAGAATTAGAAATAGAAACCAACACCTGCAGGTACAGCAGTTGGGAATGAGACGGAAGTGCAGAGGAATCTCAGACGAGGTGCACAGCTTCTGGGGGACAGGCAGGAAACCTGCTGTGTGCACCACCTGGCACTGGGAGGGCTCCCAGAGCTCTCCTGAAACAGCTCTTCAGACCCAGCTAAAGCACAGCGGGGTGGGATCTTTAAAGTAAGTGTTCACTCTAATATTTCAAAAGGACTTTTGGGTAAGGAAAAATAAACCTCTCTGTGCACAGTTTGTCTTGGGGTGAAGCTGGAGGCGAAGAAGAAATATTTGGGGTTTCTACCACTGATTGTGCTATGGGTTTAAATTCTTATTTGATAGTCAATAAAGACAAATTACACTCAAAAATAGGCTCTGCAGAGGAGTGAGCTGGCAGTTTGCAGAAGGGGGTGCGCGGGATCTTAACGTGCAGTCGCTTGTAAAGGCTCGGGAAAAAAATTTTCAACTGCGCATTATCTGAGTGAGCTTCCATATTTTACCATGACACCGACTCCGAGACTCATTTCCCTGGGTTAAGTAGTGTGGGGTGAAGTATCTGCCTCCGTGCCTCTCCCGATCCATCTGCTGCGGGATCCTGGGCATTTAACCTGGAGCGCCTGCTGATGTATGACCAAATCAGAGAAAAGAGGCCGCGCTGTTTAACCCTCTCCCTTTGTAGCTGCACTTAATGAATGTCACACAGGCCCACTATAGAAATGATGGAACATCCATTCCGGCGGCAGGAACAGAGCCCACCGTGCAATGATATGGTGAAATATGCTGAAAATATTCACAGGAGCCCAGGAACATAAACCCATGATTATTTTTTCCCCTTAAATCTCAATATTTTAGCCGGTTTCTCCCCCCACATAGTAAAAGTGCAGTTCTAAACAACATCTACTTTTTTTGAGGGCAAGAGAACTCTATTTTCCCTTTAATGTGGCTGTACCAAAATTGCTAACTTATGCTAACCAAAATGTCGTTATGTTGTCCATGCAGGTCTTTTTGTCTTTCTGAAAAATGTCTTATAAATAAGATTGCAGCTCTTAATGACTACGTCCAGTAACTCCTGGGCTAAATTCAAAGGTGATAAAAGTAGGGCTATGCCTTTTTTGGCAGAATTCTTCATGTGCAGGTGTGCTGTCTGCTGGCCCAGGTCTTCTCCCTTCACTCATGGGGAGTCTCAGGTGGATTTTAAGAAAATTCACTCCTTGCTGAGAAGTTTTTGCTCAGTATCTTGGAGGCAGCACGAGTGAGCTGTGAGTGAACAGGAGGAGTTTGTGCTGCAAAGCTCCTCTTGCCATGAACTGGAAGAGTTTCATCCTCATTCCTTGCATGCATCTTTTCCCCCTGAACTATCTTTTCACCTTTTCTCAATACAGTCTGCGTTTTGCTTCTTCTCACCTCCAAACCTTGCACCAGATCTCTTTCCTTTGGGCTTCATTCAGGGAGAGAAAAGAGAGTGAAACTTGCTCATTGTATGACTGTACAAAACCTCCTTCAATGGCTTCAGTTTCCCTAAATCACCATCATTCATCAGCCTGATTTAAAAATAAATAAATTGGGTTTGTTGCTTCAGAAAGAGAATATGAATTTGAAAAGCTGGTGGCTAATTACTTCTGTTAGACACAGCTTCATGCTGGCAGCAAATGTCTGTCAACTGTTTTGTCAAAGACTCGTGTAATTTTCTGCATGTTCCTGTTAAAGGATGCTGTGTTCCAGGGAGGCTTTTTCGTGGAATTGCTCCCCAAAAAAGAACACGGGCACCCTTGGGAGCCTCAGAGTGCTTTGCTAGTTGATGTACTCTCAATTTACAAAGCCTGTGTTCACACTGAAGCAGGGAGAGCAGGAGAAGCTTGGATTTCAACCTTTGCATTTCCAAGATAATCAGCAAACAGAGTGTGTGTGTGAGTGTGTGTGTGAACACGAGGTATGTAAATAAATGGCACCAATACCGTCTCTGGGACCTTCATTTCACCCAAGCTATTGAATCATCTCATCATAACTGCTTGTTATTAACCAAGTGGCATAATTCCAACTTAAACTTCCCCTTTGTTTACTAGAGACTTGCTGAGGAGCTTGTGCTGAATACTTAATTGTCAACCTTCTAAAGGCATGTATTCATAGAAGGACCAAGCAGTGTTTAACTCAAAGATCGAGACCTGAGTGTGAACGTCAACTTTATTCTTAAAAGAAAGTTTCAGGTCTGTGCTTTAACAGAGAAAAAACCTTGTGAACACGATTGTCAGAGGGAAGGGAGGTGATGCTTTGCATGAACTGTCCTCGTAGAAGGTTATGTGCACTCCTTCCTCCAGCCAGCCCCAAAACTGAGCATTTCTTATGTGATGACCAGAGCAAGGGCAACTGTGTGCTGACCATGAGCCTGATTTCTGGTCAGCAACTCACCTAAAAGGCGATTATTTTCTGAATATTTCTCCCCCTTTCTCTCCTCTCTTGCCTAATGTACACAAGAAAGCAGAGTGATTCTGCTATGGGAAAAACCCCACTAATTTACTTTCTTGACTGGCGCAATGGAGGGGGCTGTGCTGCAGCTCCTGGTGCTCGTGTTGGGTCATGGTGACTCCAAACACATCCTCTTCCTTGCAGCTTCTGCTAGAGCTCGGAAGATGTGAAAGCAAGCTGTTAATCATAGGTGCTGCTGTACATCTTAATATTTAAAACTGGGATGGAAAGGTGGCTATGCCTAGGAGGCTGAAGGGCTGTGCTTGGAAAAGCAACAGCTTTGTAGAGCAGAGTGAGGGCAGGGAAGCTCCTCATGGAGCAGGGCTGCTGAAAATTCTCTATGGAAACGAGAAAAGGGTAGCAAAGGCGCCTCAATAAATTAATTTAGATGTTTAAGTGATGCTGCTAATCCTTTCTGTAAACAGGACTTTAACAACAAGCTCTACCTGCACTTTCTGTTTTCAAATGCGCCTCCCTGGCCCTGCCTCTCCGTGGTGGAGAACCACGAACCTGATTAACATAGGAAATGAAGGAGAACCCGGTGCTATCCCTGCACATTGCTGCTTCCTCCTGGTGTGGCAGCAACTTCCACATCCCCAGTTACAGCCATCCTTCACCCTCCTAACCCACAGCAGCCGTACGTTGTGTGTGTTGTGCCATGTGACCGAGAACAACCGCGACCCTCAGATTTTGGGTTCTTAGTCTTCAGAAAAGGATTTTTCTTTGAAAGTCGTTAACTTTTCGAGTCCCTCACGCTGTGTGTCCTTATCTCCCCGCACAGTTTTTGTTTCACCCTCTCGTGGCACGACTCAGTGACACACAGAGCCACACTCACACCCCACCCTCCCCACCCCGGGCAGCCTTGACAGAATGGGTGCCCCAAGATAAATAGGCACCTTCTGCGCAGAGCTGAAAATCGAACCGTCCCCGTGCTCATCTGGAGCTGAATAGATTGTCACAGAGCCTGGGGACAAGGGCAGCGGCGCGGGGGGGAGCGGGGCAGCGCCCGGCGCCGCGTCCCCGTGCGGGGCCAGCGCTGCTGGCTGAGCCCTGCTGGGAGCACGGCCCGGCCGGGCTGGGCTGGGAGCAGCGCCCGGCTGAGCCCGGCACACGCAGCCCGGGCTCTGCTGCCGGCATCGGGGGCCGTGCTGGTGCACAGGGG
>VZTF01004195.1:0-69694 GCA_013397755.1 Cnemophilus loriae | reverse complement strand
GGACCCCGGGGGCTGGGGGAGGGAGAGGAGCGCATATAAATCATTATTGGCGAACATCTCAGCTCTTGAGCCAGGCTGTCGCTTGCTGCTGCTCGTGGTGCAGCCCAGACATAAATCATAATTCCCCTACAATAGATCCTTTTGCAGCCGCCATCAGGAAAAGTGTGTTGGTTTTATCGATTTTTTGACACCAGGGCCCTGGCAACGGCCGCTCTGAATCATTATGAAATGAAACTGATTAGGAATTCATGGAATACTAAATAAACTTTACGAGCCCGTTGTAAGTTTTTTGATGCATGGGGAGCGGAAAATGAAAACTAATGATATAAAAATTACACAGCGTGCTGAGTATTATTATACTGCTATTGATTTGTTTCAAACTGTACATCAAAATCGAAGTGTGCTGGGTGTGCTTGGCTGCAAGGCTGATGCTCAAAAGCTTTTGAGGTTGTTTTTTTTTTTTTTTTAATGCTGGCTCCAGCATTTTTTGCCAGTTGGAGAAGGTTGTGCCACTGCAGGATTGCTCAAGTGCTCCCTGCACCTGCCCGTCCCCCTGCAACCACCCTCTGCATGGTGATCACGGATTTTATTCTCCTGTTTGCACGGGGATTCTCCCGAGACAAAAATATATTGACGAGGATTTTAGCTTAAGTGGATAACTCCCCACACACACTTCTGCTCCAGGGAATTTTACTTCTGTTCCTTAATAGCCAGCGTTGTGAGGGAAGCCCAAGACACTTGACAAACATTTATGCAAAACTGCACAAAGGGATCATTTGTTCTGCCACTAACTGCAGCCACCTCGGGAGTGAAGGGGAACAGCTGGTTATAACACTGCCCATCGCTTTGGGTCAAGAACAGATAACTTGCCATTTTTTAAACTTTTCTTTCTACAAATAGACAATTTGTAACATGATCGTAATAGCCCTGTCCAGACTTAAAATCAATGGAAATAATGAGTGGAATCGGGGTGATCTATTTGCTTCCTATTTACTATTTTTGACAGCAGAATTTAGCAAAATTAAGTAAAGGAAAAAAAAAAAGGTAAAAAGGCTGGGATTGTTTCAGTGTCACCATGAGACAAAGTGCTGAATAAGAGCAGGGAGGTGTGGTTAGATGTAGTGCTGGTGGTGTCATTGCTTGTTTTTGTTGGAATAAAAAGGATCCTCAGCTGCAGACTGCCCTGCTAGCCTGGGAAGGTCTCTGTCCTGGCTGGAGCAGCATGGCTCTGTATTGCAAAGTGCCCACCCTGGCCCTCTCCTGCAGGTGGGATGCTGGAGGATGCTGCTGCAGCTCATTTTATGGTTTTCTTCAGGAAAAAACCCTGCCCTGAAGTAAATACCTTTCTTCTTCACGGCATCCATTCTGCTCGAGTTCCGTGTGTTGCAGAAGAGCAGTGGGACACATGCAGCTGTGTCCAAAGCATTACTGGGAAAAGCTTTTTGTTGTTTGAGTGCAAAAACAAGGTCAGATTTAGAAATGTCTTCTGGTGTAAATGGATTTGGCAGGTGATGGGAGCAGCGGTAACAAATGAGGCTGTAACAGAGCTAAGCAGGTGCAGAACCAAACCTCCTTCCTCCTGCAAAACGAACACCAAAATTAACCACTGCTGGCATGGGCACAAACCCTGTGGGTGCAAAGAGCTTCAGTGTCTCAGCTGTGGGACAAAGACTTGAGCTGTGCAGTCTGTGGCTTTGGGATTTTGGGAGTCTTGTGAGCACAGCTGGAGCAGGGCTGTAGTGACAAGATGGGGTTTTTGGGGGAGACAGCAATCCCAGGGTTGAGAGTATTTCTGAAAGTCCCCTGCCAGGGCAGGAGCTGTTTCTGTAAGCAGGTGACAATATCATGGTAGCTGGTCGTGATGTCCCATGGCCTCAGCTCCCTGAGGTAGGGTCTTGCAGGGGTATGGCCACTGCTGTAGGATCATCTGGCAACTGAGCTGAGCTTAATGCAGGGGACTTGTTAGGGTCAGCTCTATTTCTAGCTGCCTGTGCTGGTGATCATCTCTGGCTATGCACATTGACTGTAAATGAAAATGTAATACTGGCAAGTAGGGGGAAAATCCAACAGAATCAGGAACAAGAGAGGAGGAGAAAATTTAAGCAACTGGAAATAAGCTGCTGATCCACAGAGGGCTAAGCTGCCATGTCCCTCAGTAGTCCCCTGAGACTACACTTTTCTGCAAGTAAACCTCCTGCAGCTCCTTCTGTGTCCCTGATAAAGCTGGGTGTCACTGCTCCAGGCTGCTCATCGAGCACCAGCTTCCAAACTGGGATCTCCAGTTCTTCATCCTACAAACAGATCCTTGAGCTCCTTGCTATTCCCAAGCACAGAGAGCTGAGCTGCAGGGTGTTAGTGGTGAATTTTGTTATGCTTTGGACCAGGATGGCTTTGGTCAGGGAAGCTGTGCCTGTAGCCATCGTGGTGTTGTCCCTGCCACTCTTCCCTTCTTCTCAAATGTGGGCTGGAGACAAAGAAGGTGTCAGCTTCAAGTTCCCTGGAAAACAAATCTGGGGTGTAAGACTGAGTAGCCCTATTTATTTGGAAAACAAACCCCTTATTTCCAACAAGTAATGTTACTTCGAGAGTGAGCTCCTGCTTCTGGTCCGTGCCTGAGCAGTCTAGGAATTAAAAATGTATTACATGGTATATGAATACAGCATGTATTGAAGGGGAACAGCTTTAGTGTTTCCCACCAGGGCTGTGTTTAACCGTGTCCCAGTGCAGATCCCGGGGTAGCTCAAGGAACTCCTGCACGTGGAGAGAAGGCTCTCAGTTGCCATCTTCCCAAGCCCTGCCTGGTCCCAGCTCGCCACAGACCCCCATAAATTCTTTGGCAGCTGTGGGCTTGTTACCATAATCTGTGGGCATTTGGATGTTTTGTGTGGTGCAGACAGGGAATGATCTCGGCTGAAGGCAGTTTTGTTTTCCCTGGCTCGCGGGGCGATAGCAGCGCCTGCTCTCCGCGCCTTGTCAGCGCGGGCGCTGGGGATTTTTCTAAGATATGTATATTGAATTTAGATTTGTGCTCTTAGTACCTTCACTCATTCATTCAGAGCCATATTGACTACATAAATTGAGTGTTACAAGTAAGAGAGAGTTTAGCCATTATTTTCTCAGTGATTTGATTTAATGGCCTGGCTGTTTTGGCCATTACTTCTGGCTTTTCATTTGCATGGATTCTTGGCTCTGCTGATTAGCATGTTTTTTATATTTGCCACTTATTTTTTTTTTCCCTTTTGGAAAGCTGAGTGTTTCATAATTAAATAAATTCCTGCATCTGTTTGGTATCTTCATACAAACACACGTATATAGTACTGTATACATGTTATATATATATTTCCCCCATCTCTGCTGATTATACAGAGTTAAATGCAGCTGTCTGTGTGACAGGAATATTGTGTACAGTGTGTGGAGTGATATACAGGTCACTATATTACTGATGAATAAAAGTTTCCTCCTAAGGCAGCTGCTGCAGATTACTTAGTGCTTGACATGGCGTGTCTTTGTGTCACTGTTACCGGGTGAAATTAAATCAGAACAGGAAAATATTAATTTAAAGTAGGGGATAGAGGCCGCTCACTTCCAATTACTCTCTACCCTGTCAGCTTTATATGGGCGCAAACAAGGAAGGAGGCTGGATTAATTGCTTTGGACTCTGCCCCACTACAGGCCCAATTATAGAAACATATTGGCTCCCAGCACTATTATATACACTGCTGTGCAGGAAATTGTGTGAAATTTTAACGGATTTCAGACGTAATAATAGAGAACACGATTCAGGACAGCATTAGCAGGCTGGGTGGAATCTTTACGGATGGGTTAAGGTTAAGCTGTTTGGGGGTCCTTTGTGTATTAAAGGATCATCTGGTTAACCCATGTACTGAGAGCTTTTGATACTGGCCTGGGAGCAAACAGAATAAAAACATTCATCCTCTGACAACAAGGAGCTAAATCCTCAGTTGGAATGAGGGCAGGAACATGCAGTGTGAGGCTGAGGAAGAGCCTTGCATGGCATTAAACACGCTGGTGTTGGGAGGTGCTCTTTAGAAACCACCCCTGGCTGGTGTCAGCTTGGTGTGAGACCCACCTGAAAGCCTGGGTCAGAACAAGCAGGGTGACCAGCACTGAAACGGGCATGGGATGATGGTTTTGGTAGCTGTTACAGGAGTAGTACTCAATTCAATATTTTAGTTAGAATTTGTTCAGGCTTTGTTCCTCTCACTGTGAATTCCACCTGCTGTTTCACTCCTTTTACTGTGTTCAGACCCATGTGTTGTAGGCACCTGGTAATTTGTGTGCACATAGGTACTGTCCTGTCTTTCTCCCTCCTACAAAATCACTGTTTGACTCGCTGTAGGCAGAACAGGGGACTTACTCCAAAGCCAGAGCGATTCTCAGGGCTCCCGAATGTCCTGTCGAAGTCCCCGTGTGTGCACATGCGTGGGGAGTTGCACATCCACCATGGGCTGGTGGCTTTCTGAGACACTGAAGGTATTAGCAGTGAGGAACTTGAGAAATTCTGTTGACTCTCTGCTTCCTGCCCATACAAAAGTGCTGAAGTCGTTGAGTAGATGCACCTTTGATCTCCTGCCCACCAAGAGTGTTGTGGATTTGATTTCACAAGAGCCCTGCTCTGCAGAGTGAGAGCAAACTGTGAGTTTAGCAAGTGTCTGCCACGCTTCCTTGTCAGGCCCGGAACAAGCTCTGCAGTCTTTGACTTTGTGATCTTTCAAACTGTGACTCTGACACTTCACAGCGTTTCCTCTTCCATGCTTGGGATATGTCAGTGACAACTGCTGAGGATTTTGGGGGGGGATGTTAGAGGAGGGCCAGCTGGCTAGGATCATAACTGAGGTGAATCTAGGTTTAGTTGGACTTGTTTTCAGCTGGTTTAACTGGTTAGGGTTGTACTGGCTCTAGAAAGCCACATGGATGAAAACACAGAGCCCTAAAGAACATGAAGTGTGACTTCAACCATTCCTGCCTCTTGGACTATCCAGAGAAGGATCTTTAAGGAATCCCAAAAGCATTAGAAATGGAAATTTGTCTTAAGACATGGTATCTAACAGCAAATGTGATGGGACTGGGGAGTTCTGTCCCCCTGGGTGGGGGCACTGTGTCAGTGGGGGCTCAGGCTGCAGGCAGCCCCATAACCTGGGTCAGGGGCTGCTCCCTTGGCTCCTCCTCAGCGTGGCTTGCACATCAATGACAGTCTGTGCCTGTGAACGGGCTACAGTAAAAGTGTTACAATAGAGCTGGTGATTTAGGGTGGCAGGGCAAATGCATAAAGGGCCGTCTGGAGGATCCAGGGTGGTAGAAGCAAAGTAAATTCTGACCAGAAATGGTTATTGAATGGCAGAATCTTTGCTGTTTTGTCTGAGGAAAGTCCATTTAGTTCCTGGGTGATTATGTGGAGGGAAGCTGCATCTCCAGCTCAAGTCTTTGCCTCCCTTTGGTTCTGCTCCCTGTTCAGAGAGCCAGCAGGACCTGCAGAAGCCTCACAGTGTCACTTTTATATTTGCAGTTTGTGCTGGTTTTAAACCAGGAGGGGTGAAGGACTGAATTTATGATGTCTAGTTTGGGAAATCTATTTTTGTTCCCTCTAACTGATTGTCTTGTAGCCATGCCTGTTATGAGTGGGGAGCATTGTATATTGAGCAATGTATACAGATAAATCTCAGGAGACATGTGTGGAATCTTATCACAACCAAGTGACACTGAAAATTCTTTTGGCACTGAAGGCACTCTGCTACGGTGATCTGGGCAGGAGGGGGATGCAGGGGAGGCTGAGCTGGTCCAGCTGGGCCTGAGGTTTCCGTCTCTTTGGAAGAGCAGGGGGAGTGCTGGAGGCACCAATGGCAACAGACTGCAGAGTCTGCCAAGGGCAGCTCCTGCTGCTGCCATGGTTGCTCCCAGCCTCACAACCGGTGCTGACATAAAAACCTTTGGTACTGACCCAAAATCCTGTGGTATCGACCCAATCTGAGAAGGCTGTGGAGAGTCTTAGATGGCACTTGCAGCAGATCAGTGGCTCCATCAGGACATGGGTTCTAAACTGCTGGAGAAGCTTCCCTTGCTGCTGGGTCAGTGGGGTCCGAGAGCCTTCCATCCCCAGGGCAGGCACCTCTGCCTTTCTGGCTCGAGGTGCTGAAGTGGTACCAGTGCAGGCCCTGCAGCTCTTGGAACTGTGCCTCTGGAAATGAAAAACAGGGAGAAAAGGTGCAGATGGCTGCCATGTGATGGGACAAGGAATCACAGCAGTGACCACAGGGTGGCTGTTTGGCAGAGCTGTCTTCCATCCACCTTCCCTGGAGTCCCTGGGAACCTGAGACACACCCCTGCCCTTTGAGTGGGAGCCACTTTGCTGTTTACAGTAATTATCAGCTCCTTTAATATTTTTTTCTAGAAGCTTGTCAGAATTGGTTGTTTTTTGGGGAAAAACATTAAAGTGTTGCCTCTAAAGCCATGAGATGGATTTACCACTGATCTTCTGAACAGAAAGGCTTTAAAGGTGCCCATGGAGCTGGAACAGCACAGAGGGGGTTAATACTCTGCTTTGTCGGTTTTGACTAGGGTCCACGGTTTTACTGCAGCAGTAAAGTCACTTTCCTTTTATGTTTAAAAGCCAGCAAGGAAAAATTGCAATTACAAAGACAACTAAAATCTTCACTGGTACTCAACAAGGTAATCAGTTCAATTGATTTTTTTTTTTTCCCTAGCCAGAAAAGTATTTAAAGTTAAATTCTATCTGTGATTTTTATATGGAAAAAAAAAAATCTGTCCTCTGAAATGCTTCCTGGTTTTAAAAATGCTCTATTTTATTTGCCCTATAAATGCAAACTTATAAAATGCGATAAGGGATCTTTCTCTTCTCCCTGCGCAGACGAGACCTGAGTGAGCTCCCTGCTACCCCTGCATGGCTGCCAATTGCACAGACAGATATCACTCCATTAGTCATTAGCATCTAAATCATCCCACTTCTCATTCAGGTTTACTGGGCTGTGATGGCTACTGGATTCATAGGACACCTGAGCCAGGTCTTTTGTACAAGGTCTCCTGGAGCAATTGATTGTAAAAAGACAGCAGGAGAGAAAACCACTGGTTTCTGTGCCCTTTTGAGCAGGGAGGATGGGCTGCGCTGCCATGTGTTTTCTCTATGGATTATTAAAGTTTTTTTCTTCTTGAAATATTGTAGGAGGATTGAGTTTGTGTTGTGCATAGTAGTGCAACACCCCAGTGCAAAAAATCTGGGAGGATTTTTGGAAAAAAAAATAAACAAGCCACTTAATTTTCAAGTGTGATACAATGGGAGCATCTCTTCCCTCTCTTTCTTGAGTGGAAGGGGGATGGGGATAAAGGAGCTCCATGGCAGAGCAGCTCCATTAGAGGTCTGTTCTTGGGGCATTATAATTAAAATTGTAGTTAATGTTGTAGTTAAACTTGTTCTTTGTAGAAGCCAAGTCTTATTTACATGGATCAGGCTTCAAAATCTAATGTGTGAATATGGCTTTAAAACCACTGGGGAATTCACTGGGGTCTAATAGCCAAGTACTCTGGAGCATCTGCGCTGGGCAGTGCCTGAGCTGCCCTGTGCCAGTGGGTTTTAGGACACCTGTATCTTTGCTTAGGGGTCAGAAGGTGCCTTTTATATTGAGGGCTACAAAAACCCAACGAACAAACAAAAAATCCCCAAACACCGAAGTCCTTGGAGCTTTCTAGGGCAGAGAGAGAAGCAAATGAAAGTGGAAAGCAGTCTGTGATCCAGCACTTGCTGTCGAGGGATTGGGGAGAATCCATGAGGAGAGCAAGGAATGCCCGCCACATGTTCATTTTTACTCGATGTTTTTAGAGGAAGTGGCTGACTTTCCATGAATTTGCTGGTTTGGGGGTTAACCCTTCCAGCATCCCTGTGCCTACAAGCCTTTCATTACAAGCAAGCTCCCACAAATTCCTGGCAATGGTATCCTCCCCAAGCCCTCGGGCTACAGGGATCTTTAGTCACTTTGGATTGGACTGGATTTGAAAATAGGTCCCTAAGGTGAAGGGCCAATACATCAAACCGGTAAATCATGTTTTATACCAACTCCTAATAATGAATGAAGTGCCATTTCATACAATACCTAAGTTAGGATTTTATTGATTAACTCTCATCTTGGTGTTCCACCCAAATCTAAGATATATTGCCTGCTGTAATTTTTACATTAGCTGTCAAATTCATCTTGTCTTCCCAGGGTTATGATGTGTACAGAGCAGACAATAAAAACCATCACAGTTTCAGTGTTTATCTAATGAATATACACAGGCCAGAGAGATTAATAATGATTTGATAGGCAGAGCCAAGAGGCAGGAAATGCCCATGTTCGGAGCTGGAGCTGGGGACCAGCATTTCCGATGAAGGCGAGGGCTGGAGGAGGGGAGTCAGAAGGAAGCAAAGATGATGATTTTTTGTGCATAACAGGAAGGAGCAATGGGGGAAAGGCTGCTGGTAAACACTGAACTAATTCTCTGAATGATTTGCCAAGGCAGAGCTCCGTGCTGGTGCTCAGAATCCAAACAAACCCGTGCTTGCTGGCATTTCACCCTGGCATTCCTGTCCAGTGGAAAGAAATATTTTTGGGATTTCCTTCCTTATATATTTTTTGGTTAATAACCACTCCAGGTCTTGAGCAGAGCCCTTGGCAGTACTTTCCTGGTCCTCCCCAGAGTCCTACATCTTCCTTGGGGATGCGGCGTGGCCTTTGAGGCTCCCCCCCAAAGGCAGAGGTGGCCGCGGTTGTAACGGGAGAGAGAGCCCTCATCCCGGGCATGGCTCCGGCCACCGCTGTCCCCCGGGGCTGCGGCCACCCCTGCTGCCGGCCACAGCCGGAGGCTTTGCCTCTGGGCACCCGGAGAGGGGCGGATATGAGCTCGCTTGCTGGAAGCTCGTGGGATTCAGCCTTAAATCCCTGCGAGCTTCGGTGCTCCGGTGTGTGAAACGGGGAGATTTGCGGCTCTCAGGAGAGGGGCAGGGGAGGTTTGCTCTGTTCGCCGAAGCACCGGGCTGGAAGGCGCTGGGAGAGTGCAAAGGGCTGCAGTGTCTGCTGAGCACAGCCCGGCCCCACGCTCCGCTTCCTGCGGGAGGACGTGTCCGCAGCGCCGGCTCAGGGATGCGGAGCGGGACGGGTTTGATGCGCCGGCTGCCGGGAGCCAGCGCTCCACCGGCAGGGCTCAGTTAGGTTAACATGTGCTGTTCTGCCGGCTGCGGTCTGCCTGGAACGTAACGAGCGTCAAAGAGAGGAGCGATGTGCTCAGGGGGTGCAGGGGGAGCAAAGCCCGGCGTGTGCTGAGTCAGGCTGACCTCGGGCTCGGAGCCAGGTAGCCCCTCGCTGTTCCCGCTAGCCACGGCAGCCGCCAGCTGAGCCCTCTATCGTCCTCCTGACCTAGCAATGCCTTTGCCAGTCCGATACTCGCTGCAGTTTGAATTGTGAGCTCCTCAGGGCAAGGACTTTTCCCTCTGTCGCTGTTTCCCGGTGGCAGCAGGGACAGCAGAGTCCTGAATGGGGCTATGGTGTTGAGCAGGTGACTTTTCCAAGCATCCCGTGCCATTCAGTTCTCCAGCCGGGTTTGGTGCACGTCACATTTCACATCCCAACCCGTCTATTATCTGAACAAGCAGTCAGATCATAACCTGTTGAAAAATCTGTTTATTAAAGAGAGTAACGAAGCCTCAAAACAAATGCCTCCGTGCCTCCTTTCCTCCCTTTCGTCCCCTTCGGTCCTTGATTGCATTTTTCTTTTCTACATCCCAGCATGAAACAGTAACGCATTACAGCACAAAGCAAAACACCACTTATCTAATCTCGGCTCTAATATGGGATAGGCCCCGAGTGGGAGGGGGCTGCAGCCGGAGCCAGGAGCGGGGCTGGCTGGCAAAGGACAATGGATCACTGCAGATGCGGATTGAGTGA
Source organism: Cnemophilus loriae (assembly GCA_013397755.1). NCBI lineage: Eukaryota > Metazoa > Chordata > Aves > Passeriformes > Corvidae > Cnemophilus > Cnemophilus loriae. The sequence continues at coordinate 59,744 of VZTF01004195.1, read as the reverse complement.
GACAATTGAACCAATTATACTATTCCGGGCACTTCAATGAGATCGCAGAGCATTTCCTGAGCTTTGGTAGAAGTAATCAGCATTCCTATTCATCTGTGCCCCATCCTGCCTGCCCTGCGCTGTGCAGAATGCAGCTCCTGCACTTGTGGCCCTTGGACAATTCCCCGGCACGCTTTGCTCCCCTGTCTCACTCTTTGTCCTGGTCAGAATTTCAAAGTCACTAATTACTCTTCCCCCTCTATCTAAGCTCATGTAATCACTTTACTTGAATAAGTAATATTTTTGAGTCTCCCATTGAAATGTTTGGTCCTGTCTGGAAGCAGCTGGTTTTTCACCTCTGAAATTGCTGCATTTTGGCAGCTGCTGGAGAGAGCTGCAAGTCAAACCTGAGGCTGGTGGGCACATTACAAAGTGCTTTGTAACACTTTGGGTGAGAGGAAGCAGAATGACCTGTGCTGTTTCTTTTTAGCACCGTTTAAGCTGTAAAACCAGCCAACCAACTCTCTTCCAAATGCTGGCTGCTGAGATTGACTGCACTCGTGAAGATAACGGGGAGGAGTATTTTTCTCTTAAGTCCACAGCTGTCCTAAATCAGCCAGGGATCCTGGAGGGCCGCTGAGCGCCTCGAACGCTCAGCATCCCAGCCAGGGACATAAAGACACCAGGCAAAATGTCACTTGAAGTGTTGCCTCTTCTTCAGCAGTAACTCTGCTCCATAAATGCAATTGATCTCCTGAGAGAGGAGGGATTTCTTCAGCAAATGCAAGCTTTGTGAGGAAAAATATACGAGCTGTTGGGCTTGTGTTCCTTCTGTGTGTGCTCCACATCCAAGGCCTCGGAGTGTCACAGCAACCAGGGGATCTGGGGATTGCTGTGTGGGGTTACACACTCCACACCGTGCTGCAGGGCTGAATTAAAGTTGTGTCCAGATTTAAAACCACTTCAAGCAGTTATTGCAATGCAAACTCAGCAGTGAGGGTTTAATTCTGATTTCATTCAGGTTTTTTAGTACAATATTGTGGCTGTTGTCAGATCTGGGCTGGATCACAGCTTTAAACTAACATGAATAGGAAGTTTTGGGCTGAGAAGCAGCTGGAGCATCCTCGGCTCCAAGGGCTATTTTGCAGGAGGGATTGGGGGATGAGCATGTAATGGTAGGAGTTTTACAAGTGTCTAAAAACAGAAGCTTATAATGAAAGTGCTTCCTCAGCCATAACTACAGCGTGCTGGCATAATTGGAATGCTGAGTGGTGTGCTGGGTTTAGGAAGGTAATAAGAACTGCAATCAGTATTAAATAAAATGTATCTTCCTTTAGGGGAAATAAATGTATATTAAATCAAATATTCATGAATCCAAGTTAGTCTTCATACATTACACAAACAGTTTTTCAAAAATGCAGCTATCCTGAAGGCCGGGTGTGATGTGTGTGAAGGAGAGGGGTTAGCTTGGAGCTGGGGAGAGGGAAAGGGCCTATGGAATCACCACCTGAAGGAACAAAGCCTTGAAGGAACTGGGCTCCAGTGAGGCCTTGCCTGAGCGCCACATTTGAGAAAGTGGTTTAAATCGTGCAGAAGTGTTAGAAGAAGTGAAACTGCCGCTTTACAATATTTATCATCTCCAGCAAAACCTGGACATCCACATGAGTCTTCCAAGAATGGAAACCTAGAAGGGGAGTGGGTTTCAGTTCACAGATATTTCAGTAAATGCTGGTTCCCTACCAAGGATAGGACTGGGAGGATTCGCTTGCCTGTCCTCAGGGTGGCTTTTCAACTCTTGTGAACTCGTGTTTTCCTGCCTGCCCCAACACACACAGAGGGGAGGAGAACATCCTGCAGGAGAGGCACAGCAGAGCCCTCCCTTTCCAGCCAGGCTGAGGACTGTCCTGCTGCCAGCACCCTGGGATGAGGGAAAAACATGAAAGACTCCAGCTTGGCACCAACACGGAGTGTGGATAACACACACGTGTGAGCTCAGACTCCACAGGGCTTGGGCAGCTTCCTGCTTCTCACCTGGAGGAGTCCTCGGTGCCAACAGGGGCTGGTGTCCTGCTCGCCTCTCAAAAAAGTGTTTCTTGTTTGTCACAAGGGAGCTCAAAGGTTCACAGCCTCGGTTCTGGTTTCAACACAGTGTGGTGCCAATTTGGGTAAAAGTGTGGGGCTTAGGGTGGGTTGATTTCATGCCTCTCAAGCCAGGCTGTGCTGTTAGCTAACACCTCTGTGTTTAGGAGCCAAGGTAGTAAAAGTTCAGGCTGGTAAAAGCAGGGACAAATCTGTAGGTGTTTCCAGGAGAGTTTGTTAGTTTAATCAAATTGGACTCGTCTGGAGTTGTGTCAGCAGAATTCCTCTGTGCAGTTTATGAAATGTCAGTGCTTTCATCCAACAGCTACAATCAATTTGCTGTTTGATAAAATAAGCAAACACCTCCAGGCTGCATCCTTATCCCTGCCTGTATAAACAGAGGGGCAGGGAGACACGGGCATGGATTCTGTTACCTTCCTGGGGCGAGCAGGGTTTCGTTCCTGAAGGCTTCCAAAAGAGCGGCACACAGCTGTGGAGAGAGGGCTAATTTGTGTCATTTGCTGAAACCGCTGGGCTCTTCTTCCCTGCTTGGGGAATTATTGATTTTATCACTCTCCGACCTTACACGTGTCACTGTCTTGTGCGTGCTGGCCTGTAGGAAGTGCTGTCTACTGACTCACAGCTGAGGAATAATTCTGTTTTATTTGTGATTACTCTCCTATTTTTGGCTCATCAACCATGCGCTCTTGTTCTTTCTGCCAGGCTTAAATCCTCAGGAAAAATGTACCCAACAGTACAAAATACCCAAACAAAGCCTGCCCCCTTCCCTGCCACCCTGCCTCTGTGCTGCCACAACCCAAACATTTTTATTCATCTCTGCACATGTTACTCTGTAAAGACTCATCACTGTCCCATTGATTTCATTGTCTGGGTGTCTTCAACAGTTTTCTTGGATCTCTGTAAGTCGGGGCGAGTGGAATATGATTGCAGATATCAATACATGAGCGTGTAACCCTATTGAAGTGCTGTCAGACTGGCTGAAGTGCACGGGGGGTTGCTGTGGTATTGTGCAGCTTCCCTGCCAAAAAACTCACTCCCTGCTTTCAGAAGTGGAGGGGGGATGAGCAGAGATGCTGTTAGGGAGGAGGGTTGGTTGTAGGGAGGAAATATGTGGAGCATCTCCTAGAGCTTGCATGGTACATTAATTGTCTGTAGCTTTTTCCTTTCCTTCTCAAAGCAAAATTAATTATGGGGAGGTGATGTTCCTTTAATGAACATCATTTAATTTAAAAAACGGACAAGTACACTATCATTAGGTCTCTTACTTAATGTAGTGTGTTTTCTTAAGCTCAGTCTGGTTGTTGTGGCACTGTGGAGGTGCAGAGAATCCCCTTCCTCCGGGATCCGCGAGCGGCTCGTGGCGGCTGAGCGTCGCGCAAACACAGAGCCCAATCTCCGCTTGCCTGTGGGGGACACTGCTTGACCGCTTATTGCATATTTGATCAGTTTATTTCTGCATCCCAGAGCCTCCCCGGGGTGTCAGGGTGACGGTGGGGTTCAGATTCATTGGCAGGGCAGGGAATGGAAGGCAGGGATGTTCTGTGCCCGCCGTGCCAGGCTCCCAGTCTGGAATGGTTCCCCCCTTCCCCTTAAAGTGCACAAAGGTGCCCAGCGCTCGCTGGGAGAGGCTCGTGGGCTGACAAGAGCTCAAAAACATCCCTCATCAAGGATGGGGTTGGGTTTGCCCCACACTGGAGAAAATAGGTTCATCTACAAACCACCTCTGCTCCTCTTCCCGCGGCCACCCTTCGTCAGGTGAGCAACACAAACGCGGATCAGGCAACCCAGGGTGGAGGGACACCCAGCACCACCCTGGCACAGCCCAGCCCACAGTTCTCCCCTTTAGCGAAGGGCTTCAAAAATAATACTAAAAAGTGGTAACAAGACTGAGAAGTCCAGGTTTTAATTAAAAATACAAGTGGTGAGTTTGTAAATCGAAGGGAGTGGCAGCTGCTGTGGTTTCAGGTGTTCTGTTCTGCCACGTCGAATCGTGGCTCTAGGAGGTTAATCTCAAAATTAAATAGGTGGTACCTCTTAAGGAGTGGGCTCTTGCAAAATCAAATTGTCTGCTAAAGACAGCTGACTTCAAACACGCTTATAAATAAAATGGTCAAAATTAGGGTTGTTTTTCTATAAGGAAAGAGGCACATGGAGAAAAGAACTTGAGGTGTTTTTTTCTAATTGCTTCTGCTTTTAAAGATTGAATATGGTGTTTCTGGTCTGATTTGTGGCTATCACTGCTTTATATGGAGTGTCATTCTTGATATGTGTGTTATCTCAATTTTCATATATAGGCTTTTTATGAAAAGCTAGACCTTAAATTGCAGTGGAGGAAATAGGAGCTATTCCACGTAAGTTTTTAGGAAAGAAAAAGCAAAATACCCCTATACTGAGTCACTGCTGGAGGTTTCTGGCAACACTTGAAGGCCAAGGAGGAGGATCTCAAACATGCAGTGCCCATTTTTAGTGTTTCTGCCGGGGCTCCTGAGCCTTTGCAAGCCCATTCTCACTTGCTGCGGTGGAGTTTGGATCAGCCAGTTGTTGCTGTGCTGCCAAACCAAGCATCCTGATTTTCAGCTTTTTGTTTTCCTTTGGCCTCCAGTGGCTGCTTGTAAATGAGCTGTTGGTGACACCTGAGTGGCTTGATTTTTTTTTTTTTTTTTGCCTTGACATTTTTGGGGGATTAGCCTACATATGTGGGTACAGAAACACCCGCTCTCCTTACTTCTATTTTCTACAATATCCACTTGCTGTGTGTTATTTGCTCCCACCGTTGAGGGGTTATTGCATTTGTCATCTCCTTTGCCATGTGGGGCGAGAGGCAGCGTTTGTTAATATACAGGAGAGCTGGCACTTCCACATCCGTGGAACGATGTGCTTTGGGAAGTCACCTGAGGTGAAAAGTGCCACGGGAGGGTAAAATGTTATGTGCCTGAAACAATGGCCGTGAGCAATGATCATCTGCAGCGCTCACCTCCGCAGCGCCGAGGTTCTGCCACCCAATCTCCCGTGCTCAGATTAACTCAGGAGTATTAAACACGCGCCCTGTGCTGCCTGCTTCCCCGTTATCTGCTCTCTGCGTTCTGAGCACAGAAATGCTTGCTTCTGTATACTAAAATGGGATTTTTTTAACCTAGAGAAAAGTGTATTCCATTGTTATTACCTTCATTCCCAAGCTGTGTTTATACCCTGATAACTGGCAGCCTAGTTTCCAGCAATAGCTGCCGATAGAAAAGATTACCTCTATATTTTGAGCATTTTGTTGACTTGCTCAATAGCACTTTTCTGTTATTTGCCATGGCTGGAGGGGCTGGCCGTGGGGCACAAGAGGTACCAGCAGCCCTTTTGCTGTCCCCAACACAGCACTGCTGGCTGGCTGTGCTCAGAGCTCTTGGCTGTTCCAAATTTAGGTTACTGGCAAGCGGCTTGGGCAAGCTGGGGCTCTTGATCCATCTGGGTGGCGCTTGAACTTGCCACATCATTCATGTGATGGGGGCAGTTTAGGTTTAGGCACAGTTTAGGTTTAGGCACAGTTTAAGTTCATGCACGGTGAGCTCTGTGTGATGTGGAGGTGTTCGCATGGAGCAGGAGCTTCTCCCCGGCTGCCCAGCCTGTGTGGCTGGCATTTATTTTCGTTTCTCACACTGTCTGTAGTTCGGTTTTAGCTCTGGCTCGGGGAATACTTCGTTGACCAGGCTGCAGGAGGCTCTGTTGTGCTCTTGGCAGGGTACAGACAGAGCTAATCCCCTCAGTGCATCAGCAGGGCGGGTAACAAATGCTCCCAATTGTGCCGAACCGTGTCCTCGGCCGGGCTGGGCAGGGGCGCAGGGCTGCTGCTGCCGGGCAGGAGGATTGGGGCCGGCAGGGCGTCCCCAAGGAGGGAGAGGGCTGCTGGCAGCCTGGGCCGGGCTCTGCGGTCACCCAGCGCTGCCCCTCGCCCCTCCGTCCCCTGTCTGACAACATCAGAGGGCGCTCTGTCATCTCCGCTTGCTGTGTCCATCGCCGGCGCTGGGTTTGGGTGCTGGGATGTGCCGGCGCAGGGTGGAAGTTCGCTGCAGGCAGGCGGGAGGACGCTGCCGGCGGAGCTCTGCCATCGCCGCCCAGCGCCCCCTCGCAGCCCCCGTGTGCCTTGTGCATCGCTTTGTCTCGGCTTTGGGGGCAGTGAATGTGTGGCAAGGCTCCAGGCTGCGATTTTCCCAGCGGTTAGGGGGGGTGTGTGTCCGGAGCAGTGTCCGGATCCCCTCGCAGCTCCAGGCTGGCGGGGAGAGGAGCCCTCGGTCCTGCTCAGCTGGGCTGTGTCCCCGCACGTCCTGAAAGAAACGCACTCACCTTGTCCGTGCCGTGCCGTGCCGTGGGAGGTGCGGGATGAGCTGTGTGTCCCCGCTCGGAGGTGCGGGATGAGCTGCGTGTCCCCGCTCGGAGGTGCGGGATGAGCTGTGTGTCCCCGCTCGGATCAGACCCCGGGGCTCTGGAGCGAGCCGGTGCCGACGGGCAGGGGCAGCGCAGCCCCACGGCCGAGCACGCACGGAATTCACCTGCAGCGGCTCCTCCCGAGTGCAGCAGCCTCTTTCGGCTCGGACAGTACTTTTAGTTACTGGAGGAGGTTAAGTAACTCTGCTGATCCATCCTGTTGTTAAGTGAAGGTAGCAGGGTGCCAACAATTAAAGAAGTAATTGTTCAATTGGTTCTACAATAATACTCATTGATTCTTTGTTTGAAGTGATTCGCTTTTCAATCCTCCTGCATTTAGAGATCTTGTTTCACCTATGTCAAGGCGAGTTCAGGAAACCTAATTAACTGGGTTTTGTTTTTTATAATTAGGTCCCTAAAATAATTCATAGGTGGTGTTAATAACCCCATTTAAAAATCTATTAAGCTTTTGGAAAAGTTGGACAGAATCCTCTGTGCTGATTTTTTTTCTTCCCTCCCCTCTTCCCTCCTCCTTTTCCCCTTGGAGATGTGGTGCTTCTTCCTTTTACAGCGCACTAATTAAAAACAGTAGGATTATGGTGGGAAATAATATGCATGTGAGGTTATCATCCACAGGGCAAGAGGAGGCTGCTGCCTCCCTTCCCCTGCCTCGCTCCAAGGTACCCTCGACATCTTTAGTGGGAGCTGGCAGAGTTCATTAAAGGACAGATTGCCTGTGCACACCGCAAGGACCCTTGGCATTTGCGAGGCTGCGAGCCGGGGCCAGAAGGGAAACGACAGGAAGGGATAATCTGGGGAAAACGCCGCGCTCGCATCATCCGCCGCCACTCCTGAAAGGCAGCTCTCCTCTTAGGGGAGGCCCTCCCCAAAAGCCGTCTGCAGAGAGGGGTTTGGAGACGTTTACACGTTTGTCCCGTTCCGGTGCCGCTGCCCTCCCCGGCTCCCCTCGTGCTGGCTGTCCTGGCACGGTGGCCGTGCCGGCTCGGTGGCCGCCAGCCCTCGCCGTGGGCAGCCCTGGCACAGCCAGCCCCGCGCCGCACCCGAGAACGCGTTTAGAGTCCTTTTAGCGGGAGCACGGAACCAGCTGCCCCATTTTACACGAGCTGCTGGCTGCGGAGAGGCTTCTGCTGGGTGCTTTTCTGCCCTCGGCCGGAGCTCTCCCGGAGCAGGGCGGGGGGAAGTTGTCCCTCGGTGCCGCTGGCACGTTCAGAGGCTCTGCTGCCATCTGCGAGCGGGCCCGGCGCCCTTGGGCTGCTGGAGCGAGGCAGGGAATCATGTGCCCTTTGGGATGCCAAGGCTGTCTGACATGGATCCTGGGAGGAATTGCAAGGAAGTGCTGCCTTGTGGTTATGCACAGACATATGCCAGCTTTGGGCCTCGGTGCTGCCAGAGCTGGGAATGCTTTGTCCTACCCCCGCTTACGGAGCTGGTTTTATGTGTATAAAGATAAATGCTTATCTCAGTTAGGGTTTGGAATTCCATGGAATGGATGCTCACCTGCTGGATGGTTCAGAAGGCTTTGCCTTGGAGGGTGAGCCCTGCTGCTCTCCCTGTGCAGGGGGGGGTATAAATTCCAAAAGGAGACACAGCAGGAGGATCTAGTTAAACCTGGCATTACCTGCAAGGACTGCTCTCTGCATCCTCAGGCAAAGGTGCAAACCCTTTTTTGCCTGGCAGAGCTGAGGTGCTGGCTGGGAAGTGCAGTGTGACCTTCTCCGTGGGCCCTGAGGCATGGCGAGCGTCCTGAGCAGGCTCCAACAGCAGCATTTTCCCACCATCACCACATTTTCCTCCTGAAAGTCAAAATGCAAATTTTTTTATTACCCCTCCTGAATGTGACGAAGTCCTACTTAAAAATGTAAAGATTCCCATCTTCATATCCACCATAAAGGCCTTTGTGTTGCACGTGAAGCCTCCAGACTGTTGATTTATTATCGAGCTACAATGGCTGGAGCAGAAGAGCAAAGTTAAATCTGCAAAAGTGGCTGATGTGACAAAATTAACAGTTGTCAGCAGAGGAGAGGGGGAGGCGAATATTAATACTCAGCAAACTGGGGCCTGGGGAAGCAAAGTTGTCTTCATGTTCCAGATGCAAAAATCCTCCTGCAACACCAGGGAAGGGGCAAGGGGGTGCTGAGGGGCAGGGACATGGCAGGAGGGATGCTCAGGGACAGGGAAAGGGGGATGCTGAGGGCCTGAAGCTGTGGGCAGCAGTGCTGGGGACAGGCTGGGGGGAAGAGATGGCAATGCAAGGGGACAAACCGTGTGGAGCATTGTCCTCTCTCGCTCCCACAGTGTGGGGTTATATTTTAGGGAGGAATGGTTGCTCTACAGGGAGACCCAGGCAGTTCCCACTGGTATCTTTGGTAGCTTGGGTTTGGACATGGAGAATTTTAGGCTCAGACAAGGAGATGACTCAGGGAGGGGATAAAACCCCCTTATTTTTGGTTATTTTTTCAGTCTGAGCCCAGCTCTGGCTCTTGATGTTCTATTTGAAGCTGTTGATGGTGTTCTTCCAAACCAACAGGAGGGGCAGATGTCATATCTTGCAAGTGGAGCTGAGATTTTGGGGGATGAGGTTAATTATGAGGTTATTTGTTATGAACTTCCGAATTGAGATGTTTTGCTGAGTGGGCTGAGTCTGTGATGTGCAGCAGGGAAAAGTGGAGCCCTCTTCTAACAAAAGGGTGAATCGCGTGTTTGGTGGAATTGTTTATGGCAGCCCGGGGTTAAAGTGGTTTGAGATGTTTGCTGTCACGTTCCAGGCTTCATTTTACCTCGACTTGCAATTTTTGGGGGCTTTCTTACATACAAATAGCTGTGCCAGTCCAGCAGGGCCCCTCTTGGCTTATTTGTGGTGGTGCTGGCAGGAACTGACCCTTCTGGTATCTGGGAATTTTTCATGTGTTTCGCTTGAACAGCTCTGATAAAACTAATGACATCCTAGATGGATATTTTGGAACCAAACCACCTTTTTTCCCCAAACATCTCGAGTTTGAAACAAAACGTGTGAGAACTTGGCTGTACAACCTTTTATTGGGAGGTGTGGGTCATGGTTTGGATGAAAAGCTCCCTGCAAGACTCCAAAGCAAGAAACTTCCCTGCTTAACCTGTCTGGAAAAAGGTTAACACGAGATGAATTGAATTATATTAGTGAAAATTGCATCATTAGAAGAAGCCTCTTGCTGCAAAATGCACAAATATAGCTGAATTCACAGATGCATTTTGGTCTTCTGCGCCAGGAATATTTGTCATCCCAGAAAAAAGTGGAAGAGGCTTGTTCTTCAATGCCTGGCATGTCACTACATGCTGTGAAGTGCAAATAGAGGAAGAAAAATTAACACATAAAAGAAATGTACTGTTTCTGCAGGAAAATTAGCTAGTTAAAGCTCAGGGAAGTGGCTTTTTAATAAAATAAAATAGAAAAAAAGAAACAAAACCGCAGCAGAAAATAGCAGCATTTTCTTTTTGCTTGGCTGGGGCAAAAATAGGCATATTTTATATTGCAATTCTGAATGCTTTGAGCTGGAGGAGATAAGTCTTTGCATGAGAGGGAAAAATAGTTCCTACGAATACATAAAGCTGGAACAATCCTGGAATCCCTTTCGTGTATCCAGAGCTGCAGTTCCCCACCAAGCACCAACTGCAAGTGACTGTGACTGGAAGGAAGGGGGAGAGAGGAGGAGCCGAGTGCTCTTGCAGTGCATGCACGGATTTCTCCCTGCAAAACACCCCTGCAGCCTGCATCCCTCCTCCTCTCCCCTGCCCCTTCCACAGATGAAAAGAGGGTCTCAAACTGTTGCTCACTTGTGCAAACATGCTGAGCGTAAAAGAAAATAATCTAATTATTCTGTGAGGAGGCACTATCAAGTGCTTTAGATCCAGTGCTGGTCTATTTCTTGCCTTTGTTTTGGTTTTGGAAAGGATTTTGAAGCTAATTGACTTTTTGACTTATGCCTTGATACCATCCACCCTTATGGATTTAGTTGACTTCAGGGTGAGTTGGTGAGGTTGAGCAGGATTGGACTCCGAAGAGGAGAAGCTTGTTGGTGGCTCATGTTCCCAAAAATCTGTGAGGGAGAGGAACAGGGCTGCCTTTGGGTTTGGCCAGCCAGGGTGAGGAGCTGCCAGGCAGTGGAGCGTTGACCTTGGCTTTTGAGAAACAAACACTGGAAAGGCAGTGTTGAAAGCATTAAAAAAATCAACTCACCTTCTCCTCATTACCATGAAAAATGGATCAGTGTCCTCTGATCTCATCGAGTGTTATGGGTTGGGTTTGTGTCCTCACTGGGCCCTTGGGAATAACTGCAAGGGGGGCAGAACTCTCCACCTTGTCCATCCTGATGCTGGAAAAGGAGAGGAGCAGAGCCTGGTGCTCACCTTCCTCTCCTGCCCCCCGGGAAAGTATTCACGAGGCGTTGGATGGCCACAGCCCCTGCGGCTGAGGTCCAAGGCTTTCAAATGTCCACCATAAAGTGCCTCGACCCCCACACATCCGAGGGGAGCGTTGAGCCCGGTTCATTAGCTTTCTACAGACATTACTGGTAGCAGGGAAGGCCTGGAACAGTCTCAATCCTGAACACTTGTTTGTTGCTTCCCAGGAGCTGTTTGAAGTCCTGATAAAGGTGTCTCAGAACAAGGAATGCTTCTGTCTTTATTTTCAGGATTATGTTGTATATTTACATCAGAGAGATTTTTCTGAGTGAAGTAGGAGAGGAAGTGGCTGTGAAATGAACAAAACGCTCAGCTCTGGGCTGAGAAAACAAATCCAGGCTCTCCTGAGTGAAACCCATCTGGTGTAATCCCAGCAGCTCCTGGTTGCATGTGTGTGTTCTTACAGGACAGAGGCTTTGTGTCCGACCAGCACCTCGGCCTGTAGACCTTTTCTCCAAGGCTGAAGGGTGGACTTTAAGCTGCAGTCTAGCAAGATGCCTCCACTTCCCTGCTCCCCACATCCTGACACAACAGAAGCACCACCTCATCCCAGCCCTGGTGTGATATCATGCCTGGAGTCTGGTCTCTGCAAGGCAAAGGGCACAAAGGGGCAAGGGAAGACTTGCTCGAGACCTCCTTCAGGCAGTCGCTTTTAATTGCAAATGGTGTGATTTTGAAAGAGGGGGAGGGAGAGCCCTTGCTCCAGGCTAGGGAGCAAGAGATTGAAAGCTTGCTGCGGTGGTCATCGGAGGTGAAGAATAAGTCATAAATGATCCAAGGGCAAAGGCCAAATATAGACTGATGGCTGCTTTGTTCCTGCAGCCTTGGGAAGGACCTTGGTGCTGCACTGTGCTGGAGGCGCCCTGGGCTTAACCCTTCCCTGCTCAGCCACACACAGAGGATTCCAGCAGTGGATGCTCTGTGCTGGGGTCTGGGTGCTGGCCTCCAGCCAGGCTGCTGGGTCCTGAATCTCATGGTAAATTCCTCAGAAGCTCCAATTCCTGCACTAAAGGCTTTGCTTTGGTCTGAGTGTTGGGTGGTCACAAGTCCCCAGGGTGACATTGTTTTGCCAGGACATGACCAGGATTTCCTTGTAACCTGGTGGGTCACATTCATTCTCTTATTTAGCTTCTCTTCTTCCCTGTTCCTTTTGTCAGCCTCTCCTTACACCAGCGTGCAGTACAGATATTCCCAAAAATCTTGCATGCAATCTTTCAGGCCACAAGCTGCTCTAGTTTTATGAAGAGACACCCTGTGACGTGGGAATGGTGTCCTCTGACAGAATCCCCCCGGCACCATCCTGGTCCTTTCCCCTGGGACATGGCACAATCCAGTGCCACTTGGGCTGGGACACTGCTGAGTGTGGCTTGGTGTCACCTGAACCATGGGGGTAACACCCCCCAGTGCCTCAGTTTATCCTTCTCCTCCATTTTACAGTTGGTAAAAGTTCTTCAGCACCTGGATTTGTGCATTCCTGAGGTGTAGGTCTGAGAAGGAGCAGATTTTACAGCCTGAGAGAGAAAGGATCCAATTCCATGCAGGTGCTAAAATCCATTTTACTGTACGTGCAAGCTGAGGCCCTTTCTCTGCTGGGAATTAAGTTAATTCTTATCTGCATGGGTTTTTTTGCTGTGGCAATTCCACTGTGGGTTATTTCGTACGAATTTCAACCCATTGATTTTTTTCTAGACCAAAATTATCTCGGCATCAGCTTCACCCAAGTTTAATGGAGGCGCACTAGGGAAAGGGAATGCTTTAGCCCATTATCTTCCAGGAGAGGCAGTGGCTGGATTTTCTCAGTTCCTTGCCAAGCAGACCAGAGGCTGGCTTCTTGCATGTTTAAAATAATACCAATAAAAAAAGCCCTTCCTGATGGGGGTCAGCAAGGGGGACAGCAGTGTGAGCGCACATTTGTTTCCCTCCCGTGCCTCGTGCTGCCGGGATGATTCTCGCGGAGCAGGAAAGCTCTGTAGGGAAAAACAAACGCACACCTCAGCCTGCTGCCGAGCCCCGGCACTCCGCGGCAGTCCTGTGCCCGGCATGCATTATTCCTGGAATCAAAGGGGGAATCGGCAGCAGGAATGTTTAACTGGAGCCTGTGATCCTCAGGTGTGACACCGGCCCCGCCGCAATGAGATGCACAGTCATGCTCTCTCCCAGACGCAGGGTTAAAGATTTGCTTGGGGCCAGTCAATAGCACGCACTGAGTATCTTCCTCAAGAATGTGTCTGCTCTTTTCCTGCCTCCAAGTAGCAGCACTTGAGTCTCAGTCCCCTACTTGAATCACTGCACTATCTCCACTTCATCAGAAACCAGAGTTGAGTCTTTGATGATTGTTGTGACTCACGGTGTCACAGAACTACTTACCCTGTGATTTCAACTTTAATCACTGATCCACTATCTATAGAGCTGCCTGTGGAACAGTTCAAATTGTAATTATAGGAAGCTCATCTGCTGCAAGCCACAAAGCAGGCTTTACCATATGCCTTTAAAGGTGAACTGATGTCATGATGAAATAACTGTGTTTTGCTGCAGATTGATACCACTGGCTGCGAAGTTAACATACAGCATGAAAGCTGTGACATTTTGCAAGCCCCGCTATCGCTCCCGAAGTCATGTTAACCTAACATTCCCTGTTGTTTTACAAGGGATCTGCGAGTAACTGGGAAGCGTCCTCAGCTGCCTAAGGATGGGGAGGGGATGTGGTACTGGGGGAACGAGCTGAGGTGGGTGATGGAGCTGTGCAGTGCTACCTGTGTAGCACAGACTCAAGAATATGGAGGTGTGTTTCTCCTTTGCCTCTCACCTGACCTTAACATTTATTTTGATCCCTTTTTTCCTGCTTTGAAAGGTATTTCCTAATTTTCTTTTCTGGAGTTGCTGCTGTGTCTATCTCAGAAACCTTTTCCTAGGGGATGTTTTCTGTTCCCCCTTGCCTGAGTCCTAAAAGCCCTGGCAAAGCTCTGCCCTGTGCTCGTTGTTTCCCAGTTTACTAATGGGAGTATTCATACTCTCTAAAGCTCAGTGGTCATACGAGGAGGACACAGAGGGCAGGACACAGGTGCAGGGAAGTGACTTGCCCAAAATCCTAATCAAAGTCCACACAAGGCTCTCTGCAGCACCTCAACTCCTCAGAAACCCAGGAGAGAATTCCAGAAGCCTGAGCAAAATCACCTTGCTCTGTACACGTGCCATAGGAAGCGTTATTTGCTTTCTCAACAGCGAGGTGGGAGCTGCAAGGCACAAGGCAGCAGAGCCCTCTTTTCCAAGGCTCTGTGAGGGAGCTGGGAATGGTCTCCCAGGCTTTTTCCAGCCGTGCAAAGTGCAGTGTTCAGGCTGAGACCTCTCCTTGTTCCTTGTACCTGCAGCCCCCAGTGTGAAGAGGAGCAGTGGAGATGGCAGAGTTTGCTGTGGAAGGTCTTTCAAAACCCTTCGAGAGCAGTGAGCAGTACTGAGCTGTCAGGGATGTGGCAGAGGTGGCTGCACCTCTAATTCTTTGTTCGCCTCCTCCTTCTTGCCAGATGTGGCTGCATTTCAGCAGTGACACGTTTGAAGGGACGTTTGGGAGCTGGAAGGATCTCTGAGTCCAGCCCAACCATCTCTCAGTAGATTCTCTGTCAGTTCTCTAATTAAACTTTTGCCATGAAGTAGGGAAATGAGATCTGCAAGTCCAAAGTTGGCAGCTCTTCATGACTCCTCCAACTCTCTGCCTGTGCTACTCTGCTGCTCTTTTCTCCTGCAACTGGCCACATAAAGATAAGTAAGGGAGATGGTTTTATTGCAAGCAGCTGGGGAAAATCACGTTGCTTCAGTTTCCATAAAATAGCCGAGCCTCAGCTTTTTTATCCTGCCCATTCGCACATCCACTATAAAAGGGACATCAGTTATAAACATTTCCTGTTTGTGCATACACTCTTCCAGTGCTTATGATGTATAGACTGACAAAAGGCTTAATGCTTTGAATATATAAAACACAAGGCCTGTGCAATGGAGGGTGACAGTTGCCCTTTAATGTTCTGCTTTTTAAAGATCAGGGTAGAGTTCAGAAAGCATAGTCATGAGGTTTAATGATTTAATGGGGACGACTGGGGAGCAAAAATAGTTACTACACCCTGGGGAAAAGTGGTTCCTCATACATATTACTTTAGCCTAATGGCCTATGAATGCTTCCTCTGTGGCATAGGAGGGTGTCACGGTACATAGACTCTATAATACTGAATGGGTTGATTAAATGCATATTAAACAATACTAAATTGGAAAAAAAAAGGCACCACCAACTGTATTTATTCTGTTCTTAGAAAATGTTGTTACTCATTCAATTTCATTTGTGATATTATTATAATTTTCCCCCCATTTCCTGCTCGTGGCAGAGTGAGGGAGCCAAGTGTAAACACCGGTGATGGATCGGCGGTGGCCGAGCTCTCGCCTCGCACTGGTTGGGGAGTGGGGAGAGGGGCTGGGCAGCCCCGGTGTGCTGGTGATGGCTGCAGGTGGCACCTTCTCAAAGTGCCAAACAAAGCATTTCTCTGGAAAATGGCTTTTTGCTTCGCCTCCACGCTAGGGCAGCTCCCTGCCCCGCGCTTCGTGCGCCGCGCTCGCTGTCCACCCTTGGGCCGCGGGCTTTGTGTGTGCTCTGTGTAACTCAGCAGTGTCACCTCCCTGGCACCCCATAAACGCTGGCTGATGTCACCAAACCCGAGTCCCAGGTGACTCGAGGAGTGGAATTGTTCATCCTCGCGGCACAGACGGGGCGAGGCAGCCCCGGTTCCGCGGCGCTCTCGGGCTTTGTTTGCGCTGCCTGCCCTGAACTCGGCTCTGGTGTCCCCTGTCCTTGGTAATGACAGTGCGCACCCTGCTCCACGGGAGCTGCCTGGGACAGAGGCAGCAAGGGCAACCAAGCCCTTCGTAGGCAGTTTTTGAGCAAATATAAACACTCCCTGCACCAGCACTTCCCACTGTGTTTTTAGGACAAAAAGACAAAAAAGGACATGAGCATTTGTGTTGTGTTCTGTTATGCTTCCCTGTTCCGAATATCTGTGCAAATTCACCATTTCTGGACAGACTGTTTTTCTTGCCACAACCTGTTAATATTTTATGAACTGCTAGAAATTATAACAAATCTTATTAAGTCTTGATATTTTTGGAAGTCACCTGACAGTTCTGCCCAGGTATTTCTATACCACAGCATTGTCTTGTGTTGGATATGTGTTAATTATCACCTGTATTTCATCTCTGACATGTATATTCCCTCCCAATTCTTGTTACCTTGATGAATGAAGAATCTTCTTTTCTACAGCCCTTGCACCAATGTGCATTTGCTCTTTTCTTTTTCCTTTTTACTGCTTCAATCAGTTGCTTTATTCTGCACTTTGTAGTTTCAAACACAATTTACAGTTCGCCACACTGCAGAAGTAGCTGGAGCACTGAGCAACCCCAAATTAAAGGGAGAGGAGAAATTGCCTTTGTAATAAGAATGGCAGTAGGGTTGCAACCAGCAGAAATAATCATTTGTCTGGAGGAAAAACAGCAGTGGGAAGGCGTGAGTGGAGGTTGTGTGTGTGTCATCTGGGGCTGTGGCATTTGTGGGACTCTTAGAGGCATCTTTTCCTCCTCTGTCGTTGAAGTCCTGCTGGTTTGATGAGAGCAGCGTTCAAATGTTTGCTCACAGCCCCTCTGTGAACTGCCCAGTGCGTCCTGGGAGTACATGAATATGAGAGCAAGGGTATTTGAGGGAATTTAATGGGTTTGAAATGACAATGTCATAGGCTGTGGCTCCAGCGATGGCTCTCAGGTGTCCACACCTCTTTCAGGCCTGGTCCTAGAAATTTGCTTTGTATTTCTTTATTTTGAGCTGGTTTTAGGCATGGAATCCCAGACTGGTTTGGGCTGGAAGGGACCAAAGATCATCTACTTCCAAACCCTGCCATGGGCAGGGACACCTCCCAAAAAAATCTAAAAAGCATTTTCCCTTCCTTTCCACGGCTGGAAGCTTCTGTTCTCCAGAGTCCTGAGCTCTGTCTCTGGTGATGCTCATTTGTCTTGGGCACCTGGCGATGCTGAGGAGGATCCTGAGCTCCAGAGGATGAGCTGCAGGAAGAGCCTCCTTTACTGCCCATGAAATCCCCTCCAACATAAACGCTGATCCCAGCAGCCAAGGAAAGGACCTTCTCTCCCCCTCCCAACAACTTCTTATTGATGGAAACATTTTATAAATAAACATCTCTAGGTAACATATTCCATAAAATATCTAATTATAGATTATTGGATTGAACATTTCTTGCTTCAATTAAGTGATAGTTTTTTCCCCTCAGGAAGCCAGCTCAATGCTCTTTCTGGGGAAATTATGTGTATTTATTCTATGTTCTATAGGCAGTGTCTTTTTATGTTGTTAATAAATAAACTACAGTGCAGTGCTTTACCCTAAGTAAAACTAATGCAGGTCAGGTTTTGCTTTTTTTTTTTTTTTTTTATTTTCCTGATCAAATCTCTCCTGTCTGGTGGTCTGCAGTCTTGGTACAGTGAACTTTGCAAGGAAGGAAATGAAGGGAAAAGGGAATGCAGAAAAATGCAAAATGGCTTGGAGAGCTGCATTCTTGTACCTCCCCCAGAGCAGATGCCTTTAGATATTAAAAAATTATTGAGCAAAAAAAGCTGAAAGCCCAGGATTCAGCACTGGTGTTGAATTTCAGCCCCATTCATCCTCTGGGCAGCTGTTGGAGGCTGTAGATCTGAGTTTGATTTGCACCACTGCCAAGTTGGCAACATTTTCTCAAAAATTTGAGACCCATTTCTCTAGCTCTGGGTCTGAACCCCCCCGAAATGGCTGGGCTTGGCTGGGTTTAAATCCAGGGCTCAGGCTTTGGCCCAGAGAAGGCCAGAGGAGCTGGGATGTGTGGCTTTGGTGTTTCCTGAAGGAGATGCTGTGGATCAAACATGCACCACCTCAAGGGCTATCTTGAGTTGGGAGGGTCCCATAGGGACCATTCATGTCCAAATGCTGAGTTTCAGAGCAGTTCTGTGGCAGAGCATGGAAAACCAGGTGTCACTGAGAACATGGTACCCGCGAGCCGCTCACTCTGTCATGGAATCATTTCTGTTGGAAAAGATTTCTAGGATCGAGTTCAGTCATTAACCCAGCACTGGCAAGGCCACCACTGAGCCGTGTTCCCGAGTGCCACACCTTTGAAACCTCTGCAGGGATGGGGACCCCACCACTCCATGGGCAGCCTGTGCCACTGCTTCACATCCTTCCAGTGGAGACATTTTCCATCCTTTCCCTGGGGAAGCTGCAGCTCAAGCTGAGCTGTCTGAAGGGACTTGAAACACGGCAGGCTGAGCTTGCAGGCTCCTCCTGGATTTGCGTGGAGTCCTTGAGATGGGCCAGCCTGGGATTTAGCCCTTGGCCACCTTCAGAGCAGAGCAGTGGAGGTGGCAGGAAGGTGTGAGAGTGGCTCTGAGCTCTTCTGCACCCTCATCCCAAGCAGAAGGGGAGCAAACCCCAATCAGGGAGCTGCTCCTTTCTCTTGCTCCCTTACCTGCCATTTTAAACAAATGCAAATTAAAACCCTCCATCGGGTTGGTTCATTCCCTTCCTTCATGTAACTGATGTTATTGGATTTTTATGCAGCACATTACACCCTGAGCCATGTCTTCTACTATTTTGCTTTCAAATTGTATCTCCTGCCATTTGTGTCACATTTAAAATGCTAACAGTATAGAATGTCATTTACAGAATCGGGGCGTTTGCTGCGGAAAATTAATTTGACTTATTCCTTCTGCCTGTTCCTATCTCCAGGCCAATATTATGCTACTCATTCTACAAGAGTAATACTTAATGAATAGGACTATTAATAATGTCAAGGTCCATGGGGGTCTTATGGGTAACGGATAGGCGTAGACTGTAAGGGGGCAGTCACCTGACTTCGGTTAATGTTCCATGAAAATATCAGGCAGTGCAATGTAATTATGGAGCAGAGGATAGTAAAAAAGGCAGGGAACTTGGAGTTTCTTAAATATTTTTTCAAATTAGTCAGTGCTTTTTTGGTAATTTACCTGGAACCTTTGCCAGACCAGGTGTGAAAGCTGTTTAATTCCAAAGGAAAAAAAACCAACAACTGGGTACCTAATCCATAAAGAGGGAATAAGGCAGAGGAGTTTGCAGTGCTAGGCAGGAATTGTGTGTGTTTGGTGGCATGTGTCTGTGTGTGTGATTCCTATGTGCACGAAACAGGAATGAGAGGAAAGGGGCTTTGCCTGTGGTTTGAGTTTGGCTTTTTTCACCTGTACATGTCTGGCATTTAAAAATAATTTAAAACTATTGGGGAAAACACAAAATTAATATTTATAATGGAAAAAAAAATTATGAGCAGAAGAAACAAAGCTCCTCTTCCTGCTATTTTTAGTGCTGCTAACTGTGAAAATCCCAGGCAGGATGGGATGACTGGAAGCACAGCCTGCCATGGACAGGCATGGCAGGGCAGTGCTCGTTCTTCTCCCCTGCTGTAAAGCTCGGCCCTGATTTCCAAGGAGCAGGTGAAAGGCTGGGAGAAGGGTTGGTGTTGTGCAGCAAAATCGCCTCCAGTCCACTGCCATCCTTTCCCAAGGAGTTAAATGTTTCCAGAGGCTGCCCGGGGGCTGAAATGGTATTGGAAAAACAGAGGTGGAGAGAAAACATCAGGTTTTCTCTCCATCTTTTCAAAAAGGTTTGGGGTTCTGTTTCCCTTGCCTGGTGTCCCAGGAGCTGCTGGTGCCTCGGCCATGGCCCAGGAAACCTCTCCCCCCTCCCTCCAGGCGTCACCCTCAGGAGACGCTGTGCCTGGCTGTGGCACCTGCGGGACACCGGACCTCACGGCACGGAGAGGGGATCTCGGGGTTTTTGACCCCAAGGCGTTTCTCTCTCCCACGGTTGATGGGACAGGGGCCAGCACACACGTGGAACAGGGACACCTTTCCCATAACAGCCTAGGCCAAGCCGAGTGCAGCACACTGGGCTCCCCCTTGGTTCCTCCTACTCCTCTTCATCCTCTCGCTGTTATTTTTTCCCCTCGAAGAAGCTTTATTCATTCCTGAGCGTGCCTTAATCCCGGCAGCATTAGGCAGCCCCAGTGTGGCTCTGTGCCTCACTAATTCCCACTATTAGGCCACCTGCTGGCACCTCCCGAATGGAGCCGGGTCCTGTCACAGCTCGCCATGAATAAACATGAAAGAGACAAATGAGGCAGGGCTGTGGCAGCTCCACAGCCGGAATTCCAGAGCCAGGGCTGCCAAAGGCAGTGCTCCACAGCCGGAATTCCAGAGCCAGGGCTGCCAAAGGCAGAGCTCCACAGCCGGAATTCCAGAGCCAGGGCTGCCAAAGGCAGTGCTCCACAGCCGGAATTCCAGAGCCAGGGCTGCCACAGGCAGTGCTCCACAGCCGTGCCGTGTCCCAGGGGCCTCCTGCTGGGGTGGCAGCTCCTCGGGGCTGCTTTGGGGCTGTTGGTTCGGCTGCAGAGCCTGGGCTCCTCTTCCCAGCACCCAAGAGCCCCAGCTGGAGTCAGACTGGCATAGCCACGCTTGGACTGGCAAAGCAAACGTGTTCTCCAGAAGCTTCTGGAGGTCCTGTAAGGCAAAGGCAGTTCACCACTTCCCAGGTCCTGCCAGCTCCATACCCAAAGGGACTCAGGTCTCTTCTCTTCCACTCTGGTCCACATTTAGGGCATGAGGGACCAGCTCAGCTGAAGGAAGGACTTGGAGAGGGATGGCGCAAAAAAATTGTAACTGCTGCTTCCTTTCTTTTTTTTTTCTGTTAAACTTCCTTCAATCAGAAAATTTAGTGTGGGACCAAATACTGAAGTCTTTTTAATGGTTCTTTGCAGGACGTTGGTGGGTTTAGTATTGATTTGTTAGAAACAAACAAACAAAAAAACCCATGGAAAAAACCTAACAGACAAAACACACAAATGAAACTCACCAAACATTGACTGAAAATTGAAATGAAGTTTACTTTGAAACTTTCCTGTGGTTGAAAAGCCTCGTTTTTGTGATACAGCTCTGGGAGGAAGGAAAGTGTCTCTGAGTGGAGAACTGGGTATCCAGGGATTTCTCTTGAACCTGCTCTGCTTTATTAGACAAATCAGATGATTCTCTAATGTTTCCCCTCGACTCTGGATGACTGCTGGGTGTAACAAGCCTCGTGTGTACATTTTTAAGGGACATCCCTGCTATTTTACCTATTCCACTTCAAAATGAGCACCCAGGTGTAGAGTAAAGGCTGGTCTGAGCTCCTGGAAGTGTTGGGAGCAGCAGCGTGGCGTGAGCAGCAGCCAGGGGTGTGTAGGTGAATGCTCTAAATCCCTGGATCACAGAAGCTCAGGGGCCATATCCACAAACCAACACAGCTCCTTTCCCTTCGACCCCCATCTTCTCCTGCCACTCTTTGATTTCTCCTCTTGCCTCAGATTTACAGCTACCTTGTCCAAATATATTACAGGAAATAAAGGATAAAATGCTTTAAAATCCTACCTTCCCAAGCCAGAGAACAGGCTTGGGTGAAAATAAACGAGCTGGTTTGTTATATTGCTCAGCCTCTGTCACGTGAAGGTGAGGCCTCCTTTTTTATTATTATTATTTTTTATTGCCACCCATTTGCCTTCATTATAATTTATTTGTTAATCCATGCTCCAGCTCATGAATTTTGCATTTGGGGAGGTGGAGGGAAAGGGGAGGGGGATTCAAAGCACCAAAAAAGATGCTGGCCCACTTAAAGGTGAAGGACACAGTTGGAGGGCAGGGCTGCCTCCCTGGCCTTCCATCATCCTTTTAAAAAGGCAAATATGCAGTCAGCAAAAAGAGAAAAAGGGGGGGGGGGAAGCCTAAAGACTTCCCAATTAATAATTACTCTGATGGCTTCAGTGGGATTCAGAACCTCACAGGTCAGAGAGGACAAATTCCAACCCCCTTTTCCTGAGCTCTTCTCCTCAGGTGAGCTGATGGCTTCGCTGCTGTGCTTCCATGTCCCCCATGCCAAGTTTCCTTCCTTCCTTTTCAGTTTTTTTTTTTTTTTTATGAGGCATCCTGAGTGTAAAAAATATGGCCTGCCTTTATGGTGCTCCAGCACGAATGAAGCTATAAAATTATGAACAGTTTTTATGATGGCTATTCAGGGGATGCTTTTATATTGATGGTGCACATGCTGTATCTATCTTTTTTTTCCCCTTTCTTTTTTGCGTCCCTCCTTTTCCCTAGAAAAGATGGCAGGATATGTGTGTGTGGGGGAAAGCTCTGGTGGGGGGGGGGCCTGTGTAACTATTTTTCATGCATTTAATATATTAATTATCCGGTAAATGCTCCCTGGGCTGTGCTTGGGATGCCGAAGAATGACAGCTTTTCAGCGAAGCTCCAAAGGCAGCCCATCAGCCCACAGTGTATTATGTCGGAGAGGTCAGGGTGGGGTTAATGTAACTTTTTATTTGCTGATTTTTCATAGATGGGAGCAAAGCTGGTAAGGGGAAAAAGAGAGAGAGAGACTGAAAAGAAGGTGCAAAAAGAGCAGAGATGATGGCAAGTCTGTTATGGCCCCCTCCTGCCTCCCAGCCCGCTCCAGAGGTTGATTATGCAAAGCAGGGAGATGCTCACAGCCTTCTTGGGATGCTCCTTCTCCAGGGGCTTCTCTGCAGGAAAGGGGACAAAATTCTGCCAGGGGAAAGTCTGTCCAAGAGCCAACAACAATGAGAAATCCCACGTGCAGTAACTAAACTCAAAGTAGATCATCTCTCCTCACTGAAAAGAGAGAGATCCAGGCAAAAAAAAGAAGTAGGAGATTTTGGCTGCTCAGAGGTTCACAAAGCCAAAGGTGAATCTGAACTGGCTGTCAGGGGATCCTGTTCCATTGGATTTTTGCCTCTGAGAGGGTGATGCTCTTGGCTCCAGTGGTACCTACAGGGACCTGAAGCCCTCTGAGGACAATTGCTCCTCCTGCCCCTGTGCCCTTCCCTCCCTTGCTGCTCCGGAGGTCTGGGGCAGCCCTGCTCTAACGGCTGCCTGGATCCAGTATTGATCTCGGAGGTAATAGGGGTTTAATTCTCATTTAAGAGGCCTGTAAATGATCTCAGGAAAGACACTTTAAAAAAAAATAATCATGCTATCTCAACCAAGGTGCACAAGCTAAAGAAATTTGAAACCACTTAAATCTTTTAGAAATCTTCTGGCAAAGTCTGCTGTGACTGAGCAGGAGGGTCTGTGCAGCTTTAGCATCTGCCCTGTCAGGCAGAGGTAGCTGCACACACAATGTGGTGCTGCTTTATTTCAGCTAATAAAGATAATCCTAGTGTTGCATATATTTGGGTTAGAAGTATATTTTGTGCCTGCAGTATCCATTTGAATGAGGGACGTGTGGAGGAAGGAAGGGAGTGTTCTTGTGTGTGCATTTACCCAGCACTGCTCCCATTACATCTGAATTGAGTACAATACGTCCCACTGAGTGTAATTACCACAGCTTTGTTCTTCTGGCTTTTCCATATTTTAACGCTCCAAACAATCCTAAATAAGTAGGATTGGGTTGTGTTGTGTTCTTTGGGAAGCTGAGCTTGTCTTGATCACCCTCCCCTCCTCATACCCCTGGGCTGTGGGGACCCACAAAGAAGAGATGGTCGCCAGTCATATCCACTGCAGCAACTTTTGTCTGTGTCACCAAGATAGGGATTTATTTTTCATATATGGCTTTAACTGGGAGCCTTTCCTAGTGGCCTGCAGCCTCCCAAACAAGGTTTATGGCTCAAGAGTAGACTATATCAACCTTTCTCCAATGAGCTGCTGATGTAAAAATGGGCCTGAACCAAAAGTCACGTATCGAAGCTTTTTCCCAAGTTATGGAAGGGTTGGAATTCTAAGGCAAAAGGTCTCATAAATGGGTTTTGCTGTGCAGCAGAAGCTGTGGGTGTTGGAGGATGGAGAGCAGAAATGATGTGGAATAAAGGGTAGGAAAAATCAGTGGCTGGAGCCCATGACCCGAAGTGCTCTGAACTGGTGGGAAATTCCCTCAGGGACTGGACACCAGTGTCAGTTCCTTGCAGAGGGCCACCAGGAGCTGTCAGCCTTTCTCCTGTGGTGTATTCTCTGCATGTAGAGCTTGGACACAGTGCTCAGCTTCCTTGGGCCTCCCAGCTCCATCCCAAGGCCTTTCTAGCCTGGAATTTGGCCGGATCCATTCCTTTGACAGGGACAGCCCAGGGAGAGGTGCTGCTCTAATAACCACAGCTCAGGAAGCTCCCAGCTCGCTTCCTCCCACGTTCTGCAGGAGAAATTACATTCTGTATTATATTTTTTCCATGTTAATATTACACATTTCAGAAATGTAAAATAAATAGAGCAGCAGTTGGCAGGTAATACAGGGCACACATAGAAACTTCAATAGGAACCTACAAAAAATTACAGTAACAGTGTGAACTTCTCTTGCCTGGCAGAAATTGTTTCTGTCAATATTTTTAATTTCAGCTCCTGGAAATGCAGCCTGACTGGGATGGAGAGCTGAGGTCTAAGCAGATGGTTATTAGCAAACTGATAAGCTTCTTCTGCAGCCAGATATCTGAGCACAGAAATCCTGGTGGCGATTTCTGCATGTTTTTCTGGGAAAACTTCTGCACATTTTAGAGTCACCTTGCTGACCAATTTATTTACCAGCTAAGAAATGTTTAGATAATTGTGCTTTATTGCAAAATAATGGTATCTAGAAAATAAAGGTAAAAGATAAAAAGCTGGATCTCCAAACTGCCAGAGGTCCCTCCCTTTATTTTCTTGAGGTGTCTGTCCCTTCTGAGCCCTCCAAAAGCTTGCTGTGGGAAGCCCTTACATGTTTTACTGAGTCAAGTATAAACAGAACAGTTTAAAAATTTATTTCACAAAATGATGCCTTTACTATTTATGGGCTGATGTCAGTGCTAAAACCCTGAAATGGACTGGAACCATAACTGAGGCCGAGTGACCTTTCCCCGTTCTGCTTCAGTAACTGCATCCACAGGGAAGAGCAGCTGAAACATCAGAGCTCAGTTTTGTTCCTCAAAGCTTTGGACGTTTCATGCAGGTGCAGAAATGGGAAGCGACAGGACGTGCCCCTGATTTTGGTTATTTTCTTTGCCTCCAGCTATTGTTTCCTTCCAGCAATTCCACGTGGCAGGAAATCTGTTTGTTCTCTGTCCATCCGTGCCAAAACCATCCTGAGCTGGGATCCAAATTCTCCTTGCTTCTCCAAACAAAGATCTATGCCACTGCCAAGCCTCAGCAAGGTCGGCAGTGCAGCAGCACCAGGAGCTGAGCAAGGATTTATGTTCCCAGCACAGAGAAGGAAAATCGGGGCAGGCTGAGAGCAGCTTCCCCCAGGGTCTGTGCAGCAGCTCCACAGGAGACTCCACGTGCTGTGATATCTGCTCCTATTGTGATGAGAGGGCTGTGAGTGAACCAGCTTTAACTCCAGCTTCAGGTGCTGTACAGGTATCAGTAAAACTCCTGGTGAATTTGGAGGTCTCAAGGAAGGCTGGATATAAAATGCTCTTCCATGGAGAAATGAGGGTGAGGAGCTGCGTGGTGTGTCGGTTGTAGGCTCTGGCCCCGTGGCTGTCTCAGGTGTCTGTGCCTCCTTTCCCCACCTCCAGCAACCATTGAACCAGGGATGGGGTGCACTGATTGCTTTGAAACTTAACCAGGTGCTTTGGCTGAGAACAAAACAGGGTCAGTGTGGCAGCCGCGCTGTCACCCCTCGGGGTCTGTCTGGAGATCACACAGCAGCCAAAACAGATCAGCTAAAACAGCAGGGGGACACAGAGCAGGTCCCCTCTGCCTTCTCTTGGTATCTGTGACACTGTAGGATGAGTTTGGGGGGAACTGAAAGCCCCTGGAAAGAGGAATCCTGTCGGGGCAGCCCGTGGGGAGCTGGTTCCCTGCTTGGGGGACGGAGGGGGCAGCTCTGGGGTGTCACAGCCCAGCTGCCCTGCAGCAGCTGACAGCCACCACCACCTCAGCCACGGGAGGAGTGCTGGACCGAGAGCTCTGACCTCATAAAACTGGATTGGAAATGCAGGCATGATTAACTTGCCATAGATTTATGTGGAATTAGTATGTGTTTCAACACTGGGGTTATAAATACAGGTTGCCCTCATCTAACCAGCCGGGCTTTACATAATTTCAGAAGGGTCCTCACAATGGCAGCTTTAAAATGACAAAGGAGGGAAGGAAGAGCTGAGCATGGCAGGTGCTGTATTAACTGCACCCCGAATCCTGCAGGAGAGTGAGGAGAGGGTGAGAGGATGTCAGTGCTGGGCACACCCTGTTCCACACGGTGCAGCTCAACTGCAGGGGCTGAAACCAGGCTGGGCACCACTGGAGACCCCAGCCCTGGAAGTGTCCAAGGCCAGGCTGGATGGGCCTTGGAGCACCCTGGGATAGTGGAAGGTGTCCCTGCCCCTGGCAGGGGGTTGGACTCAGTGACCTGTGCAGGTCCCTTCCAACCCAAACCACTCTGTGATTCTGCAAATCACTGCTGAGGGCTGTGGGCTGCAGAGGAAGGTGCTTCAGAGGGAAGGCTCGAGTCTCTTCACAGTCTGGCTCACAGGCCAGCACTGCTTTC
Source organism: Cnemophilus loriae (assembly GCA_013397755.1). Taxonomy (NCBI): domain Eukaryota; kingdom Metazoa; phylum Chordata; class Aves; order Passeriformes; family Corvidae; genus Cnemophilus; species Cnemophilus loriae. Next base: position 33,205 of record VZTF01004195.1, on the reverse strand, counting down.
CTTTTCCAAATAATCCTCAGCCTTAGAAGAATCATCCTTGGCATCCCCACACGACAGGTTGCCTCTCTGCAGAAGCTTTGTCTTGTGGTATGTTCAGGGGATGGTCCAAAAGCTGCCTTAGCTCTGGCTTGTGCTGCCACTGCAGCCACGTGCCAGGAAAGACCCGCTCAGACCGGGAGCAGAGGGTCAGGCTGGAGGGGGAATGGTGCTGCTGGTCACAGGAATGGTCGCAGGGTTATGGGGACCCGGGAGGTTTTCTCTGTTTTCCTCTCTTTCTTTTGGGTAGTGATTTTTCGAGCTTCTGAATCTCCCAGTAATTCATGTTTTAGGGCGAGTGCCAACCATCCAGACGAGCTGCGGATGAAGGATCTATTTTTGCTTTAGCATATTTTTAACCTCTTTTCTTTGTTGTTCCAAATGTATTCACGCCAGATTTAAAAACAAACAAACCCCACAAGGCGCCCGGTGAGACTTTTCCATTTGTTAATACTTGAAAGAAGCCTGCTGTGATACGGGGACCCTCTTGTTCTCTTGGGATGAGTTACCTGGGGAGCTGGGCAGGGACATGGCTGTCACCTGCCACCACGTGTGCTGCCCTCCCAGGGGGACCCCTCATCCTCCCTGGGCCAGGCTGCTCTCTGCCCCTCCTGGGGAGAAAGGCCAGCTACATCCCCCCCAACTAAAGGTATCTGAATAAACCTGCAAGAGCATCATTTAAAATTCTAATTGCTAAAACACACAGCTTTCCAACCTGTTCGCAATTTGTGGCAGACTCAGCTGTGGGGTGTTGGTTTTGCTCTTTCACAGCACCCTGAGCTGCAAGAAATCTGAACAGCGGTCTGGGGATATCTTTATAAACTGTTACTGCTTCTTGAGCGCTCAAAATATATTTTTCTGGCATAATATCCATGTAGGTATCACATAGTGCATGTAGAGCTTCCTTCAGTGTGTATGTTGGTGTATGAACAGCTGTGTAACTGTACACACACAGAATATCCTAGGCCTTGATTGTCTCCTGTGTGTCACTTACAGCATGAGCAGCGCAATTTGACTCTGTTAGGATATCTGTTGGTAAAATGAACATTAGGGATGCAGTGTGGGTTTAATTTTTCTCATTACTTGCGTTCCCTCCATCGTTACTCAGTTATGTAACCACAGATGTCACCGGGATTTCTGTGTGTTCCTTGTTTCAATCCGAGCAAACACCGGCATCGCCCCCACCAGTGCCCTGAACCTGCAGCTCCTGAGAGCTGCGGGGGGCAGGCAGGTGAGGGGAGGAGAGGAGTGGTCAGTAAAATCCAGACTATTACTGAAAATAATCAGGAGCAGTTGGCAACCCTGCTCCTGCATATTCGCCAAGTGCTCGGTGATTCAGCCCCTCTCCATTTTCAGGCCAGCGCGGCCGTCACTCTGAATTATTTTCAGTGAGCACTTCTATATCTCATGTCAGTTCCCAGTTCGAACCCATCACCGAGTGTCGAGGCTGCGACGTGCCGTCCATGCCGATGAGCAGCCCCCCTCCCCTGCTTTGCTATTAACCTTTCCTTTTACCAGAGTTACCCCTTTGTCCTGCTGCAGTTTGCAGTGCCTGATAGAAGCAGCTGCCTGTGGCCAAACGAACATCACATTTACATTTTCTTTCTTGAACCGAGGAGTGAGACGCGGAATTGCAGTAAATGATCTCCCCTTTCTCTTTTTTGCCTCCCCCCCAATCGTCTTTAATGCATTGCCTAGAAATCTATTTCTTATCTAATTTTACTGGACGGATCAACAGGGCTGAGAATGTAACCCTTTGTCATCTATGGAAATCTTTTTATCCCATAAAAATGATTAGATTTGATGCAATTAGGATTATGAGGAGGTGGGGGGAGCCTGAGACATTGTGCCTTGTCTACTGCTGGCTGCTGACACATTAACAGCCTGTTTATTAACTGCTTCACATTTGGGCTACGAGCAGTGCATTCTTATGCCTGATAAGCCCAGCACGTGCCCGATAGGAAATGGGAGCCTCACTTTTTCGGCTGGCCCCCTCCCACCTTTCTGCATATGAATCCAGGAGGAGGGATTTCACTGGGAACAAAACCTCTGCAGCGGGAGAAATGCACATTTCCATTCGCCACTTCTCCAAGTGTGGCTGGTGCTTGCTTCTGCTGTAGCAGGGAATGTGTGACAGTGGAGCCGCTCCTCTCCCTCCCTGCCCACTTTGTACCACAGAATCGTAGAGTGGTTTGGGTTGAAAGGGTCTTTCAAGACCATCTGGTTCCAACCTCCTGCCAGGGGCAGGGACACCTTCCACTAGACCAGGCTGCTCATTCCTTTGGATGGGCTTGAGGGGGTTTGCACCAGAGGCAAACATTTGTGTGTTCCGTTCCTCATTACCAGAGCTGGGGCTGAGTTCCTCATCCTCTTCTACCACTGGGACTTGGCTACGCCTTCAGCTCGGACCTGTTCTTGGGGGAATTAAGATTTTAGCTTTGTGAGGTAGTCTCTGGTGCTGCCAGAGAGAGAATACGTATGGGTTACGTCCCAAAACATTTACAAGCACTCCTTCCACATCCCTTTGGCTGCTTGTGTGCCTTCCCTGGGCTCTCAGAAGGTGTGCAAGGCTCTGACCTGGCACGGACACCAGTGGGTGCCTCAGCACCCAGAGCAGGATGGCACTGGAACAGAGAAGGGCAAATCCCTCCTGGTTCCATGGGAAAACCCAGGGAGGCTCATGCTGAGCTCAGGAGGTGTTTTTGTACTGCCAAGTGTCCCTGTGTGTGCTGGTCACTGCTCCTGCTGCCCCCTCTGGCCCTGGAGCTGCCCAGGCTCTGAGGGGCACCCATGGACATCCTCTTGTTACACTCCTTTACGTGCAGCTTTTCAAAGGTTGGTCCTCTGTCTTCACAGGAGGAAAATTTATTCCTCAACTTCCGGGTTTGTGAATAACAACTTCTGGCTGGGAGAGAACAGGATCTGACTGTGAGTGATACAGGGCTCAAAGAAAAATTTTACATAAAAACAAAGGAATAGATTTACTGCATGTCCCAGAACTTGATAACAATGCTAAATAAATCTGATCTTGCACAAACTTTGCGCGTAGGCTTCCCCTGTGAGCAGCATCTCCCTGTGAGAAGCACAAAGCTACGTGGGGATGTTAAAGCGCTTCTCTGACACAAGTCAAAGGCCAAAATCCAGCCTTTGTTTCTCTTGATTGCCAGCACAGTGAGAATATTTAATTTCCAAATATCCCTGTGCCTCTTAATAGCAATTTTCCCCAGTTTTGTTTGCAGATCACAAACACCCTCACGAGGGCATCACTCCCCACCCCGCTCCTCTCTGCCTGTGCTGCTCATCTGCCTTTAATTGCGTCCTGTTTCATGGCTGTAAGTGGCTAAAAATAACTTCAGGAGTAAGTTTAGGCGCGGCAGCTGCACACACCCCTCTGTGTCACGCTGTGCCCGCCGTGACAATGGGATCCCAGCAGTTGGCAGGGCCCTGCTGTGGGGATGCCAGCGTGGGGACAGCTGCTGAGCCGGGCTGGCAGCGCCCGTGCCAGCAGCAGCCCTGACAGGGCTCGGGACATTCCTGCTGCAGCCTGCCAGGGAAACACGGTGTCACAGTTCAGTCCCTGCAAGGATTTGGTTTGAAACTGTTCTTGTTTAACGACTTCCCTTTAAAAATCGGCTTTGGGGAGATCTGCCAGCCCAAAGCTCTGTCTGTCCCAAGCCTGGATGTGTTTGTGTGTCTTATGCTGAGGTTTTGCAGTGTTTTAGTGGCAGAAGAGGACACAGATGACTTTTATTCTAGTAAAGGAGGTGGAATATTGGCTCTTGCCTTTTTGTCAGTGACTAGAGGAAAGTGAGGCTGGCTCAGCTCCTTCCTGCTGTGGGAATACAACCATCCCCAGGCTTTTCTATTAACTGGATAAGGCCTGTGCAGTCCTGGGTTAAGCCTGATTCATGATCAATTCTCCTTTCTCTCCTCCTCCCTCTTCTTCCTTTCTTGTGTTTTTTTCACTGTGAGCTGGAGAGGCTGGACAATGGTAAATCTCCCCCGTTCCCTTGAACCGAAGGCAGGGAGCCCAGCAGCCTTTGTGAGCACCTCAGAGCCCAGGCAGTGACCTTGCAGTTTGGCTCCAGCTCGCCTCTGCATCCCAGCAAAGCCGTGGGATGGGGGACGAGCATGTGGAGGAGCTGATGCTTCTGAGCCTTCTTCCTGGAGAGAGAAACAGCCCCTCATCCCCAGGAGCAGAGCAGTGTCCCCTGTCAGGCAGTGACCGAGACCTCGGCAGCTTTAGCACGGGGGCACATTTGGTGATTTACAACTCCCGGGCAGCCTCGGCAGCGCTTCCACAGCCACTCCTTGTGCTCCAGACAGATAAGCCCAAATCCCTCATTTGAAATGCCAGCAGCAAGACCCTTGAAGAGTTTATGCAAGGTCTTTCCATCTCTCCTGCCCTGCTGCAGCTCCTTTCCCTCCGGGGAAGGTGAAGGCCCAGCCTAAAGACACCTCGCGTTCTAAATGTGCCAATGTTGTGCCTCCCCCCTTGACTTCCAATTGAAAAAGATTACAAATAATGTTAAATAATATAGTTTATAACCTCAGGGCTGTTTTCAAACGCGTATAGACCAGTTGTCAACAGGCAGAGAGGAAGGGAAGGGAAATTATAGGCTGCACAAAAGAGGAAAGTAAAAGTGAAAGCTCCATAAAAGAAAGTGGAACTATTATGGAGCAAAATGCCAACTCATTACAAAACAGCCAAATAAGAGAGAAATACAGCTTTACCCGTAATAGCAGTTTACAAGGGAACATTGTATTGCAACATAACGGTGGTGCTATAATTTGCTCTAACAACTCCAATTATGCCTTTTATTGATTTGGCAACACATTTAATAGGAGTAGCCACACCTCTTGTGTTACAAATCATTAAAGGTGTTGAACAGTGTAATTTTAAAATTGTCCTTCTCCTACAGATGTCAGTGTGACAGCATAATTTCCCCTGATTTCTGCTATGTAAACAGTGCGTTACAGTAATTTCCCCCTTACAAAGCAGAAATGTTGTCAGCCTGGGTTTTTTTGTGCAGAAACATCCATTTAATATTTTCCCCCCAGTCTATTCTCCTAATTGCTGGGTTTTTTTCCCTTTTCCCTCTTTCTGTCTTTTTTTTTTTTTTTTAACTTATCTGTGGAAAATAAACATGCTGATTTGCCATCTTCTACAGCAACCTTAATTGCTACTTAAATCTTCAATATGCACTTAATATTGGGGAGGTAAAACCCTTTTAGTTCAATCCTGTTCCACTTCACTCAAGTAGTGTTTCAGAGCTGGTTAAAAGTCGTGTATCTCCCGGCAGCAATTTTGAGAGGTGATTCCAGCACCAGTTTCCTTGCAAAACTCAGAAAGTGCAATGGAAAAGAATCAAAACTTTTTTGTTTTTGTATTCTTTGCCACAAAGGGTGTAAATTTTGTGCAGGAATTGAGGAGAAACCCCTCTTATGCTCAAGTGGCAGGGGGTTTGAACAAGATGGTCTTTAAGATCCCTTCCAACCCAAACCATGAGTCTATGATTCAAAATAAGCATTTGGAGAGACACAAGGCTGGGCTCAGTCGCCAGCTCTGCCTTCCCTAGACCCGGAACAAAAGCTTGGTGTTAGGAAAAGCAGGACAAGAGGTATGACAAGCCAGGTTCTGACGTTCTCACTGCTGAAAAGCCAAAGTGGTGTTTATTGTGCTGGTGGTTTGAGGGTCTGGCTAAGCTTTGCAGGGACCTTTTCCCCTGGCCTTTGCTCCTGGAGCGGGGGGTGATCCGGGAGCTGCCTCCAGCTCCATCGGCCCATCATTCCCAAGGCAGGGCTCGCGGGGACCCGGCAGACAAAGAATGTGTTTCCCCCTCTCTCTTCAAGCACATGCAGGCGCTGACGTGTGTAAATGAACCTGACAGGCTCTCTGAAAAACAAATAGAGGCCACCAACCAAGCTTTTGGCACGCCAACACGCCACATGTTTACACCAAAAGTGCCACGCTGCCCTGCGCGCCCGCTCCCAGCGCCTGGCCCCGGGCAGCCGCCGCGCGGGGCCCGTCTGCGTTTGTCTGGCTCCAGCAAACTGTCTCATTGACAGCTGTGTGGGGAAGCGGGAGGGGGCACGGCAAGGAGCGATGAAAATCCCCCAAGCCTGAGGACGGTGACATTTTTCACGCCGAAGTGAGTAAAGCAGCTCCGTGTCCCGCTGCCAGGGCTGACCCCCGGCCCTGCCCATCTGGCAGCCCCAGAACAAAGCGCGGTGAGACGGCGTTCCCGGCACCAGGGATGGGCAGCCGGGGCTGCCGGAGCCTCTCCGGGGCATTTCACACCCACGCGTGTCCCTGGGTGCCAGACAGAGCTGCCAGGCTCTGCCCTTCCCCACCTCTGGATGTTGATTTGGGTTCAGGCAGGTGTGTGTGAACATCCCGGTGGTGACAGCTGTGGCGGTGGGAGAGATGTCCCAGCAGTTGGACAAGGGACCTGCAGCCACCACCACTGTGAGGAGACTGACCCTCACCCACAGGCCTCGCTCTGCTGTCCCCAGGTGTGGCCGTGCAGGGCTGGCTGGGTGTCCCCAGCTCGGCACGGAGAAGGTTTTGGTTGTGGGCCATGGCAGCCGTGCGTGGCTCGGGGCTGGGACAGCGGGCACGGAAACACTTCCACATCTGGAAGGCTTTGCCGCCAAGAGGGCTGGACTGCAGCAGGCACTGCCAAGCAGTCTGCAGGTGCATGGAGGAAAACAATGCTGGCGTTTGCCAGACAAACTCCCTGGAATTACCACCCGTGCCTCGTGCTTGTGTATTAAAGCGGAAGCCAGAGCTTCGACTCCAATGGAATCTGGGCAAATAATTAACTAAGAGTGACTTTATTGGATTAATTTAAGCTTGTTTGTGGAAATTTGGTGAGCAAAGCCACTCTCGGTTTTCTCAGATGTGTAAATGCATTGCTAAACAACTCCTGGGAGAGGGCTGGGGCGGCAGTGGAGCGTCACGTGTGGGTCACGGCGACCATTCCACGGAACAGGAGCAGGGTCAGGTTTCTGGCACCAGCACCGCATTTCTGTCAGTTAAAAATAGCTTTTTTCCAAAAGTTCTCCACAGATCCTTGTACAAAGCACTCTGCTCATGCAAATGTCCATTGGGGGAAAGGACCGGTGGGAAAAGCGTTAGTGAGGACTGGAGGAAACTGTTGGCAAATGAGGAGGTGCAAGGTGTGAGTGCAGCAGGAGGGGAGGACGGGGGCAGCCACAGGGACTCGGTGCGTGCTGCCATCTCATCCCTCTGCTTCCAGAGAGCCTTGGCTCATCCCAGGATTCCCAACGAGCAGAAAAGCAGCTGAGCCTCTGGCTGCTGAGCCCGCTGCAGGTGAAGGAGCTGGAGGAGGGAGCAGTGTGTTTTGAAGAGCTGAAAGCAGAGGAGCTGTGGAGCTGCCTGGTGTATCTGGTGTGGGATATGGGGACGGGGGCACCGAGCAGATGAATAATTTTCCTGGGAAGGCAGTGGCAAAATTAAAACACAACTCTCCAAAGGCATTAAACTATTGCTTCTTCCAAGAAGTTTGGCTGTGCTAAAAAAGCCGAATACAATGGGCTTTCACCCCTTTTAGTGAACAACACGTGCAGCCCCTGGGGCCCCGCGGTGGCTTTGTGAGGCAGAGCCAGCCGGGTCCTGCAGGGACAGACGTGGGAAACCGGGAAACGGCAGCGTGGCTGTGCTGGGACCGGGCTGACGTGGGGCTCCGAGCAGGATTTAACTCTCAGCTTTTCTGGGCAGGAAATTTGTTTTGCTAGAACTAATCATTCGCATGCATTTTTCATTAGTGTTATTATCCCAAAGAAAGGCTGCAGTAAAGCACTCAGATATTTGTTACCTCTGGGGGAATTTTACAAAGGGAGAAGGAAGGAGGGGAGCAGACCTGAATGGCAGCTCCTGTTGGTATTCTGCTGTGGTGCCTCCAAACTGATCTACCCAATCAGTTCAGACTTAATGCCAAAGCCTGCTCAAATATACAAATCATCTGGAAACATTTCAGAGGCTTTATATAGCTTGGTTTGCCTAAGTCTTGTCTGGATGGAAATTGGGAATCTAAAAATAGCTCCTGGTTTATACTGTTAATAGTTTAACTGTTAATAGTGAGAATTATTGCCTGTGCCAGGTCCCTGGATGTTGCCCAGGCTGGTGTGGGATGTGCCAGGTGTGTGCAGGCCCAAAGGGAGGCTGGAGGTCTCTTCTGTGGCTGCTTTAAGGTCCCTTCCAACCCAAAGCACCCTGTGATTCTGAGCATCTCTGATCCAAGGCACGTGGGTGCTGAGTGGGGGGGATCTGCCGTGGGGTGATAAATTGGAAGAACATGATCTGCTGGCTCTGGATATGGAATTCCCAGGGCTCTGGCACCGCTGGCCTCCTGCAGCACTTTCTGCAGGTGCTGTGGAAACACGAGCACTGAAGGCTGCAGGGAGGTCCCCAGAAGGGGAGAGGAGGCAATGGATGCACAGCAGTTTCTTTATAAATGTATAGCACAGCAGAGATAATTTAAAAATAAGAAAAAAGTCTCTTGGCTTAGTGAGGAATCTTTACCTCAGCTTGGATATAAAACAAATTAACTGTGATGTAAACAGGAGGTTGGAGAGGCTGCGGCTGTGATTGCTGGTGGAAGGATATCGAAAGTAGGGTGATTCCTCTTTCATAATGATTTTGGTTCCATTTAAGTTGGAGATCAGATGCTCCCCAGTAAAGATATAAATTATAAAGGCACTAAACTTCAGTACCAATAAGTTCCCCAAATTTATTTGCATTTGTTATCTGGCAGTTTCATTTACAGTGAAGAAACTTTCACTGTGGATCAGATCTTTTTAATATTTCCTCATAACTTCCCAGTGACAATCAGTTTTTCCATTAGGAGAGATCAGACACATAAGTAATACTGAGAGAGCTACATGAATACCAAGTCATTCATTAGGAGCAATGCCACTGCCATGAATGCTGAGTGAATAGACTGTGAGGGGACACTGAAAATTAAAGGTTATTCTGGGTTCATTAACTTCTGCACTCCTTTCTAAAACAAAACCTGGGGTGAGAGCAGCCTTTGACTCCTAAACGGGATCTCCTTGTTCCCTAATTTAAAAAATATTAACATCATTTAACTGTTTCCCCTCTCTGCTTAATATGTGCAAGGAAAGAAGTGTTTGAATTAATGCTGGTGGAAGCGACGAACAGACAGAACCGTGTGTGTGGACGTGGCTCTGCTTTGCTTTGCTTTGCTTTCACTTTCACATTATTTGCTCTAAATGCCCATCTTGGTTCTCAAACAAGGATCCTGGGCACCGTATCCTAATCCCTCTCTTGACCTCCTGGAAGCGTTTAAAACCAACCTACAGCACTCTATAGGGGACAGCGGTCAGACTAATGCGGCCTTTAATATCTCATCATAGTTGGATAACACGGCCTCAGTATTGAAATACAATGTTTTTAACTGAAACACACTTCGCCTGCTCTCTGCTCTCACACTTAACCAAACAGGCAGAATCCCTCTCCTCGGAGCAGTGGATAAGGCTATTTCAAACAGTGTCTCTAAAGCCCTTGGTAATTCCTGGATGGAGATATGAGAGAGCAGCTCTCAGCAGCTCACTCTAAAGCCAGCAATAATATTTCTTCCTTACAGAGTCTTATGTTCCTACTATTTTATTCTGATTTTCTGTTTGTGTACGCAGGCTGCCTTTAGTCAAACAAAAGAAGTGGTGTGGTACCAGCGGCAGTTTGTCTCTGCTGCAGTCTCAAAGGCAGCAGATGCCACGGGGCTGCTCTGTGACTGGGGGGTGTTGGAGCCTGCAGAGAAAATGTCCTTTGGGTGGCCAGAGTGAGCAAACTGCCCCTGGGCTGTTTCCATCCCAGGCACCCCAACATAGGTTTGCTTTCCTGGGCTGTTTTTTTAAGGTTTGGGTTGGAAGGGACCTTACAGCTCCTCTCGTTCCAACCCTCCCACCATGGGCTGGGGCACCTTCTGCTAGCCCAGGCTGCTCAGGGCCATATCCAACCTGGCCTCGGACATTTCCATTTGTCCAGTAACTGTCACTCACATGGGAGTGATCCCTCGATGAGTGATGTGTGATGGGTTAAGGACCAAGAGACAAAAATGGAGCTTTGTGTGTGGATTGTTACATGGGAGGAGCGCTGCACAGTCCAGCCCGTGATTGCTTCGTTCAGTTATTAATCCCAGGCAATTATTACCTCACGTTCTTGGGGTTATAACTGCAGGTGATTCCATCCCTTTGGTGATGGAGAAGAGTGACTGAGTCACCAGAGAGGAGCTTTAGTTTGGAGGTGAGGAGAAGAGGTCCTGTGTTTTTTTCTGGATTTTTTTGGTTTAGTTGTGCTCGTTGCTGTGGTTGCAGAGCAGGAGTGAGTGAACACCCTGGGCTGGTTTGTCCTTCTTATCCAGTCTCCACAGCTTAAACGTTGATTGAGGAAAGCTCCAGAGCTGTCTGCCTCCGCCTCCCTCCAGCACAGTGTTAAGCACATCCCTAAGTTCATGTGTCCAGCCAGCCTCCAGCTGGGAAAGCCCGAAATGTGGTGACCCGGACGAGGTCGGAGCTCCTTCCAAGCTCCGTCCCACCATTCCCAAGGGTCTGAGAGTCTCCCCCACCCTCCTCCCAAGCAGGTGGAGGAGCCCCCTGGCCAGCCCCATCCACGGCGTGGCTCCCACCTCACTCTGCACAGGAATTCCCGGCTTCCCAAGCCATGGACCTCCCGACTCTGCTGCGTGGCCGGGAGCGAGGCACAGCCGTGTTGTACTTTTGTTACCGAGCCCGAATCCGTGTTCCTGCAGGGAAGGGCGAGAAGCCTCACGTCTCGTTTTATTTTTCCTCCCTTTCCCTACATGAGTTAATCTGTTTAGCTCTTTAACCTGTGAGCCGGAGGAATTCTCAGCCAGCGACAATGGGAAGCTTTTGAGCTGGGGATGAGGGAGGTGGAGAGTAGAGAGGCTGGGGAAAACGTCTGGGAGGTGGGGCTGGCTGGCGAGATAAAATATCCTCCCGAATTTCGGGCTGGAAAATCGTGCTGATGGTGGAAGGCGAGAGGTTAAATTGAGGCAGAAAAGTTTGTGTCAGCCCTTTTTCTGATTTTTCCCTTCTGCAGCCGCCACCTCCTCTCCTCTCGTTTCTCCCCCGCCCCGCTGTACCGTACCCCCTCCCCGGCTGGGAAGAGGGAGGTTTGCTGGCTTTGTATTTTAACTGTAGCAAAAAGATTAAATTGTTTACGAGCTGCGAGCCCCGGCTGCCTGGATGAGCTGGGAGAGACAAAGATAGACAGTCTAATTCTCCGGTGTACTTTGTGCTTCCGTCCCCCTGCGCTGCCACTAATTCTTTTATCTGGCCCCAACACTCCAGGCATTATGTNAAAAAAAGGAAAAACCTAAAAAAAAAATCCTAACTGAAGCAGGCAAAATTACTGTTCTCTGCGCCTTACCTCTGATAACAATCTCTTGAATACTGATTACTTTTTTTTCCCCCAACACAAAGCGACCAACACAAGTTGGTCTTTAACCCTTTATCTTTAGCAAGCAGAAAGACACGAGGAACATCTTACTCAGTTGGAAAAAAAAATAGCATACAGAAGAATTACTGTTATCTCCTAGCCAGAAGAGGAACAGCAGAGATAAGAAAAGCCTGAAGAATTAAAAGGAACGTTGCATTTGGGCTGTAAATTCGTGCTGAAGCTGGTTCTATTTGTCTGTCACTAGGGTTCATAATTTTTCGAGGTTGTTTTGATAGACTTATTGTGAAGACTGCATAGAAAACTCATCAGCATTTGTTGCCTCTGAGCATTATTGTCAGTGGTAACCGCATGGTTATAGACTGGAGGAAGATAATGGTTGAAGTATAAAGGAGATAAAGGCAAAACCTCTTCTCATTAAGGGCTATCTCCACCTCTGCAGACTCTACAGTATTGAGTGACTGGCGCTGGTGCATTGGGCATAAATTATAGCAAAAAAACTAAAGGCAGCATCATTATTTCGAAAAAGTTATAATGACATGCCACGGGCTTAAGACCTATTTACACCAAAGAGGGACAATAAATACAGAGGGAGCTCAGTGTGGAGTGACCAGCGCTGCCTCCCTATCGATTGTACCCCTGCACATCTGTCTGCAGGGAGGCTGCTCTGAAAGGGGCCACATCCACCCTCCACTGCACCTGCACACCCCAGAGCCCACTGATGGAGCCAGGGAGGGGACCTCCGGGGGCAAAAATGTCCTTTTGGGTTGAGTTTTAACTTCTAATTTGGAAAACCCCACCGTGGCCAGAGCTTCCCCTGCAGGTTTGTGCAGTGGAGTCACCTAAAGGGGTGAGGCAGGGCTGTGGGAGCCTGTCCATGCAGGTGGTGGTGTCTTCATGAGCGCCGTTGCATTGCTGCCCTGCCCTTCCCATGTATTTTTTCCAGGTTGCTGTTCTGCAAAGGGATAAAGTCTCCTTTCCATTGCTCTTTCTGGGTGCTGCTCTTTTCCCTTTTCCATCCTCAGGTGCCTATGGTTTGATCTCTTTATCTTCAGTGTGGTGGGGGAAGAATTATGTTCAAATTCGAGCCAGGTCCACAGCAGATAAAGCACACTCCTAAAGTTGTTTTTATTGGGCAGGACTGTAAAGAACACTCTGTACACCTGCAACGCTGGTTATCTGGAGCTTTCACAGGTGCTTTCTAAATTGGAATGAGTTTCCAGTGCCCCTCTGAGGAGGAGGATTTTTTGCACTTGGAGAAACTGAGGCCCAGAAGAGGCTGGGTGAGGCTGGGAAGGTTTGCTGGCAGCGCTTGCCTTGCCTGGACCCAGAGCCCTGCTGTAATCACCAACCCAAGTGCCTTTCTAGTGATTGTGCTGGATTAGTGGCCCCAGAGGCTCCTAATCTGCTCTCCATATGGCACATGGAGGGTGAGGATGCACCCGCTGCTCTCCCATTGTGTTTCAAGGCTGATTAGAGGGGAAGGTCCCCCGGGATCCAACCCGGGCTGGTATCCCCAGCCCATTCAGTTTAGATTTGCTGCTGCAGGGCCCAAAGGATGCAGCTGCTCTTGCTGCTTCCCTCTCTCTCCATGCCATGGACCATGCAGGGCTGTCACCTGTGGGTCACAGCCCACTCAACGCACTTGTGACATTGTGACATTCAGACAAATCTTCCGTTGTCATGGAATCTCAGAATCCCAGAGTGGTTTGGGTTGAAGAGGCCTTAAAGCTCATCTTGTTTCATCCCCTGCCATGAGCACATCTTCCACTGTCCCAGGGTGCTCCAAGCCCTGTTCAACCTGGCCTTGGGCACTTCCAGGGATGGGGCAGCCACAGCTGCTCTGGGCACCCTGTGCCAGGGCCTCACCACACTCACAGGGAGGAATTTTTCCCTAATATCCATCTAATCCTGCCCTCTGGCAGTGTGAAGCCATTCCCCCTTGTCCTGTCATCCATGTTCTTGTAAATAGTCTCTCTCCATCTTTCTTGTGGGCTCCGTCTAGGTGGCCACACTTAGGCCACCCAAAGCCTTCTCTTGTCCAGGCTGAACATTCCCAGTTCTCCCAGCCTTTCCCCGCTGTGTGAGGGGGCAGAGGTGCTCTGCACCGTCCTGACAAAGCCTCTCACACCGCAGGGAGGCAAGGGTGTCCCTGCCGTCCCTCCCGCTGTGCCTGGAAGGAGACGGACAGACACTCTGGTATTTGTTGTTTAATCGGGTGCGATCCAGCAGATGCCTGGCAGGGTATTGGCTCCATCCATAATTCTGGGAGAAGATTGTGAGGAAACGTGAATTCTGGTTTCATTCCTGAGGCTGCCCGTGACAGAGTGCCCAGTCTGCAGGGAGATAAGGGCAGCAATAAGGCTGTTGCACTTGATTTGGAGGTTGTTCTGCTGTTGCCACCAACTTATTGATAATTTTGAGCTTCACTACAAATCAAGGCAGGCCCAGGAGTTGGTTGTGGATATCCAGTCTGTGTTCCTGGCTTCAGCTTTGTAACTGGCACTGAAATGAGACTGTGGCTTTGGTCTGCAGCTCTAAAGCAAAGTTGTGCCAGCTCTTGCTGACACACGTGGGGGTGAAGCAAAGGGGAGGTGGAAGGTTTGCTCTGGTTTGGGGGCACTGACAGGGTGGGGCACTGCAGGTGCTGGCAGTGAAGCTGGTGGGATCAGGGCCGTAAGGAGGCCAGTGGGGCACGTTCCCACCGCTGGAGGAGGCAGATGTGCAGTTCCATGGGGTTCAGGCGTTTGGGTGAGAACTCAGGGAAGCTGAGGAATTTCCTTGCAGTGCCTTTGCCAGGGTGATTGGCAGCCGGCAGGGAGGAGGTTGCTCTGCAGATGCAATGTTTGTGTCTCTGTCCTGAGTGGGCTTTCCAGATTGGTGATAACCCCGGGACTGGCTGAGGAAATGTCACTCTAAATACAGGTATCGACCTCAATAGAAATATTTTCATTTTACAGTGTGAAATGCCAGCAACGTTATCTACCTGATGGCTCACAGATTATAATGTCTGTTCCTTCCCAACACAGGTACAAGCCTTCCATTCAGGCTTACAATAAATACAGACATGGGTTGCAGTAATATTTCATTTTTGATGGCATAGCCATGGGTTTTGATTATATAAATCAGGCTTTAGAAGAGGAATACAGCTTTGTGACTGACTGAATAAATAAGTAAATGCAAATGTAAAAGTCCTTACAAATAATAATAATAATAATAATAATCATGATAATAAGCCCCACAGCTTTCGAATGGACATTCAGGATCAACTAGAAAACATTGCACTCTTGGTGTGAATAGGAGAAATCAGTTGGGTGCAGCATGCAGGCGGGTTCCTGATAAACTAATGCTCCTTCACACAATTTACAATCCAACTGAATTCATTTGCATGACAAAATTGGCTCGGGTATTCATGTGTTGCAGCAAGACAAGTGTAACATTACAAAGAACAAGTAACCATGGGGAAGGTTAATGCAGACAATAAGGAAATACAATGACATGAATCGGGTTCTTCTTTTGCCAACCTTTTATCTGAAATAGAAAAATAACAAGCTCCCACCCCCCATTCCTCCTTGGGAATAAAAGAGTTGTTTTATGGAAATGGAGGGAGGGAGAAAATGTGCAAAGTTGGCAAATAAAGATCTGTAATTTCTCTTTTCCTACCTCACGGATTTGCAACGTGTGTGCAAGGAAGGTGGGAGAGAGGAAGGATGGGATATTGTTATTTTGGAGGAGGTGATGTTCAGCCAGATGGAGTCGATCCATCAGTGAGGGACACGTGCCTGGGAGCTGTAGTTAAATATCCCGAGTGCCCTCGGGTTGAATCCCATCCTCCTGTAGCAGAAAACTCGAGGTCTGCCAGCTCAGGCTGAGCTCAGCTGGGGTGAGCTCTGCAGGACACGGGGTGCTCACTTGCAAGGACACTGACGGTGCTGAGCATTCCTTGCAGTTGTTTGGGTGCCTGCATGGGCATGGGAATCTTCTGAAGATGAAACTCCCAGCTGGCCTCTCAATATTCAAAAATCCACGTCACTGCACAGGTTTCTCTGAATGCAGATTTTTTTCCCCACGTGAGGATAAGTCCCGTAACATGGGTTGGCTCTGCCATTAGACACGGGATGCTTGGTGATGATCTAGTCAGGGTTTTGTTTGGAATGACGTGCGCAGAATTCTTCATTGCAACCCAAAAAGCACATTATTGGTTTGTTTAGTTCAATTCATTTTTTTTAAAGAAATCCAAAGGATGGAGAATGTGTTAATTGTTCTGGACTCGCGTCTTTGGGATGAATCCCTGCTCTTGCAGGGTGTGGGTTTGCTGCAGAGGCTGCACAGTCAGGAAGCTGAAGGGTTGTGAAGCTGCTCCAGTTGCAGTGGTTTGGAGACCCGTGTCTGTGTCCCCTTCCCTGGAGCGGGCTTTGGTGGCTCCAGGTTGGAAGAGCTGCCTGGAGAGCTGGACTGGGAGACCAGCAAGGCTCAGCCCTGCAGGCTTCCCCAGTGCTCAGAGACCTCTCTGCTCCTGGGCACTCTGGGCTGCTGCTGCCTTTCCCTCCCCACTTCACTCCCGGCTGCAAGCACTGGGCAAACCTCTTGCAGCAGGAGAGGCTCCACTAAGTGCAAATTGTAATTATTCCAGCCCAGAATTGCTGGGAGAGGAGAGCTGTGCTGGCTAATTGGCTAAATGCTCAGAGCTGGCTGGGAACGAGGACCATGGCACTCTGTGAGCAGACGGCTCCTTTTCCTCATTGTTCTCCAGCTGGAGTGCTGAGCTCCCTTTCCAGCCGGGATTAGAGCTGACACGGGCTCTCACCGAGTACCAGGGCCCCTCTTTAGATCAGCTCTGCTCAGCTCCACAGCAGGCTTGGCCCTCAATTGCCTCCTGCAACAAATCTCTAACAAGTTGACAAACGACTAATTTTAATTTAATCTTTCAGTTTCCAACTTAATGATGGAAAGGAAAAAAAAAAAATGCAGGGGAAGGAAGTGCTCCCCGCATCTTCCCTTCACACCGTTGGCTCGATGGGGAGTTTCAGTGCTAAACTGGAGAGGAGAGCAATAAGAGCCTTAGGTTTTTGAATTAAATTTAACCCTGGGGTGCCACTGCTTCAGAGCCTTTGGAGGCAGAGTTGTAAATCATGGCAGCAGATTCTGCTTCTGATGAGCACTTCCCATCATGATGACATTTAAACTATTAATTAATTAGGAGAGAGCAAGATGAGAAGATTTGGAATTCTCCCCTTTGGATAATTACTGTCGAACACATTTGTTACTGTAATGAACGAACAGGATGTGACTTCAGCCCTGCGTGTGGGTCTTCTCACAGAATTATTATTATTATTTTAGTCCACCTTAGAAGGAGAAAGAGAGGGTTTTTTCCTTGTAACCCTGGATAGAACTAATCTGTGCTGTAGCATTTTAGCAAAGCTGGAGTTGGGAAGGAGGAAATAGATGATGGAGTGAGCTGTGAGTGTCAGATATTCTGAGACCTGGTGTGCTGAGGTCTCCCAGAGCAAATCCAACCTGGCACTTCCCCTTGGGCAGCTTGAGGCCATTGAGCTTCTTCCCAAGTCCATCAGAGCTGGGGGCAGCCTTCTTCTTTGAAAACTTCTTATGGACAGAGACCCCGAGGCAGGTGTGTGCAGAGGGCTCCTCTGGCTCGGGCTGTGCTGTGGGAGCCTGGTGGAATGCTGGAGATCCTTCCCAAACCCTGGAAGGAGCTGTCAGGCTGAACCACGACACCAGCACTGCCCTCCTTGCCAAGCCATCCTTCCCACCTTCCCTTCAGAAAGATCGTTTGGAAGTTTTCCTGGTTTTCCCCGTTTCCCCACAGGATTTTGTCCCCTCTCAGAGCAGTCCCTGCTCGCTCACGGCGTCGCTGCTCCCCGCCAGCAGAGCTCCTTGTTTACCTCTGCAGTGTTAATATGCCCTTTGCAGATAATCAATCTTGCCTGGCAGGATCAATTAAAATGAAGTGGGGATGTTCCACGTACCTTGGTCTGGAAATTTAACTCCAGTTGTACTCCCACCTGGAAAGCCACATTTTCAGAACTGCTGGGCAGGATGATCCCTGTGTCCAGGGACACTTTAACCAAAGGAACGCGTCTGGATGGGCTCCTCGAGGGGAGTTACTAATTACAGTCATCAGCACGTGCAAGGTTTAGGCAGAACCTCCTTACAGAGGACACTGGGCTTTTGTGTCACTTGGTTGTCACCCAAACCCCTTTCCCTTTTGGGATTATCTGGGATGGCCAAGCAGATAAATCAATACCGTGCAGCCCTCGGGAAGCTGGGGCCGGGGTCTCCCTGCAGCACCCCCTGATGCCCTGGGGGGAGAGGTTGTGCTGGTGCTGGTTCTGAGTCACCTGGAGCTGCCAGGCAGTGCATGGGCCTGATTTTCCAGAGGAGAGAGCTCTCTCCCTGCTTTCAGCTGCAGTCGGTGGCCCTAGAGAATTATCCTCAGGTGATCCAATGATTTTTTCTTTTACACAGAAACATTTACATTTGTTATTTTAAGCAGAACTGTCTCTAGGTGCTCCTTTGTCGTCTTACTCATTTTAACTTTCCAAAGAGTTTTTTTCCTCCTGGATGTTTCCATGACCTACTGATATTTTTCTGTTTAAATGTCTCTGTTCAAAGTTGTGGTGGTTTTCTGGTGTCCTAAATGAAGTGAGTTTGGGCTCCCTCTCAGTTCCTGGTGTATAAAAATCCCCCTGGCAAGAGCTGCCGTGATTTAACCTGGATTTTTTCCTCAGAACTTTTGCCACTTGGGACACTGATCTTTCCATAGACAAGCTGTAGACTTTGTACTGTTAAAAATAGAAATACTAATTCCTTTTGTGGAAAATCAGATAGTCTTCCCAGTGGAAAAAGAAGTATTTTTAATGTGCTCTTGCAGGAGAGCGACAGCAAAATTCGCTGGGTTTTAATCTTTGCTTCTTTTTGTCACCGTGATTCAGAGCAAAGGGTTCTGCCTTCGCTCTTATTTCTGGAAAACCCAAACAAAAACATTTCCAAGACCTTAAATGACGTTGCTTTTTTTTTGTCCCCTTCTCCCTCCACGTACAACTTGTAAATTATTTCGCAGCTCTGAGCCCCCCCATAGCTCTGTCCCTCCAGGTGGGCTTGGGCAGCAGGTTGGGGATGCCCTTGGTCACACCTCGAGCAGAACGAGCTCTTTGTTCCCCGGTGCTGGGGTTTGGGGTCAGCAGGGCTTTGGGGGCTGAGGGCCCCAGTCCTGCTCCCCAGAGGGGTTTGCAATAAATGGCTTTAATTGTGGATCTCTGCCAGTGCCCACGTGAGACAGGGACCCAAAATGACACAGACAGACACAGCACCCTCGAGGAAATGAATGCCAGAGGAAAGGCCAGCACAAGGTGGGATTTATTTTGTTTCATGATCAGTGGTTTTTTCTTTTGATTTTAAATTCCTGTGATTTTTTTAAAAAAAATTATAATTAATTGGACCAGAAATATCGTGTGTTTGTGGAAAGGGCTAAAAATGAAATCTAACTTGAAGAATATTTGAGGGGGGTGATAGAATTAATTTGTTTGTGCTCTGGTATAAGCCAAGATGATGCCAAAACCCTTTGGAGACAGATAAATGCTTCATATGGGAGTCAGAGAACATACAATCAGGCAGCAACAATCATCTTTCTGGAGATTCCAGATAATCCGGGCTTCAAAGCAAAACCTGTGTTTTGGAATATTCATTCTCTGATATTCAAACAGCCAACTTTGTTCTTCTAATTATTATTATTCTTTTGATGTTATATCAGACAAGTGCTATAAGGGTCTTAAAAAGGGCAAAATAATTATTTCCTTTATATCTTAATACCCATGTGATGCAGAGGCTTTGGTGGAGAAAGGAATATTTTTTTTGACAAATCCAAAGGGGGAAGCTTGGCAACATGGTACAGTTGAGTGTAACCATAAATAAAACCCTGTGTGAATTCCCCCTTGGAGACACTACAGATCTATTGAACAGGGCACCCTCTCTATAAAAATTGTTCTTGAGAGGTAATAGCAAGCTATACATTATGAAAAAATATAGCACAGGGATTTGCTGTACTTGGAGCAAAACTATGAGAAAAATGGTGGGAGGTAATAAGGGATTGTCGTTCCATCCCATTAGAAATGTGTTTTATTCCAGACACCCAGATTTTATCTTCCCCCTGCACCTGAATTAGAAATGAAACTGCCAACTTTCTAGGATGTGCAGGGATCCACACAGTAATGTGTTTGTGGTTTTATTCTTTTTTTTTTCTTTTTTTCTTTTTTTCCCCTTCCCTTTTATTTTTGGGAAGCTAATTAGGGCCAGCATAGATAAAGCACACTGTGTGTTATGAGACTGTAAATAACAGAAAAGGGTTTTCTTAGGAAATTAGCACTAGGACACACAGGAAGCTATGAAATCAAATGCCACAAATATATACTGTATTCTCTCCACAGATTAAAATAATAATAAAAAACCTCTAAACCCAGCCATATACAGGAGGGAATCCTCAAGGATTGGACTGGCACAATCCTGTAAAAGAAGAAGTTCAGTAAAAAAAAATCCACTCATTTCTAAAGAAATTTCCCAGATTAGATTTGTAAATCAAAAACCAATATATAACATGCAAGAATTGATCTGTTTTATATTCCTCAGTTACATTTTTGTGAAGCACATTTAGAAGATTTAGAACGTATTTGCGCCTGCTGGTTGAGCCATTATATGCTTGAGTTCATACATCTATTTGTGAGGCTATAAAACAGGCATCGACTACCCATGTAAATTGTGTTCTCCACAATAAATTATATGCATACTTGCAAAAATACATAACTGCTGTTGGTTGGCTTACGTAGGCTGAATACTAATGATGTTTAAAGTTGTATTGTCCCTCTTCTCGGGCCTAATTTAGCCTCTACATCAAAAATTATGTAGGAAAAAACACTTTATCCTCTCACTGAGAAATAAAATGGCACTTACGGGCATCCACATATCTTTCTTTTATGAAACACCACCATTTTCATACTAATTTTAGCTGCAGAGGGTTCATGGCAAAGTCTGTCTCATGCAAGCCTCTGAGGAGGCTTCAGTGTGTGCACACACGCACGGCTCTGTAAAATGTGATTTTCGGGGGTTTACAGAAATGGATTGGGGCTTGTGCATGTGAGACACGCTCACAGACAGTGCAGTCCTTTCTGGCAGTCAGGGTATTTGTAATTCCTAAAGTTCAGAGAGTGTTTTAGCCGTACCCCGGGGCTCAGGGCAGAAATCCTGGCGCACCCTGGCATGCTCCATGTTGTGCCTCGTGCCCTCCCCGCTGCCTGCTGCCCATCACGGCACCACTGGCCTCATTGATTGGGTTTGCTGCTATTTCAGTTGTCCCAAGAGCTGGGGAGGGGCCTCCTCTCCCAAAGGCCTGGCCCCGGCGTCCCCAGTTTGGGACATGTGCTGTGGCTGGGGTGGCGCGGCCCCCGCGCCTCGCGGCCGCTCTCCGTTGTTAGTGGCAGGGAGCAGGAATGGCTGAAGGTGCAGGAATGGCTGAAGGTGCAGGAATGGCTGGAGGTGCAGGAATGGCTGAAGCTGCAGGAATGGCTGAAGCTGCAGGAATGGCTGAAGGTGCCGGGGAGCCTTCCCACGTGTTCTCCTCCCACCTCAGCCCTGGCTCTGCCCTCCCCTCCTCACTCTGCCCTCCAGTGAGAACATTTCCTACCTCTTCCCAGCCTCTTCCATTAACCTGCTTTATTTATTACTTTCACCGGTTATTCTTTCCTTGCTGTTTTTGCACAGATCTCTTTCCAGGTTTTGCCTCCCTCAGTGTATTTCCCCCTTTATTCCTGTCTCTCTCCATCCCCTTCCTGCTGTTCCAGTGCTTCTTCCAGCACAAATTCCGTGTCTGCTGCTGCAGCCCATCTCTCTGTGAGCGATGGATCGCTGCGAGGGTACCCCGAGTGGGAGAGGAGAATATTCCTGTCCTCCTTCCCCGTGTGGGGAATATGGAAGCTGTCACACACTTCCTCTCCTGCCCAATGATGTGTAGGAGCATAATACATCCCTTTTATTGGGCTCACAGCCGGGCAGAGGAATGAGAGAAGCAAACTCACAGCCTCCTTCTTCCTCACCCAGAATATCCCCATTTCCTTTAGTCACGCCCATCCCGGCTGGGATTTCGAGGAGCCCTCTGGAAAGGCTTAGGCTGTGTCTGTGGGGACAAAGCCCGTGCAGACGCGGGGACAGCACTCTGCAGTGACACGGGGGTGTGCTGCGAGGCTGCAGGAGCTGCCTCCAGGCACAGGGACGGGCTGGAAAACTCCGCGCTGCTTTTCCAGCCCAGCCTGTGCCGCTCTCGTGCTGAAACTGAGGTTGTATCCCAGGCCCAGCACTGTCAAACTCTCCAAAAAGCAGCTCACAGGGTTTGCTTTGCCAGGGCCCTGAGCTGGGAGGGGAGGAAAGGACGGGTAAAAGCCACTCAGAATGAGGGCCGGAAGGGTTGTGATGTGCACAAGGGTTTGTACGTGGTTTATACACATCCATATCATTTTTTTTGTTGTTTTTCTTTGTGTGTGATTAAACTCGTAACTTCTGGAGAAAAAAAGTCATTTCTGGAAGGGCTCTGAGCTGTCCAAACAGCAGGGGGGTCGCTGGGGTTTGTGAGCAGGGGCAGATTTTGGGACCCAGGTTGTGGAAGAGCAGATTACACATGCGATGACAAAGAAAATTCCTGCCCGTTCACACCCTGCACTGCTGATGTATTTGTTGTCATCGTCCTGGGAATCTGTGTGGCAAAGCCTCAGCACCGAGGTGTTGTTTGGGAAGGGGTGGCCTTGCCAAAGGAGCACCTGCTTTGGGGGGCAGCACCGGGTGTCTGTGGCCTAAGAGAGCAAAGCTCTGGAAGTGCCTGGAGTGCAGGAAATCCTCCTGGGACAGGGAGGGGATCATGACCACGTGTCCCTGAAATCCACCCTCGCTGGGCAGAGCAAAGCACCCCCAGGATGGGTCCCACCACAGCCCCTTAGACGAGAGTGTTGCTTTAACAGTACAGAGTCTCAGAGTTGCAGTGGCTGACAAAGTAACCCAGATATAATTTTCCTTTGTGTCAGTTCTAGACACTAAAATTAGTATTAAGAGACACAGAAAGCTCAGTGGAGTTTTCCCAGTTTATCCTGCGGCTAATCTTTTTATATCTCTTTTTTTTTCCTTCTTTAAAATCAGGGGGAGGGGAAGCCCTTTCATTCCCTGCAGCTGGCATGTCTAAACTCCTAACATATGTGCTTCTTATCCAACATACAGTAGCTTAGGACTTTTCAAAAACGCAGAACCCCTGAATCCAATAAAATTGCAAATTTCACTGTATTTCACAATATCCTAAATAAACATGAACAGCGTGCATTTCTCTTTCTGGCATCAAATATTAATCTGTCCGTGGTCGGAAATGTGCTTTCCATCTTGTGTGCGCTCACATTGGGTAAACACTTGGGAGATTGCTATTCCAGACCTTTCATTCTCTCCTAGAGTCAAGAGCATGACAAATTTTTCTCCTAATTACACCTGCCACTGTTTGCCTTCTAATACTGTAAATCCTCCATCACATAGTTTTTCAGATTCAGGATTAGGTTCCTTCTCTGTCATACAAATGATTGGAGGTGCAGTGTGCAGTTAGCAATGCACATTAGGAATGTTTAGGGTGGGTTGTCTCCTTTTCCTAAGTGAGGAATCTGCGTGAACAGAACTCGATCCACGTTTAACGTGTGGTGTTGAACCAGGACCCCCGGGTTGGTTTTTCTGGATGTTTGGAACCAGCAGAGCCCCCTCCCTCTGTCTGAGAGCACAGCCCTGTGCTTGGCTCTGCTCTCCACTTTATTTAGCTTTAGCTGATACTGGAAATTACATTATTGCCCTGGTCTCCAAGAGGTGGCTGGTCTCTCTCTGGCTGCAGGGAGGAGGTTTAGCAGAAGGATGTCAGCACACGAGAACCTTCCCCCAGAAATGAACTAGTCCTGGGGGTGGCATAGGGTCCTGCTCTGCCCAGTGCTCCTGGGCCCCAGCGGGGCCTTCATGGGCACCACGGCCAGAGCAGCTGTGGCTGCCCCTGGATCCCTGGCAGTGTCCAAGGCCAGGCTGGACAGGCTTGGAGCAGCCTGGGACAGTGGAAGGTGTCCCTGCCACGGCAGGGGGTGGGCTGAGATGAGGTTTAAGGTCCCTTCCAACCCCAGCCATTCCGGGATTCTGTGATCCTGGGGGCCCGTGAAATCCAGGGATGTTTCTGGAGGCTGTGCTGTGTTTGCTTTATTTCGGTTGCTGCTGTGAAAGTGAAGGCAGTGGGAATGTGCGGAGGCAGAGAACAGCGGTGTAACGTGGACCCCAGGCTGCCCTTCCCTGGAGCTCTCCTCCACTTTGCAGGTGGAAGAGGGATGGGGGCAGCAGTGGCTGCTGGATTTCTCCTGCTCTGGCTTTATGTTTAAGTGAAAGCCTCTTGGGCAAAGAGGCCGTTTCGCTTTGCTGCTGCAAATCCTCCATTAACGCCTTGCAGCAGGGGGGCCCAGAAATTGGGCCAGCTCCGAGCTAATCGAGAGTTAATACACAAATGATGAGCTGGGAGAGAACCAGTGCTTGTGATATGGGTGAAGGACACGCAGTGAGGAAGAACAGCAGCAGAGATGGCCACGGTGCCTGTGTGCCTGTGCTCCAATTGGCCGTGGAAGGAGTTTGCACATGACCTTGGGATGTGTGGGTGTCCCAAGTGCAGCGTGTGTGACACAGTGTGAGCCGGGGACAGGGGTGGCACACATTGTTCCTGCCCCGAGGGGAAATGAGCGGTTCAGTGTTTCAGAGTGCAGCTGCAAAGGCCAGGCTGGTGCTGTGGAAGCAGAGGACAGTTTGCAGTATTTTTGGGGTGTGGGAGCTTTGCTGTGCCGGCGCTCGGGGTTCCAGTGCGGGGAATAAATTGAGGGCTTGAGCCTGGAGAGAGGGAGTGAGACAATTCCTTTGATTCCCAGGTAAATCAGCTGAGCTCCGTGTGGATGGATGGAGCAGGAACCTCTCTCTTGCTGCCTCTCAGCACTTGTTTAGCCAGCTGCCAAGGAGGCAATAATTCCTTCCCTCCTAGCAGGTTTCCAAAAGTTACATATTTTTATTGGCAAGCTGGGCAGAAGGGAGGAATTTGGTTCATTATAAATCAGTCTCAATTTTCAGAATGTAAGTGACAAAATTGCCCTCTTCCCGATCGGTTTCACAAGACTTTTTGGCTGTTTTGGATTCTTTTTCTTTGACACGTGGGAAGATTGAGTAAATTAGGTTTACTTTGTTTGAAAAAGTCTTGCTTGCAGGAAAAGCTTTTTATTTATTCATTACATAAAATCCAGTCTCTCTTCTGGCTGCACCCCTTCAGGACAGCCCCTTGAAGGCAGCCTGTGGAATGAGCACCTCCAGTTTGGAGGGGGCACTCAATACACAGGATTTAGGGTACAAAAATTGGATTATTCCTGCACCCGGCACAATTTGGAAATATAATTTCTGTAGTGCAATTAAACCTGCATTTAAATCAAAATTCCAAAGTGCCAGCTTTGCTCCCAGAGCAATCCAGGGGTGGATCAGTCCTGTTGTAAGGCTGCCATAACCTCAGCCGCGGGCCCACTGATGGAGCAGTGCCCGCGCCACTGCAAAACCCACCCTGCTCTGCTCGGGATTCCTCCCGGTTCTGCAGGAGCAAACGGCAGCCACTGCCACCGCGATGCCATTTGTGCCTGCTTGCCACCCCAGCACCACTTCCAGGGGTGGAAGGGGCTGGGTGGAGGCCAGCCGGGCACGGCCCCGGTGATTTACAGCGGCCGGGAGGGGTTGTGGCTGTGACCTGGTTGTGACCCCAGCAGAGAGCGAGGCAACGTTTGGGTGAAACACAAACAAAAGGTTAAATGCTCCAGTTCCCTGCTTAGACAGAGCCAATCATTCTGCAGAGTCCGTGTCCCCGCTTTAATTGGTTCTTTATTTCATGTAATATTTCTTTCTCCTGCTTGTACGCGCTCTCTCCCTCTCCCCTGCACTTGTCCGCGCAAACTCGCCCACTCGCCCTCCTTAAAACATCTTAATAGCAGCCACTTTAAAGCCGAACCCCAGCTCTTTCCTAGCCCTCTTCACCGGGGGCTGGGTAACATCTCCATCACACGCGGCACGTTTAATGAGTTAAATCTCTCAAGGGTTCCAGCGTTCGCTTCCAGGGCTGCGCGGTTGCCCTATTTTTGCGTGGGTGGAGAACGCGGCGCCTGGCACGGGGCTGTGCTCGGGCAGCGCGGGGACAGCCGAGGCGTCCCTCCCTGCTCGCAGCGTGCTCGCTCCGCTCCTGGAACGCCAGTGAGTCACGGACAATATGCTGCAGATCAGCAGCGCAGGGAGCGTGTGCGCCAGGGAGCCGCGAGTCGCAGGAGCATCCCTCGCTTTTGTCTCCTGCCCGCAGCGGGGAGAGGAGAAGGAGAGCTGCGGGCACCTCCCGGCCTGCCCGCTGCCCCCTCTCCTCCTGCGCTTCCCCAGCAGGAGGACTCCAAAACCCATCAAATCTGCCTGTTGAAAAGCTTCCAGAAAAAGTTGCTTTCTCACTGTGCCTACTCTTGCATCATCACCTCGCTGTGGGTTTCTTGAAAGCACGTAGGGTAAAGGTAAAATGGAAGCGTTCAAGGTTTGTCCTGGCAAAGAAGGATGCCAAAAATCCCAAGGCAGATGGCGCAGCTCCCAGCCCTGTGGCTAACCCTAGGAAAGGGTTAAAATAACCAGCATTTAACTCGGCAGACACAGCTCTGCCTGTCACACATCCCTCCTTCCAGCTGATCAACTGGCTCCCAGGCAGGTTGGTGACATGCCCGAGATCAGACGGGGAATTTGAGGGGTTTATGCTAAACAGGACCAGCTGTGCTGATCCAAACTGGCTCTCTGTGACCAAACTTCCCCTGTTCTGCAGAGCTGGGAAAGCAAACCAGAAGGAAAAGCCAGGTGTCCTCCCTTGGAGTGGTGTTGGCTGTTCCCGCTGATGAATGAGCGCGGGACATAAACGTTGAACTTTGATTAATTCCCAGTGTCCAAAGCCCGCTAGAACTTGGCCATTTGGCCTCATTGAAAGCGGCACTCAGATGTCACCGTGATAGGAAAAGCAGAAACCACCTCCAGCAGCAGCAGTGGCTGTAAAATATCGGGAGGAGGAAGTGACAGCTCGGAGTCATCTCACTTCCCATCCCTCCAGGGCCGTGCCGTATAAACCCGCGCGGCGTGAACGGCTCCGCTCCCACTTACAGCAACAAAGCCGTGATGAATTGAACCAAATGAGCTGAGGCACTCCATAAAAAGCGTTTGCCTTCATTTTAGCCCCGGAATTGGAGTTTATGAAGTCGTTGTTGAAGATAAATAGGAGCTGCTGCAATAAGTTCAAACTAGTTTAGAAAACTGTAGATCCCTATCCCAGAAAGGGTGGTTTTCTCACCTCGGAGCACTTCTGTTTTCCTTGCGATTGTTTATGGTTTCAGGCTCAGGCTTGACCTGAAGCATTGGCAATGCTAATGACATTTCAAAGGAACATCGTGGATTTATGATCCTGTCATTTCATTCAGAGGTTTCCAAATGCCAGATCAGACATTAATTTCGGTTATTTGCTGGTGAGCAGGTCGGTGGGATCCTCGGAACGTGCTGAGAGCCAGGGAGGGGATACCCAGGCTCCTGTGCAGGTGCTGCCTTTGCCCATCCTGCCAGATATTGCCAGATTCAGATGTTGAATTTGGTACAGAGGCCCCTACCCACTTTACTCCCTGTCCTATACCAAGCTCCAGAAACCAACACTGAATCAAACATGAGAGGGCAAAACCTCAGTCTCTTCCCAATTTGTCCGCTTCAAACCATCTGAAAACGCTCTGGTTGCAGTGAGGAGCTGGCTTTGCCTGTTCAGAGCTGAGGGTTCCCACCTTCCCCAGCACAGAGCCATTGCAATTCCCCAGGTGAATATTTGAGATAGATGCACATATGTACAGAGCTTTTCCGAATATTGTAATTATATTTATCTTCCTGCTCTTGCTTGTAATTTTTTTTTTTTTTTGTGGTGGAAGATTAAAACCGATGTTTTATGATCCAGGCTGCTCCTCTCCATCCCCTTGCAGCAAACTGGCAAGATGTTGTCACTTGTGTCACTCACATTTGTCAGTTTAAAGGTGTTGCCCTGCTTATAGCAGCAGTAGCCTTTCCCTGCAGTAAATTAACACCGAGGCATCCCTGAGCTCCCTGCCAGGGACCCTTGGCTGCTGCTTGGGCTCCAACTGGTGCTGCGAAACCTCTCCTGGAGCCTCAGCGCCCTGGGCAGCCTCAGGAGCACCACACAAGTGGTTGCTGGGTGCCAGGGTCCTTCTGGAGGAGAGGACGGGAAATAATTGCGCTTCTAAAATAAGCACTCGCTCGCTCGTTGGTGTTAATGAGTCAATGGGATTTAATTAATTTGGTCCAGCAAGTGGGTCACCGGTTTCCTCAGCCAGAGAATGGTGTCGTGGATGGGGAGCACAGCAGAGGGTGCTGCCCCTTAAATAAGCATTTCTGATTTCATGCAGAGAGTTTGCTGGGCTTTTTGGTTGACTTTAGAACCTACTGAAGGCACTTGGCTGCTGCACCCTCCAAGGCACCAGATAAGAAACTCAGTCAGGCCAGTGTGGGGGGTGTGTGTCTGCCAGCCAAATTCTGCATCACAAAACACGGATCATTTTAGCTTGTGGGAAAACAAAACCCCCCTCTTCAGAGCCCCTTTGCAAAGTAATAAACCACCCACTCTTCCCAGCCCTGCTGCCTGTAAACAGAGTTAATGCAGCCACAACTGCTGCTTCCCGAGGATCCCGAGTGGAACCCAGGGACCAAGGGATGCAGCTCCTGCCTCAGCTGAGATTTCTCACTTCTCCTCAGTGTTTCTGACTCGAGCTGGTTTGTATCCGCCACCTTTTATTTAAACATAGGAGGTTTTTTAAAATTTAAATTAGATCTCGGAAAATAGATACTGTGCACCTTTGTGTTGGTAAGAAAAAGAAGTGGTGTCATTCATGTCAGATAATTGGTGGTTTTAGCTCTCTGCAGAATAAATTACAGCAGTCATATAATGGCCTTTCATCCAATCACTTCTCTACTCCAGATCTAGACTTGAAATGAGGTTTGTTGAAAACATCATTTCAGGGATTATTGACCACAGCAAAACCTTGTTGTACATGTTCTTTGTATGTATTGAAAATGCACAAGTTAAAAAGGTAATAGTTGGTGCTTTGCCAGTGAATTGGAAGCTGCTCCCCGGGATCAGCGGGAGGGAGGAGGCTCTGCTGGGGGGGGGAACACATTCAGGCTCTCCTCTCCCTCCAGAGAGAGGATGGGAGGTGAGGGCTCAGTGCCCCCGGGCACGGGGAGCCACTGGGAAAGAGGCTGTGCCGTCCTCGGGATGGTTTGTGGGCTCAGATGTGGGCAGTGCAAAGAGGATTTCGCTGAGCCCATTGGTTTGACCAACAGCCAAACTACTGGGGGTGTTTCGATGTCTTTGCCTTCGGAACTCTCCTCCTCTGTGTGTTTAAATGCCCGTGGTTTAGGCAGCGTGCAAAAAGGCAGCGTGGATATGGTGAGGGAGTTGCACAGGTCACTTTTTAGGGCTTGATTGCCTTTTTCATATCCGTATAGCCCCTCATGCCTGCAATCCCCGTCCCTTCCTGCGGCCCCTCGGCAGTGCAGAAGTGCATTAGGATAATCTTATAGCAGGTGCCAAGGAGTTCAAACCAATCTTTACGTGGGAAAAGGTTAAAAGACAATGTGGTCATAATCTACAAATACCAACTCAGGGAAGAATAAGAGACAGTAAAAGACTCTAAAGCTGAACAAGATAAAAAACAAAATATACAGCAAGGTTCTGTGGTTGGGAACTGATGGCAGAGAAATTCAAATGAGAATTGAAGTGTGTGTTTTGACAGTCACAGTAATTAACCATTGGAGAAAATTGCCAGGGGATATGGTAGATGCTCCATCACTCACAAGTCTTATAAATAAAGGCTGAATGTCTTTATAAAACAAAATGCCATTTATGGGGGGAAAAGAAGAAAGTTGTGGATGAGCCACTGGAACTGTGTCTGTGAAATTCCTGGGTGTGAGGCCAGGCTGGAGGCCAGCCAGGATTAGCTCAGTGGATCTTGCTGGTAGTTAAATCCAGGGATCTTCTGGTCCAGAGCTCTGGATTTTGGGCAATACAGACCCCAGTGGTGCCTTGAACTCTCTCAGTTCTTTCTTTTTTGCAGATATTCAGGGACTTGCTGGCTCTGACTTGAACAAAGCCCTGGTTGAGGAACGTGATAGTTCCCACCAAAGCTGAGCTGGTCCTGCAGCACTTGTAGAGTCGGATAATTGATCGTTTTCTTGTCTAGGGACCAAAGTACCTGAAACTTGGTGACCTCTGTCTGCCATAGCCTGCCCCGAAAGGATAAATTCCTGAAAAATAGTCTTTTCTTTTTATATTATTTGCTCCATTTTCCCACTTATTTCAATCTCGTCCGTAACCTGACAGCCCAGGTGACGGTTCTGGAGCAGTGGCCGTTCTCTAAAGCAGGCCAGGGCTTTGGATTCCCAGCTTTGCACAGGGCTGATGGAATTGAGGTTTGGCAGACTCCTGAGCAGCTCGGGAAACTGCAGCTCCTGCTGTTTCTCTCACTGTTCAACTTCCTGGACTCGGGAAAGTTCCCTGAGCTCCCGCCCGAGCCCGAGAGGGAAGAGCCTGCCCAGATGCTCTCGATCATTTATTTCAATTTCCCCCTTTGACAGTTTTGTGATGGGCTGTAGAAGGGGAGGGGACACCTCGTGTCTGTCTCTGTGCTGGGGAAGGGCTTTTCTTGCCTCCTTGTTTTCCTTTCAACCCAGCCAGCCGAGTCCTGCCGAGGAGCTGGATGCTGCTCACCCAGAGCCGCGCGTTCTGTGCTGCTCTAATCGAATCCCGTATCTTTTTATATCCCTGCGAGTGCCGCCTGCTCCGTGCGTGTTTCAGCACTCGATTGCTGTCTTTTATGTGGCTGCTGCTGCTCCTGCAGCTAACGGGTCCTTTGCCTCTCGTCTGCCAACCCACCGTGGCTGCCTCCCATTTCCCTCCTGCTGCAGCCTTCAGCTGTTTGGAATTCGCTTCCAAAAGGCACCAAGTGTATTTTTTTTTTTTTATATAAATCTCCAGATGGATACTCGCTGTTCCCAGTTTCTTTTAAAGCTGTATCGTTTGGGAAGAGCAGCTTGTGGCTCCGAAGGAAATAATAGAGACAGGCTGAAAAAAAAAATAATCCCTGTCTTTGCTTCTGGGTGGAGTTCACACCCAGCAGATCAGGAATAAAATCCCAGCACTCAGAATTGCAAACATTCTCCAGAAACAGAAAATATTTTCTATCTTTTCTCTGTAGTTTGTAGTGTGTGGATCTATGGCAGGATGTATGGCAGAATGTCTGAAACAATTATTCCCCATATTCCCATTGTGAATCAAAGGGACTTCTGAGATGTCTAAAGGCAAAAAAACAGTGAAACAGTAAAAATTCTGAGAATTACAAAAAAAATCCAGCTATGCAGGTTAACCCTTGTGATTGTGGCGCGGTCCAAACCTTTTCCCGATGGAAAATGCTGCAGTTTATTGAGCAAGGAAAGGAGTGAGTGCTTTGTTGGGAGGGAGCCCCAGTGACTGATGTGTGTGTGGGCACGGAAGGGAAAAACACCCCTTCAGGAGCATCAAATACGGTTCTTTTTGCAAAATCAGGTTTGATTCAGAGGTTTAAAAAAGGCATACCCATCGTTTTGGAAGGTGTGAAGAGTTACAGGGTGGGGCTGGGACCCAGCGGGGAGGGCTCCAAGCCAGAGCAAAGTTATAAACCCTGCAAAGAGGGACGGGGTTGGGAGGAAACCTTGACCCTTTCTGAGGCTTCCAGGTGCTGCTCTGGCGACAGGCTGGTCTTGCTGTGGACTTCATTAGCCAAAGGGAAAACGTCTTCATCCTCCCCGGCGCTCCCGGGGGAGCCGGGTTAATGGGAACCAGAGCACGGCAGCGCCGGGACTTTGTCAACTCCGGAGAAACAAACCGCGATTTGATTGTTCCCTCCACGAGGAGATCAGGGCCGAGATAGGGTCCAGCTGTCCAGCCATCTAGGAGACTAATTAGTCCAATTAATTAAGAAGTTGCTCCGTGTTTCCCCAAGTGTCACGCAGGGCTCTGAGAGAGAGAATGACAAGGGTGTAGAGAGCGAGAGGTCATAGGGAAAGCTTAATGTCTGTTGGGGTAGATACACAGTAATTAAGTGACAATAGACAGGAACTTTGCTGCTAGAAGAGTGCTAATTAAAACCTGTAGGGTCCTGTTCTCCCTCCGGGGATGCAGCATGTGTCCCTATATCCCACTGGCCTAAAGGGGACCTGTTTTTTGGAGCAATTTACTCCATGTGGGCAACAACAAGTCTTTTACTCCGTGGCTCTTGCACAGGGGCCATTTAATACTTGGTGGACGTGCCCAGGATCTTGGGAGGCTTCTTAGACTTCGGGAACGTCTGTGGGGAAGTGAGGTTAGGTCCATTTTAGGGGTGGGAAGATGAGGCTTGAGCAGGGCTCCTCCCCAGCCAGGGATCCAGGAGGGAAGCTCAGTACCGCCCTTCAGCGAGGAGCGTCTGATTTACTGGAGACCTGCTCAGGGAGGCTTTCTGTGGGGACCTAACTTGTGCCCTTGGTTTATGTGCATAACTCTGTGTCCTGGGTTCTTCTGACGGCCCAGGAAGATCCTTTCATCCCCAGGGTGTGGGTTGGAGGCACCCCAAGGCCACGGGCAGCCTGGCAGCCAAGAGGACACGCGATGACACCGAGAGGGATATTCTCTTTCCCTCTGCCCGTGCTCTCCATTCTTCACACCCACAGCAGGGAGATCCATCCTCGGCTGAAACCTAAGCAACAAATGTTAACATTTCATTTTAAAACCTAAGCCAATCCACTTTATAATCCAGACACGGCGTCCTGAGTGAGCATTGCTGTTGGATAATCACACAGTGGTGTGGCCTTTTGCCCCCGTGCCTCGCACAACACACCCGAGGCATGAGATTAGGCTCCAATAATAACACACCCCGTTGTGCCTTTTTGCTCAATTGATAAACCTGCTGTATTAGGAGATATTGTCATAAAACTGAATGGCACCCTGTAAACCTGAATCACTCTCTCTTCTGTGTAGCCAGGGAATTAGATGTTTCAGCTCCTGTCTTGGCTTTATTTCATGTCCCCAATATGCAAGAGACTCTATAAGCCGCTGCTTTATTGTTTTTAAAACACCATGAGCAACGCTGGTGCTGTATAAATACCTATTTTATATACTTTGATTCCTGTCTCACTCACTGCTGTGGAACCACGCAGGTCATTTTTGGTTTAAATCTTGCCTGGGAAAGGAGAATTTCCCCCTTTTTTTCTGCAGAGAGCACGTGAGGGGAGACGTACGTGGAGCTGAGTGTTTCCTGTTGCGATTCTGGGTTATAAATGTGCAAGAGGCGCACTGCCAGAGGCACTGTCCTTGCAAGGTGCAGATTTTAGCCCTCTCCCATTCTTGCTTCTTGAGCTGCAATTCCCCAAACAGAGCAGAGAGAGCCCAGGGATGGAGAGAATGCTGCGGCTGGGGAGGATGCTTTGGGAAGGTGGCGAACTAGAAATTGGCTGGTTTTTCACTCTAAACGCATTTCCCATCCATCC